>JALPQD010000829.1:0-506016 GCA_023101885.1 Typhlomys cinereus | reverse complement strand
AGACTGTCTAATTGATGGGGGGGTCACTTCCTGAGCAGACGGGTAAAACGCGTCGAGTTGGTGAAGGAAGTGGCATTGTTCAGCACACTTGGACAGACATGCTTTTTGGCAAAGGAAGTTTGTCCCTCTCTCAGCTGTCCTGTCCGGTTTCCGCTGCCCCTGGTGTTAGTGTGGGCTCTGTGCCAAGCTGTAACTGAGCAGTAGTAGGTCAAAATAAAGTCTCTTATTCCCATAAACTGGTTGATCATGAATTTATCAGCGACATGCAGAGTAAATACCAACTACCACAGAAGATTCTGGAAACTGTAGAAGGAGGAGTCTAGGGGAAGGAAGCAGACCACTGCCTATAAATGTTCTTCCTCGCTCTGCCCTTCCTCGCTCTGCTGCCCCTCCTGTCACGAGGTAAACGGAATCTTCTCCATGCTCCCACTGCATGACGCTTTGCCTCGCCATGGGCGGGCCCAGAACCGATGAGGCCAAGGAATACGGACTCCTGTTTAAGTGGCTTTGCTCGGGTAATTTGGTCACAGTAGTGAAAAGTCTGACTTATGCAGAATATGTAAGATTTGAACGTTTCATTGTATGTAAAAAATTTATCTCAAAAGAACCCCACACATAAAAAATTTTGAGCACTTAATTATTCAGAGAAGAATATAATATTTTTAAATACCTTTAAAAATAGAATCGATACAAGCTAGATGTGGTGGTGCGTGTCTATAATCTCAGCACTCAGAGGCTGAGGCTAGCCCGAGCCACAAAGCAAGATTCTAAAATAAAAAAGACAAGACTGGCTGACGAATGACTGGACGGACAGAGAGAGAGGGAATACAGGTGCGATGGAGGTTGGGTTGGACAGCTGGGTGTTCGCTGTATCAAACAGACTTTTAAAAATTATTATTGCGTGTGTGTGATGAGTGTGTGCAGGTGACCACCACAGTGCTTACGTGGAGGCCAGAGGACTTCTGGAGTCAGTTCCCGCCTTCCACTTTTTTTTTGTTTGTTTTTGTTTTGTTTTGTTTGTTTGTTGTTTTTCTACCTTCCACTTTTATGGGTGTCACTTTCCACTTTTATGGGTGTCCCTGGGCCTGCACAAGTGCTTTCACCTGCTAAGAGTTCCCAGTCCAACTTCAACTTTTCTAATTGAATTTTTTCAAAATAAATGTCAGAAAATAATAATATATGGACATAGCTGTTCCTCTAACTGAGATGCATGGAGAATAAACTGTCAGCTTCTACCCAGCAAATAAAAAATGCTGAAGAATATTCTGGTAGCAAAGATAGGATGTGAGAAAAACACTGTTTCTGGCAGCAGTCTTCCCCGTTCGCTCCACAGACTCTGAGCACCCACACTACTGAGACAGATGTCAACAAGACTCTCTGACAAGTGCCAAGTGGACAGACCACAAGGACGCCTGGTCTTTGGGCTTCTAAAGAGCCAGGCGCACTGTCCTACAATTCAAGCACTGCTTCCTTTGCCACGTAAGCGCATTTTGTTAAATTTTGCTAAATCATTAGGTCTCTGTACTTTCTTTTTTTAATCAGAAAATACAGTTAGACCTGCGGTGCTGAGGGGTGAAGCCACCGGACAGGTGAGCCCCGGCGTCCTCTGGTGTTTAGATGTCTATTCAGGCCCAGCCTCTCAGCATGGAACATCTGGTTTGTTTGTTTAGTGCTGACCCTTGTTCTCTGACTAGGCAGGGAGCTGAGAAGTGTGTCATCTCTGCTCACCTTCACCGGGGTCTGCAGGAATCTCACTCTCTTCTGGCCTTGGCTGGGCCTCTGCATTACATTCTCCCTCTGGTTGAATCTGGGATAAGACATCAGGTTGATTCATGGCATAATCTAGGACAGGAAAGTGAACAGTGCATATGACAAAGAGATAATTGAGTATGACAGCTACTTGACATCAAGGCGAACTAATCTGTGAGGTGCAAAGTCCCAAAGAATCAATTTTTTAGATTTGGTGGTATCATTTCTACCCATCCACACACCTCCAACTTGTTAGATGTTAGGCCTGTTGAACACAAAGTGACTCAAGCTGCCTCCCCCCAACGTCCGCGTTCGCAGCTCCCAGTCTACTTAGACAAGGCAACTCCACCCTCCCAAGGATGCAGCCAAGATAAACTGGGACATTCTCCCAAGGACTTTCACCCACACGGGGGTGGCCCCTGCTCTTCCCAGTACTTTCCCACCTACGTGCCCCTGACCTATAGTCACGCTCCTGGTCATGTGACCAAGTCCTTTAAGAGACCTCGAAACCAGATCTCCCGCTCTGCCTCTGTCTCTCGTCTGCACGCTGCTTTGCCTGTTTAGTCCCCCTGCCTGCTCGCCACGAAATCTCCTTTATGCATCATGTGCTGTTTTTGGTGTGACTTTGTGTCCCCA
Source organism: Typhlomys cinereus (assembly GCA_023101885.1). Lineage (NCBI taxonomy): Eukaryota > Metazoa > Chordata > Mammalia > Rodentia > Platacanthomyidae > Typhlomys > Typhlomys cinereus. The sequence goes on along the minus strand of JALPQD010000829.1, from coordinate 503,631 downwards.
ATCATTCCGAGGTAGGGGGGCCTTCTCGAGACCCCCACACAACTATTTACAGTAACTTCTCAGTTAAGCAGGTAAAAGAAATGTAATACGTAAGCAAAGCACACATACTGACTTAGCTCCGCCACCCCGCTTCTTTCGGGGAGTAAGAGTGACAATGTGGAGCTCTTTCAGCGAGAACAACATGCAGAAAGCGCCAGCTGGGGCACTCGGAGGCTGAACTTTATTCTGTTTCTGTGATTTTGGCCAAAAGCCAATGATTTCCTATTTCTCAAGTATTAATTGTCCACTGGGCATGGGACCAGTCTGAACACCGTGAGGACAGTGAGAACCCGAGAAGAAGTGAGTGTCGGAGCCCCTCTAGGACGGCCGTCACTGCGTTCACACAGTGACAACTCAGCCTCACCCATGGAGATGAGAGATTCATAGTTGCCCTTCATGATATTCTTGTAAAGTTCCTTTTGCCAGTCTTCTAATTTTTCCCACTCAGGAGTGGAAAAGTAGATGGAGACATCGTCAAATGCCACAGGTACCTATAATTACAATCACAAAGGTTAGTGCAATTAGTTAGTGCAGCTCACTCATTCCATAAATCCTTCCCACTGGTGATTAGGTATTTTCATTATTTGTTTATATTCTCAAAGGGAGGAAAGCTCAAATTGTCTTCTTTTTTTAAAATTTATTTACTTATTTTGTATGTGTATATCAGAGAGCCTGTGTGTCCCTGTGGAGGACCAAGGGGTGATTTCAGGAATCATTCTGGATTGCTTCTACCTCCTTTTTTGCTCTAGGATTTCCCAGGCTCAACCAGAGCTGGAAGTGCAGGCCACTGCTGTTTCTGCCTGGTGTTTTTAATGTGGGATCTGGGATCCGAACTCAGGATCTTTGGCTTGTGAAACAGAGTCTTAACCCATGAGCCATTTCTCCAGCCCTCAAAGTGTTCTTTTAACACTCCACTTTTCATTAATAAAATCTAAAAATGCTGACACTAACACAAAATATCATGTCCTGGTATCTTCTTAAAGCTAGATGTGTTTTGTGAACACATCTAATGTGTTCAAATTTGATTTCATTTCACCTCTTTGATCTACTTTTTTTTAATCTACTTTTCTTCGAGAACATCATTCTCGAGATCGGATTCCTTGTGTTTGTCTCTAGTTTTCCTGGTCTCTTGTCAAGAAGACTCCACCCTGATACCATCCTTCACAGCCTTGTCTTTTTCAAACTCTGGTACATTCTAATTTTATTGTTGCTTATATGTTGTGCAATTGTTTTTTTTGCAAATATCATTTTCTTTCACATTCATTGTAGCTTTTGATAATAATGTGAAATCTTTATTTCCTTTTCCCCAATTTTTCTGTGGTTCGAAATGCCAGGTCTTTTATATTCCTCTTCCTCCTTCTCAGTGATGGTTTTAAAGTTTTTAGATTTTCAACTTGGTAAATGCAAGTTTTTTCATTTTCTCTCCATATTACTCACTTTATCCCTCCTCCCTCTCACTGAGAACCTTTTTTCTTTTCAGTAAGTTTCCCTCCTACTTGTATATCTTTGTGTGTGTGATTTACTAAGTAAAATACCAGGTATTAACCTCAATCTCAGCTTCTTTCCTACTAAGAACACTGTGGCAGTCATAGGCAGATTTGAAAATTTCATTTTCTCAGTATACAGTCTACTCATCTTGAGTTTAATTCCTTCCTGTTTATAGCATATACTAGACCTTGTTGCCTCCAGTTTTACATTGAGTTTATACTTTTAAGTTTAATTAATCAGTGTATTTATTTCATGTTCGCTCTATGTGATCTATTTAACAGGCATTGCTTAGTGTTTGCAGTTCTTTTGTCTTGTGGCGCTTGGACCAAGCCCAGCATTATACACACGTTACATAAGCACTCTGCTACAGAACTACATTCCCAGACTACTTGCAGTTTACTTTCCAAGCAGTTAGCCTATTGTTTAGCTTTTTCCTAAAACTTTATTTTGCACATGTACGTGTGTGTGTGTGTGTGTGTGTGTGTGTGAGGGCAGTGTGTGTCCCTGTGGAGGCCAAGGGTGACTTTGGGAATCATCCTGGATGGCTTCTTGCTTCGCTCTGGGATTTCCCAGGCTCCGCCCACCAGGCCGCAAGTGCAGGCTGCTATTATTTCCACCTGGCATTTTTATGTGGGACCTGGCATTTTATCTGGGATCTGAACTCAGGACCTTCTGCCTGTGAGACAGTCTTAACCCCTGGAGCCACGTCTCCAGCCCTTAGCTGACTTTTCTAGTCTGCTGGTACTGTAGCAGGCATCTTACCCAGCCAGCACACTCATTTTGGGACGTGTTTGTTTGTTGGGGATTGAATCTCCGTGAGGCAGAGGATGAGCTCGAGTCCTAATGTTCCGCCCCCACCTCTCAAGCTCTGGAATCACAGTGTGGGCCGCAAGCCCTGCCTTGCTAGTCGCTTCCACTTCTGCACAGAATTCTCCCTCAGCCTTTAACTCTGTTTATTTTTTGCTTCTGGGTATTTTAATTTCTGAAATAGACTTTTTCCTAAACACTACGTTACTCCATTCCATTTATTTATTATCACATTTATCTTGTAAGGGAAGCATGCCTGTGCCACTTCACTGCGTGCGTAGGCAGCATCAGGACAGTTTTTGCAAGTTGGTTCTTTCCTTCCTCGTGAGTTCCGGAGATCAAATCCAGGCTGCCAGGAGTGGTGTTGCAACACTACACCGAGCTCCACTGGCCCTCGTTTTATACCTACCTAGGCTGCCACTGAACTCTTAGACCCTCTACTTCTATCTCCTGAGGACTGGGATTACAGCTTTTATTGTTTTCTAAAATAAACTTAAATTATTCTGGTGTTAAGATTTTTGAATGTTGTTTCGTGTGTCCCCTTCTAAGTCACAAGCTCCGTGCGGAACCCAGTGGCCCGTACATGCTGGGCAAGGTGCTCTGCCACCGAGCTATCCCGGGCCACGGGTGTTCACGTCTGCTCTGAGAAACGCGGGGTTCACAGAGAAGCTTGTTAAGTCTAGCTCTATCTTCACTTTCCTACTTCTATGCTGAGATTCTGAAATACTCTCTCACTGGAGTTTCTAACTACTGCAGTGTTTAGGTTCACAATTCCAATTTTCATGGAGCTAATACCACATAGCTTCATTTCTTCTGTCTTCAGGGTTTTTTGTTTGTTTGTTTGTAAATTCCCCCCTATCTCTTTAATCTCTGCTGAAATTTTTCTTTGTAAGTTCACTTTTTATTTACAGACACTTGAGCTCATTTTAGTAACTTTATTCTAAAACCTTTCAGAGTCTGATACCAGTTTTTACCTTTCAACAGCTGATATTTTTCAGAACCCAGACTAAGAATTTATCAGCCCACTGCCTTTCCAGGAAGAGAACCGTCAGGAAGTGTTCTAACGGAACATGAACTGACATTCACGTACAAACTGGCTTTCTTACAGTTTCAGTTTTTCTTCCCAGGTGTTTGTCTTTCCTTCCTGGAAGGCAAGAACCTCGAGGTCAAATTACAACCTCGGCATGTTCACACACAGCCACGCGGCAAGCGTACACAATGACTGTGACCGTGTTTTAGGCAAGACGCACCACAGGGCACAGAGGGTCAGCTCCTCAGCGCCACTTACACCCCACGGGCAGACGCTGGGATAAACAGTAAGGCGCGGGGGTACCTGGCGCAGCTTTAGGAGCCGGTCCAGGCCCTCACGTCTCTATCCAGCACAGTGGAGGCGGAGCATGGGAAAAGGGGCTCCAAGGAGTGAGCAGAGAGGATTAGGGAACAGCAGCAGCAGGCAGCTGTGGGCCGGCAAGACGGCTCGTCGGGTGGAGGCCACACAAGCCTGACAGCCTGAGTCTAGCCCAGAAGCCCATCTGACTGACCTCCACGCACGTGGGGGGCATGTGACCACCCCCACCCCCCGGCAAAAATAATAAAGTTTAAAAAGGGGAGGCAGAATAAGAAAGCGGCTCAGATTACTGTCCTGCCCCTCAGATCCCATCCACCTCCATCTCTTCACTTAAACACTCTTGTTACTGCCAAATCATGTTCACGGCCATCTTTCTAGACCTCCCATACAACCCCCAGTCACGGTCTGTACCTGAAATGCTTTCTTCCTCCTCATCCCTGCGGCACCACCTACTTTCCTGTCCGTTCTTTTGCTACTTCGCGGCCTCTGGTGCTGAGGCTGCTCTGATGGCTCCGAGTACCCCAAGTTTTTCTGCTTATCGACTTTCTGCAGAGGAATCCCTTCTGGTCATCGCTGACAGTACCATTTCCATGTCAAGACTCTCGGTGTCTTAGTGTCACGATTTATTACAGTAATCAATACCTGACCCAAACGACTTAAGGGACAAGGGATTTTTATTTATGCTCACAATTCCATGTTTAAGTCACCAGCATCAGGAGTCAAGGGAACTGGTCACCTATATCCACAGTTATGAGTAGAGGGTAAAGACTGAAGGATACCAGCTTGCTTCCAGCTTTGCCGAAAACGCCCCAAATGGACTGCGTGTTCCTGCATCAATCATGAATCAGGACGATGTCCTATAGGCTCACCTAGAGCCTGCCTTAACTAAATAATTCTTCACAGGGGACCGGCCCATAGTGGTGGGAGTACTCCATGGGCAGGCGGATAAAATGACAGGAGTTGGCTGGCATCTGGCAGACGGGTGCGCTAGAAAGCAGCACTTGTGGGGAAGGAAACCTGCTCCTGACCCACTCGTGATTGCGGACATGCTGTGGCCAGTCTCCTGATGTGTGTATAACTCTCCTGCCACGTGGACCATAACCTGAAAATGTGGACCAATAAAATCCCGTTGTTTCTAAATTGTTTAGGTCAGCCATCCATTTGAAAAACAATGCAAGACAACATCTGGCTCCACTTTATTAAAGTATTTAAATGTACTTGTATGTGCTCACATTTTCTTCCCCTGGAAAATATAAGTCCCAGGAGAGTGATCTGTTCGAGCTATGTCCTTAGGATGTAGCTCAAGCAAGTAAGTGTTCAGATATTTGCTGAACCCAGACATAATGACCCAGGCCATTAATTTGAGAGGCTGAGGCAGGATTTTCAGTTGCAGGCGTCTTGGCCTATATATATCAAGACCTTGCCTCCAGAGAGAGAGAGGTTGGGGCTGCAAAGGTGGCTCAGAGGCTAAGACTCTGCCTCAGAAGCAGCAGTTTGGATTCCAGATTCCACATTAAGAGAGAGAGAGAGAAGAGAGAGGAGAGGAGAGAGAGAGGAAGAGAGAGAGAGAGGACAAAAAGGCCAATGCTTTCAGAACAAATGAATGAGTGAACAGGCATATTTAGAAACTAGCTGCCCTCAAGGATTGTCCTTCCATACCTTTAGAGTGATTATCAGGTAACAGATACAGTACCATTATGATAGCTTTTTTATTTTTATTTTTTGGCCTGCATATGTGTGTGTGTGTGTGTGTGTGTGTGTGTGTGTGTGTGTGTCTGTCTGTCTGTCTGTCTGTCTGTCTGTCTGTGTGACTCAGAGGGCCCTGTGTGTGCCTTTGGCATTGGGAAATCACCCTAGATTGCTTCCACCTCCTCTTTGCTTTGGTCTGGAAATGCAGGCCACCACCATTTCTGACTGGCATTTTTATGTGGGATCCGGGATACGAATTCAGGACCCTCCTTGCTTCAAAAAGAGGATGAGGCCCCCAGCATGCTTGTCCTAAAAATGACAGGATTAAATCAAATCTAGACTGACGAAGACCGTTAATTCTCACATGAATCATATGATTGTCCATCCCTTACCTTCTAGTTTTCAGATCTGACAACCAAATTCAAATTAAACTGACTTAAATGATACTGAATTTACTTTCCTCATCAAGATTCTGACAGTTGGGTTAACAAGTGAATCATACAAAAGGGTAGGAGAAAGTGAAAGAGAAAAAAAAATCCTTCCATCAGACAGCCAACTATGGATGAGAAAGTCTTCCTGCGGAGGGATGACACTGTAAATGTGCACTAAGCGGTGGTCCACTCCTGTACCCCAGGATCTAGGAGGGGGAGGCCAGAGGATCAGCCACTCTTGGCTGCATGAAACTAACTAACTAAAACAAAACAAAACAAAACAAAAAGCAGAAGTGGGGAAGGAAACATGCACTATAACGAACACAGAATGCTTCCCAAATAGATAAACACGAAACACATTCATAGTTTCCTCAACCTAAGATATTTGAAGAACTGTTAAGAGGAAATAAAAATATCTAGTAACTGACTGACCAAGACTACCCTTCCTGCTCGTGTAAAATGTAACAGTGCCACCGTGTCCTGAAGAGTGCAGCATTACCTTCGGTACATCTCCTTTAATACCTGGGGGCAGGCGCAGGATCCAGAAGTTCCGGTTGGCAGCAGGTTCTCCAGGTTCTCCAGCCGCTGCTGCAGCAGCCCGTACTCCTGCCGCAGGGTCCCCAGCACGGCCCACTTGCCCTCCAGCTGGCCGCCAAGCTCCGTCACCGTCTTCTCGGAACTGGCCAGCTTCTTCTCGGCCGACCCCGTCCTGCCTTCCAGGTGAAGCAGCCGCCGGCTGTGGGCCTCCACCTTCCTTTCCACAGCCTGCACCGCCGCCACCACCGTCCACAGGGAGATGGCCGCCGTCTGCAGATGCGCCTCGTTCGCTGCTGGGGGGCAGGAGGAGGGGCTGCAGGGACGTAAGGCACTCAGAGTCCCATTCAGAAGTCTGTGTACAACGGAGAGATGGGATAAGACATTGAACTAGAAAGAATTTCGACTTCAAACCAAGGTCACACAAGGACTGCTCAACGGTCAGAGCTGAGAGTAGTTGTGATGCCATTTTAACAAAATTTTCTATTATTTATTTTTGTGCGTGTGTTGTTTCCAAGAAGGTACTTGACATGGGGAATCATCCTGGATTGCTCTACCTCCTCTTGCTCTGCTCTGGGGTTTCCTGGGTCCCTCTTCCAGGATTAGAATTGCAGACCCTACCGATTCCACCCAGGCATATGGTCTGGGATGTGGGGCTCAGAACCCAGGTCCTTTCGCTTGGTAGATAAGCTTTAACCCCTAAGCCATCTTCCCAACCCCCCAGTGTATCTTGTATGGATACCCCAGCTCTCCTCCAGCTCCCCTGTGAAACCCTGCTGTTTAGTACAATTTTAGGACACTTACATGAAAATATTGAAAGGAACTGTTTCAATGTTCAAGGACAGACTAGGAAAAATAGTGAACAAATAAACTGGCCGTGTGTGTGTGTGTGTGTGTGTGTGTGTGTGTGTGTGTGCGCGCGCGCGCGCCTGTGGAGGCCCAAAGATGACATCAAGAATCATCCTGGATTGTTTCTCCTCCTTTTTACTTTGCTCTGAGATCCACCAGCTGTGCAGGCCACCACCATTTCCATGTGGGATCCCAGGCCAAACTCAGGTCCTTCTGCTTTCCAGGCAGAGTATTAATCCCTGAGCATCTCTCCAGTGGTCCATTTTCTAAAAGGCCCTAGACCAGCAGGCTGCAGTGTTTCCAGAAGAGGCACAACTATACAGAATCCTTGCCCGGTTTCACGACTCGGTGCACTGACAAATACTTTTTAAATTTCTACAGTCCATCACCTAGTTTACGTACTGTTAATAATACCACTTAATAACAATTGAGTAAGTTAAGGATATTGAGTTTGGAGAAGACCCGATGGCTATTTTCAAGTATCTGAGGATTATAAAACAGGAGACAGAACAGGTTTGTTTATATACTATGTCACTCCAAAAGGCAGACTGGAAAATAAAAGCATTCAAATTAACAAAAGCTTTGGCATATAATAAATAGTTGTAATAAAATTTTTCCAAGAAAGTAACAAGTTGTTTAATACCGAATGTACTCTGAAACAAAGAATATTATAAAAGGAGGAAATTCCTACAATAGGACATTAGACTGGATGATCTCTCTAGAGCCTTCTAACACTGAACCTGGTAAACCAGTCTCCCCTCGCTACACCTCATGATACTATCTTATTCTCATTTCACCTAATCTGCAATCCACTAATAATAACTCTATCTCGGATGGCCCCATTTGTTCCTGGTGTACCCTGACTACTGGCTTTTGCTCTCTCCCTGTTAACCACCTCAGTAGTTTTCTACCCCACTTCACTCATGTCTATGCCTCAACTGCTCAGCTGATCTCCAACCTTGAATCAGTCGACTCACACTGTGTCTGCAAGCAAGCAGACAAGACCTACTAAGCAAATTACATAACCAAGTGGGCTGCTGTCAGTACACACTCAGTGGGGACCGTCAACAAGTTAGTGCTCTCCAGCCTTCTACAAACCCTCAGACAAATGTGTAAAAGATCATCTTTAACAAGCGGGGCGTGGTATCAACACTGCTGTAATCCCAGTGCTGCTGAAGAGACCAATGCAGACAGAACCACTGCATGTTTGTACCCAGCCTGGGCTGTCTAGTGAGTACAAAACCAGCCAGGGCTACAGGGCAAGAGCCTGACCAAACTGCTACCTGGAGATCCAGTTAAAATACAGATCTGGAGGGTCTGGGTCAGCAGGTAAAGGTGCTTGGCACCAAGCCTGAAGACCCGAATTAGGTCTCTGGAGATGCACTGATTCTTGAAGCTGTCCTCTGACCTCCACGTCCGCTATACACGTACTGTTCACACAGGATTAAAAAAATAGAAATTTAAAAACCCACAATCGGGGAACTTACAGAGAGAGTAGATAGAGACCCTTGTCTGCACAGCCCCTTTCCAGAGATGACACGCCTTTAAGAAAACTGCTTAGAAGCAAACTCTTTTTTTTCCTACTTTTTCCCACTTCAAACTTCTCCCGTGTCCCTCCTCGGGGGCGCAGGGTCCGGCTATGTGGCCCAGGCACCTCTTTATCCTCCTGAATCAGCTTCCCAAATGCTGGGACTACAATCGTGAGCTATCATGTGTGTCTTTTTGTTAAAAAAACAACTTTTAAACATGAGTACTGGAAAATTTAAAGTTACATGTGTGGCTTCTAGTATATTTCTGTAAGACGAATGATTTTTTTAAGGGGAGGGTGCTTTGTGGGGAAGGGTCCAAAAGATGGCATTCCCCGTTGCTCATCGTGCCACCTAACTGCGGCTGTCCCGTTTTGTTTTTTTTTTGGGGGGGTTGCTTGTTTTCCCTTTTCCTTTTCTTACTTTCCAATCGTTCCTCATGGACCAGTCTGGTTCCTGATCTACTAAAACATCTGCGTTCGGGGGGACCGGGGCTTGTGGATGGGGTGCAAGCCGCACTTTGCAGACGCCGGTTAAAAGCCTCTCCCTGCCCGGCGGTGCGCACGGACGCGCCCCGAGGCCGAGGGCCCCTGGCAGCTGGTGCACCGAGGGCCGCGGCCCCTAAAACACGCGCAACGGAGCCCGCGTCACTCCGCGAGGCTCCGCAGGGCCTCGGCCGCCCCCGGCGCTGGGTGGGGACGCACCGCGGCGATCCCGCCGCCGCCCGCAGGTGATGCCCGGCGGGGGACGAGCGGCCGCGGCTCTCCGCGGGGAGACCGGCGGGCGCCTGGGAGACCCCCACGCCCACCGCCCCGCCGCCCGGCAGGACGGCGCCGGGCGCCCCGCAGCCTCCGGCGGGGCCGCGCGCGAGTGTGCGGAGCCGGCGGCCGCCCCCGCCCTCCTCCTCCCCCCAGGCCCGGATCGCGGGGTCCCCGCGGCCCCGCGCGGCGTCCTCACCGGCGCCGCGGCCGCCTCCGCCATGGTCTCCGCTGTCCCGCCGGTGGCGCCGCGCTCAGGCCGGGCTGCCGCGGTCGTCTCGCGGCCGCGCGTTCCGCCGCCGCTTTCCCCGCTCGGCCGGCGGGGCGCGCTGCGCGGCTTCCGGAGGAGCAGGCGCCGGGGTCGCGCCGGCCGCAGCCTCCGCGGGCGCTCGGAGCAGCGAGTGCGGCGGGCGCCGCGCCGGCCTAGACGCGCCGCTCGGGTCCGCCGCGGCCAGCGCGCCCCCTGGCGGCTCCCGCGCCCAGCACGCTGGGCGGTCCGCCGGCGCGCCGGGGGGTTGGCGCTCTGCAGGTCACGTGCGCTGCGTTGCAGAGGGTGGCTTAGGGTCCCGCTGCAAACCGAGGCTTGCCCTGGACAGCGATTGTCTTCACGGTCGTGGCAGACGGTCCTTCTGCCGAATATCAGCTCGACTTAGCCGCGATAAATACGGGCAAAGCGAGGCGGGTGAGAGTCAAGGGAACTAGGATGGGGTGACCATGACATGTCATTTGCACAAATTACAAATCGGTGAAGACATCCCTTCCTACGTGGCTCCGGTTGGATGATTGACTCTCTGGTCTTGGTCTGCAAGTGGAATTTTTGAAGTTAACAGAAATAAGGCTTCCGGTTAGGTTCGCAGGATCTGGGCTAAGGGACAGCTGCGACAGAGTTGTTAACTACGGAAGTTGTGCGGTCCACAGCGTGTGTCTTAGAAAGACAACCACGTACCCCTCCAGGCTGAAATTATGGACGTTACTCTGAAATCAGTGAAGCATTCTATATTTAAATAATGTAAATTGGTTTATTTTTTTAACCAGTGTTAGAAATACTAAAAGTGTGTTTCATCGGTTTAAGCATTCCTGCCTTATCCAAAATTTATTATTCCCCCAATAAAAACTGCTTTCATATCTTTTACTAGGAGAATTCTTTATTTTCAAATCTTGAAAGTAAGACATAATTCTGTCGGAATGGGAGAACGGATATAATAAAAATGGACTCTCTGTAGTCTGACGTAACCAAGGTCTGTTCCCACAGAGATGAGAAAACATTTATTTACATACTTTTCTTTAAATAGGCAGGAATTTGAGAGCAATAAAGTGTTGAGTAGGCCTTCCCCTCAGGTGGAAGGGTCATTAATTTCAAAGCCCACTACCCCCTCTTCTCTTCCCTTCTTTGTGCCCAAAAGTTAGAAAATCACAACTTAAAGACTGTGCTGCATTTGCCTGCATGGTTGCTGATAAATGACCATCAAACGGCTTAAGGGAACAAGGGTTTATTCTCTTTTATGATTCCTGGTTACAGTTCTCAGTCCAGCTTGACGGGAGAGCACGCACCAACACCAGGGCGGAGGGAACTGGCCACATCATCACCACATAACGGCTGAGAGACGGACAGTCCTTACTTGCCAGACCAGCATGTCTGGCCAAGTGAACAGAAGGATGCCGACTCTCTCAACCAGCTCTTCGTGATTTATTCCAGGGCCTAGTCCCACCCACCATAGGCTGGACCTTCCCCATCAGCTAGACAATGTCCTTCAGGTTTGCTCTGGGCTTAACTCTACTAATTCTCCACAAATGTGCCCAGAGCTCAAACCCTCAACAGTTAAAGTGACACCTGTGCTTAACCATGACAGAATGTAAAGCCAGACCTCTTCCAATGGTGATAGTTTAAGCCTCTTTTTGCATTAGGCATAAAATAAACCAGCTGTGTTGGACAAGCGTACCTTGGTTTGTTTCCTTAGTAAGTTTCCAGCTTGGTGCCTTTTCGATCAAAAATAAATAAGCCTTGTTGAGATACTTCAATTGCTTGTGCTTTCTTTATCCCCCCCCCCACACGTTTCTAACAGTTTTGGTGCCTAATGGGGCCTCTAAATTCCACCTGGAGAACAGAGGAAATCTTTGAGAAGATGCATCTTATGGCTTCGTTTTGCTGCTAGAGTCCTGGGATTTCTGAGTTCTCTGAGCTGGAAAGAACCAAATGCTAAAAGTCTGTCAGCAATGCAGGGGTTAAAAACACCACAGGGAGAACACTAGTCTCAGGGATCACAGGTAAGAAAGCTGATAACATCTCAGAATACCCCTTTGGGGTTGGACATCTCAGGGTTTGAATGAGAGCGAATCAATGCTGAGTTTGGACGAGAGGTTGAGCAATCTAATTTCAGAATGCGGGAAACCTCCAATGCAGGGTGCAAGAAATTCCTGGAATGGGGATTGAAGTACTGGTAAATTCTTATAATCCATGATGAAAACAAGCCAGAAACACAAATGTATAAAGAAAATGATGAAGGAAACGATGGAATTCCCCCAGAAAGCATCCAGGGCTCATGGTTAAGCATTGGACAGTCCAGACAGACAATAGGGACAATAAAAAGAAACTCAGAGACGTAGCAGCTACAAGCTTTCTGTTGTTTGTTTTACTGAGTATACTTAGACTTTATATAATCCTATCCCACATGTAATTAGACAATTCCGAAAGATAACATCTCCTTGAACTTTGCCTAAATTCTGATTCGACAAGACGATCTAAAAAGTCTATATTGCTTGAGGATATAAACTAATTTTAGGCAATAATTATTCCAAACTAGAAATAGATGGAAATAAATTTAGAAGGTTTAAAGTATATTGTAGAAAGACTGTGATTATAGAAAATTTATATGTTATAAAAAAACTAAACTTCAAAAGCTAGATGTAATCGTGAGCTGATTATTCTATAAAGATTATTAAAATTTTTCAGGTAAAAATTGACTTCCTAAGATAGAACTGATACCCAGTTTTACATTTTGAACCAAAACTATAATTTTTTACATTCTGTTATTTTATTTTGCTATTTTTACAAGCACATTGAGTACTTATCTGTTTCCCCTCTATCCCTCCCCTTCATCAATTTATCCCATTTCCTCCCACCCTCTTGCCTGTCCGCTTCTATGGACACCAGGGATCCCTCTGGCTTGTCTACTCTTGTGGGGATTCAGGCCTCTGTGGCCTACCAAGATGACTCTCCACCCACAGGGGCATTTCCCTTCACTCATCCAGCTCTAGTCTCCAAAGTTTCCACTGTATGTTCTTGTCTCTCTTAGTTCCTCGATGGTCTACAGGGGCATGTTGGTGTGTCAGTCATTCTGCAGGTCTGGTAAGGACAAGTCTCATTGCAGTGAGTTCCCAGATGCAGCAGTCCTGCCTTGAGTGGAATGTCTTGTCCAGCCTTCCCATCTTTAGGTTCTTACAATCTCAATGCCCCCTCCCTCTTCCTCGCAGTTCCCTAAGCCTTAGGATGGGGAGAGATTAGGTTGGCTTGATTCTGGTGAGCCTTGCTGTGTCGCTGGTACTCTGCATTATGGCGGCCATTGCTGTCCATTTCACTGCTCTTCTACTGCCTGATGCTACAGAACTAAAACTTTTAATATTGATTTGTTCTTAGTTTTAAAACAGTAACTGAATAAAAGCTTAGCTTATTGAATAGCCACCAATTTAGTAGAAAAACATCCTTTTCAAGGAATAATTCTTACTTAAAACCTGCCTGCTAAATTATATGATTGTTTAACTCATTCTAATGAGCAAGTATTTAAATCTCTTTATAAAAACAGTGATGTTCATGTTTAGCTGTATCAGCAATCAAGTACCTCACAGAGCTGAACATTTATTTCTCTCACTGTTTCTTGTCTTTAATTCTTTTTATAACTAGATATTTAATAGTTTAAGATATTTGGTATTTCACCTGGCATATTCCTACATTGTTAATGCTAACTTGGTTTAAAAAATTATAAATGGGAATAATATGAATTTCATTATTTTATTTTTGTTATGATTGCCTGCTTAACCAAACCTACTACCTAATATAAACAATTAAAATGTTTTCATGGTCTCTGTGAAAATTTTCTCACTCTCAGTATAATTTGGATTAGAAGAAGTTTTAACTTTGGTAAAATTTACTAATAACCAGATTTAGCCCATTGATTATTATGTTTCTACTGATATAAAAACATTAAGAAACAACAAATTAAATTCTCTAATAGGTCCTAACAGTTAAAATAACTTTAACTTTATTTTCCCAAACTAAGTTCTGGTATGATAAGAAGTTGATACAAAGATCAAGTTATTATCCTGAAAATGCAAATTATAATAATTTAGATACTGTGGGGCATTCTTTTTTAAAAGTTAGAACTAGCCACCCTGTATGAGGTTATAACTAATGTCAAGCTGGCTCAAAAGTAAATACTGCAAATATAAGGTAAAATCAAGTAAAATGCAACTAACTATAGATACTGGATGTGGGGAATGTAAGTCAATGCAGTTCTTTAAAACATACATGTAAATTTTGGTTTATGATGTTTGTTTTCTCACCTGTTGTCTTCACCAGGGCAGATGGTACTCTTAGATTATTCTAATTTTAGATATGATACTTCTATCATGTCACATATCGGCATTATGTCAGATACAGAGGACAGAAAAAGGAAAAATATAACAGACCCAGATCATGACGATTAGTAGATTTCATATGATCCAGGAGTTTCTACCTTAATGGCTCTGCCATCTCTTCCCCTGTCTGAAGACTGTTCTAGCGCTACTTACCCTCATCTGCTACATCAGATGTTAGGAATGAGCCTTCCTACTCCCTGGGATATTATACAATACTATGTGGGCCCTGAATGTACAAACATGTCTGCTTGGCCAATGGGAAACTATGAATGTAAGTTCTCGAAAGAAGCTTCACTGATGACGCGTTGGAAGTCACCTGTGGAGAGCATTGGAATGACGCAGGTACAGAGACATTACAATTATTCTTGGGTGGTCTTTCCACCTCCTCAATGATTTTGCCCTTCCTCTGCATCTGTCCTGAGACCCGTGAGTATCAGGCAAAGCCTTTCCAAATGTATTAACTGAGCAAACTACTAACCCCCACCAACCAAAAAGTCGTCTGTCATTTGAAATTAAAGATCAGCTTATCAGGAACCATCCATTCAGGTTGTTTTCCGCTTTGTCTTCCAACACACAGATGGGTTACTAGCCTAAACACCACCACTCGTATTTCCCTTTTCATCAATATCAACGCGAAGATTTCCTCCTCATCAAATCCCCGAAGGAAGATACACTCCAAACTGTCGGGGAGGGGCCCTCCCAAGTCCTGTTGGTCACCTGACTCCTCCCAATGCAAAGGATACAGAAGGATACCAAATTTTAAAACTGACCCTAAAAAGACAAATGGCAGTTCCCTAGGAAATCGAGGTTTACTTAACAGGTAGGAGAGACAGGCACTCTAAAAGACAAGAAGAATGACCATCGCAATTCTGAGGGACTCATTTTCTTTTTGCCTCTTCCGTGTCCATTTGTTACTGTTTTTCAATGCTCTGCATGTGCAGCCACAATATGAGGTTTATAACTAATGTCAAGCTGGCTCAAAAGTAAATACTGCAAATATAAGGTAAGATCAAGTAAAGTGCAACTAACTATAGATACTGGACGTGGGGGAATCCAGGAACTTATTTTCACAGCCCCCACCCTGGCTCTCCCCGAAACAGCGACCTGCTCCCCCCACCATCTCTGTGACTCCAGTCTCCAAATCCTTGTCTCTGCGCTGTCTTGGCTTCCCCCTCTTCTCTTCTTTCCGTACTTCTGCTCCTCTTCTCCCCTTTTTCCTCCTCTCCTCCTCCACCCCATCTCTTTGTCTCCCTCTCATGTCAGACCCCCGTCATCCTCAACTTCTCCAAGACACCGTCTCAGACAGGTGGGGCGGCAGCTGCGTGCAGCTGTGGCTCCTCCAGCCCGCGGGGGGCGCTGTGGTCCCACACGCACTGCGAGGGGCACCTGCCTGGGGGTCCGGGCCGAGCCGCGACCCTCTGCAGCGCGGTGAGGTCGGTGCTCGCTGGAGCGCGGTCCGGGCTGGGGCAGCCGGGCCTGGCGGGCCATGGCACAGCCCGCTCGGGTAAGGGGCCACCGGGCTCGGATTTGGCTGGCTGGAGGGGGGCGATCTGGGGTCCGGGTGAGGTCCGACCCGGGAGGGGCGCGTGGGTGGCCGGACCCGAGCCCAGCCGAGCTGGCACCGCGGCGCGACGGGCACCCGGGGGCCGCGGCTCTACTTGTCACTGAATTCCGGGCAGATGCTTGGCAACGTTGAATCTCTGCATATTTGGATGATGCCCGGCGGGTTTAAATATGAGAATTTAGCCTCTAGCTTAATGAATGGTGTTACGTTGGATAAATAAAGGAGGAACCGTATGTGCCAGGCTAGAAGAGGATGACAACGCGTTCTTTGCTTTTTTTCATCTTCTCGAAATCGAGTTTTTAGAGGGAGTGGCTCATTTTTTGTTTTCCTAGATTTTCCTAATGTCCTAGATTATTGAGTTGAACCCATAATTTTAAAACTCCCTGTACAATCTCAGTAAAAAACGGTTTTCCAGGGTTAAGTGTAAAAACAGAATTTTAAGTAAATGGAAATATGCCATTCCTATAGTTAGAAAAAAAACAAAATAAAATATTCTTCAATGTCATGAAATGATAGATATTTGTGATTTTTTTCCAAAACAGATAATAAAGTTCAATTAAAAAATTCAATAATCCACTTTAATCCATAGGGTACCAAGAGAAAATCAGGTCTTTTATATCAAACCCAAGTGCCTCTATTTTAGTTCCAACCTCCAATTCTTAAGGAAATTTTGAGAATTGTTTACCCTTTCTCCTTTACCAAAACTCAAATCAAAGGTCCATCCAACTTCTTTAACTCCTGCTAGCAAGGAGTCGTTTCTTAATCAGCCCAATAGAATGTGAGCCCAAGCCTCAAACCTGTCAGGATAAATCACAGAGATACCCTTACCCATCCTTCTGCAGATGTAAGAATTTGCCTTGTCAAGCTATCCTGGTCTCTTGAATGTTTGTCATACTGTGGGTTATTTCCAACAGTATGTTGCCACACCCCAGTGGATGTCAGAAATGTAGAGTGTAGCATTTGAGCTTTTTAATTTAACATCCTTGCCATTTTATCTAGATACTAACTCTTACTGTAGAACTTTAACAGTTTAAGCCTTGACAGTAAAACTAGCATGAATGTTTTTCATTTTCACAGTTCATGGATTGAAGATTTATTCTTGCCAAAGATTTAGCAACTTCAGCATAAATTTTTTTAAGGTGGCAAACTTTCACTTTTTCTTTTCTTTCCTTCCTTCCTTCCTTCCTTCCTTCCTTCCTTCCTTCCTTCCTTCCTTCCTTCCTTCTTTCTTTTTTTTTGCTGGTGTAGTTTGGGGTGTGTGTGTGTGTGTGTGTGTGTGTGTGAAAGAAGGCACTGTGTGCACTTGGAAGTCCAAGGACGACTTCTGGAATCATCCTGGATTACTCTATCTCCTTTATACTTTGCTCTGGGGTTTCCCAGGCTCTGCCTTCCAGGCCAGAAGTATAGGCCACTGCCATTTCCAACATTTTTACATGGGATCTAGATCCAAATTCAGGACCTTTTACTTTCTGGTGCATGCCTGTAACATCAGCACTGGGAAGGCAGAGGCAGGAGGATTACTATTAGTTTTAAGTCAGCCTGGAAAAAGGAGAAAGAAAAAAGTTGGAAGAAAACGTTAAATTGAACACTAGATTCAATCTCCAGTAAAATACATGTACATACACACACATACATACACACACACATACATGCGCACATGGCTTTTAAAACTCAAGCTGTTTATACCTTTTTAAAGTACTAATACATAAGGAATGAATATTAGAACTTACAAAGGGGAAGGCAATATGCATGTGGCCTATCAATGAGATATGTCTACACATGGAATATGATGAACTCTATCCCCACATGAGTTTACCTTTTGCGCCTAACGGAAAAAATGGCCGTAACACATAAATTAAGTTGCACACTGATTTGGTCTTACATTTATAAAGAGATGTTCCATACATGTATGTGGATATGTAATTTGGAAAAACATATGGAATGAGATGTACTGTGACCATGAGAACCACATGTCAGTACTGGGGAAGGAATCATTCTCCAGAAAGAGGCTGCTGATGGAGAAGTCAGTGTCGGCCTGTGTCTTTAATGATGAAAATGGGTCGAGGTCATTTTGTAGCAATCGTGACTGTGTTGTATTACGTCTGTCTCTTCAGTTACCTGTGACTTTTGAGGATGTGGCCATCTATTTCTCGGAGCAAGAATGGCAGGAGTTAGAGGCGTGGCAGAAGGAGCTCTACAGGAATGTCATGAGAACCAATTACGAGATTCTTGTCTCTCTAGGTAAGGAACCTTTACCTCCTGGGGCGAGTCCTAGACAGGCTGCCTCTTCTGAGGGCCCTCAGTCACTTTAGTCCGTGGGTCAGGTAAGGAGTTCTCAGAAATCAACGTAGAAAGCCTTTTTATCTCATATGCTTTTTTTTTTTTTTATTCAATTGTTCATGTATGGTATGCGCCTCTGTGCATGTATGTGTGTGTGTGTAGAACCACGGGCGAATTCGGGAACCACCATGGACTGCCTCCACCTCCTCCTTGTTTACTCTGCCCTGGGATTCACAGGCTCTGCCCTACCAGGACCAGAAACACAGGCCGCCCCCGCTTCCGCCTGGCGTCTATACGTGGGGTCTAGGATCCGAACTCAGGACCTTCTGCCTGCAAGGCAGAGGCTTAACCCCTGAGCCATCTCTCCAGCCCCTCTCATATGCTTTTGTTAATGCCAATGTATACATTGCTAACCTTAACGTAGAAGTAGATGTTATCTCTGATGGATGAGTCATGTGATGTCAGGTCGTCAGAGATGATTAAACACTAAGACTTTCCCCATCATAATTCACCCTGAGATTGTTATGATTCTCACCTAGGAGTATCCCAGGCTCATAACCACAAAGCTCTTGTGTATCTTTAACCTAGGAATGAGTCACCACATAGCTTTCTATGGGGTCGAGGATTGCAAATGGTGTGATTTTTGGAAGCATCCACACTGAGTAGTTGACGTCATAGTTAGTAAAAGGGTGTTCTTTTGGTTTCTTTTCCTACTTTCATCTTCGTATGTGAGCTGTGTGTATGCATGCATGACAAACTTCCAGGCCAGCCTGGAATGTGTAGCCAGACCAGTCTAGGCTACATAGCGAGACTGTGTCTCAAAAAGAAAAGCTATTGCAAATAGAACTGAGTTCTTAGAACTGACAAGACGATTCAGCAAATAAAGGCACTTGCTGCCCAACTCTGACAACCTGAGTTTGAGCCCCAGAACCTATATAAAATTGGAAGGAGAGGACCAACCTCACAAAAGTGTCCTTTCAGCACATGTGCGCTGTGGTGGGTACTTGCACCTACACACTAATAATTTTTCACAAACAGCGTCCCCAAGATTCTGCTACTGTTTAGTGACTTGAGTGACTGCTTTGTTTTCAGAGGAAGTACAACATTGCTAGATGCATGGGGACAAAGAGAATTAAACAGCACAAGGGGTATAACAGGTCAGTTGACTTGGAAGCACTAGTAGACACATGGGTAGTTTTGCTCCTCTTTAAGTAAGCTGAGAGCTTACTTGTTAACATCTCATATATTGGTCCAGAAATGGATTTTGAGGAATATAGAAACAATGTGTTTTTTTTTAATATAGTACTCAAAGAAGTTGAACAACCTTCTCTGGCTTCTCTGTGCAGATGATAGACTTTGCAAACCAGAATTAATATCCTGGTTAGAACATGAGAGACAGTCTTACGGCACCTGGGAAGAGGAGAAGAAAGCACGAAGTGTGATTTGCCCCTCCTTTTCCATGCATTTTGATCCAGGAATTCAAGAACAACTGCTTGAGGGTGAGTATTATGTACTCAGGATCCTAAAAACATTTGCTTTGCAAACAAAAGGACCTGAATTTGGATCCCCAGATCCTACATAAAAATGCTGGGCAGAAATGGAGGTGACCTGCAATTGTGGCCCTGGAAGGCAGAGCCTGGGAAACCCCAGAGCAAAGCCATTAAGGAGATAAACAATCCAAAATGATTCCTGATGTCACTCTTGGGCCTCTACAGGCACATATATTCTTGTACACATTCATGTCTTCTTGTACACATACATGTCCACACACCTACATGCAAACACACACACACACACACACACACACGCAATCAGGATCCTAAGCTGGGTGTGTGGTGCACACTTGGGAGGTGGAGGCAGGAGGATTTGGAATTCAAGGTCCAACCTCAGCTACATAGCAAGTTCTAGGCTAGCCTGCACTGCATGAGATCCCATTTCAAACACAAATCAAAAAAGAAATCAGGGTCCTAACCTTAAGGTGTCACACTTAGATTACTCGGTTTCTCTTCTCTGATCTTGCTTTAGTGTTTGACTTACCTGGAGCTTCATGTTGTGTACATTCTAGAGAAAGGCAGGAAACCATCGTGATTAGGACTGTGGGCTTGGGCCTGACTTGATTTTGCCTTTCTAGGCAAAAACCTTGGGAAAGTTTTCAAAGCTCTCAGTATTTCAATTTCTGATCTTAGAACAACATAAGTGAAAGAACCTAAATGATAGGAATCAGGCAGGTTTAACGTGTGCAATGTTGAAGTGTTCCCTGGACACTGTGTTAACTACCTTTCTCATTTCTGCGACCAAATATCTGAGCAACTTAAAGAAGGAAGGATTTATTGTGGCCGTTAGAAGGAAGGGTTTATTGTGGCCGTTAGTTTGAGCTTCATGATGTGGAAGGCTTGGTGGCAGGAATGTGCCACAGATGGTCATATTGTCAGAAATGAGCTCCAACTCCCTGTGCTGAAAAGACACTCAGGAGATCAGAATAAGGCAAATTTTTACTTCTTCAAAAGGGCATGTTGTCTTTCTAAATGAGCATCTTAAGTTGGAAGGTCCCTTTGTTGGAGTTTTGATTAACAAGAAGGGGTAAATAATTCTCAGGAGTCACAGCCAAATGGAGGCTCTTTGGTTTGATAGAAAAGACCTGATTTTCCCACAACTTTGTCCACAGTTAGGAAGCAGAGACAGATGAGTCTCTTGGTTTTTCATTTTTATTTGGTCTGGACTCTAACCCGTGGCACAGTGCCACTCCCACTCAGGCTGAGTCTTCCTCAGTTTAATGTTTCTGGATACACCCTCACAGACCCTTGTGTGTTTGCATGTGATGCTACATCCAAGCAAGTTGACTATGAAGATGCCATCAGGACACAGAAGCAGACAGACAACATGTACCTGTGATAGTAGTTAGGTCTCTGCTAGGATCATATTGCTGCTATCACAGTGTGACTTCATGGAATATCTTTACATAAGATAGAATAGGTCAAATTACTGTATTAATAACAGTCAGCAGTTATAGAAGATACAGTATGGCAGGCACTTTGTTGAGTATTTTACACACATTAACTCATTTGATTCACAACTGTAGCAGTTCACCTGCATGGTTGCTGGTAAATGACCATCAAACAGCTCCATCCAGCTAGACAGGAGAGCTGACACCAACACCAGGGCCGAGGGAAATGGTCACACCATCTCTATGTGTGGCTGAGAGAGGGACGATCCTTACTTGCCAGACCAGCATGTCTGGCCGAGTGAACACAAGGATGCCGACTCTCTCCACCAGGTGTCAGTGTTTTATTCCAGGGCCTAGTCCCACCCACCATGGGCTGGGTCTTCCCCATCAGCTAGACAATCTCCTGCGGGTCTGCTCTGGGCCCAGCTCAAGCACTAATTCTCTACAAACATGCTCAGAGCTCAAACCCTCAACTGTCAAGTTGATACCTGTGCCCAACCATGACAACAACCCTCTTAATCTTTCACAGGAGAAGGAGCCAAAGCCAGAAGCGATTAGCTTGGCTAAGTTTACATGGTGGGCAAATGAGATTTTGTCCTATTACCAGACCTTAGCCCTTCCCTTTCCTTTTTATCTTTTCTGTTTTATCACAACATAGATCTGTTCTGCTTAGTTTCAATAGACAGTTCCCAGATTCCTTTTGTAGAGTCACATGTGATTGGGTATTAAGGCTAGTGGAAGTGGGGTGCTGGCCACCAGAGGGTGGCCACTGAACTGCTAATGGTCTTTAATCACTCCACAGACAGAAAGAGTGACTGAATTTTTATTGTAAATTTCAGGAAGTCAGCAAGCCAAGAAGTTGGGAGAAATGAAATGTCATTTCCAGTTAGATGCTCTTCAAAGTCAGCATTGCTTTGGACTCTTTTTAGGAAAAAGGAAAGATGTTTCCTTCAGCCACGAGGGAGGCCTCAGACTTGTGGAAGCGCAGACGCACAGCCCCTGGGTGCCAGCTGCCCAGGATCGAAGCTCCAGTGAGCCGATCCAGAGCCAAGGACTCCGGAGCTGCAGAACTGTGGGTCCCCCTGGTTTGCCTGAAGTCCCCTCTTGGCAGAGGACTCAACACTCTTCCACTGTGTGTGAGGAAAACTCTCAGAAGGACCACGTTGGGAGGCCCCCAAAGGGCCACTCCAAGAACGCCTCGGGTAGGGTCTGGAAGAAACTCAGCATTCGGGCTGATGCACAGCCGGACCGGAGCCCCGCAGGGGCACAGAGGTGTCCTGAATGTGGGAGGAGCTCCCGCCTCAAGCGCTGTCTAATGCGGCATCTGGCTGTCCCCACGAGGAAGAGCCCTAAATGCAAAGTGTGTTTCCATCAGGAGCAGACCTTGACCTGCGGCCGCAAGTGCGAGGAAGCAAGGCCTTGCCGGTCCATGAAAAGCGACCCCAGCTGCTTCCCCGACGACAGCACGCAGGCTCCCCAGGGCCAGCGCAGAGGGCGGCGGCCAGCCTCCCAGAGAGAAGACACCATGGTACGCGCAGGACAGAGGTCAGCCCCCGGCCTGGACGGTGAGGACCCCGGCTGCGGGGAGAGCAACTTGGAGACCCTGCAGCTTGGCTGCAGCCGTGGTGGCGACGGGCCCAGTGTGTGCGAGGAAGGTGGAGACCACTCCTCTTCACAGTCTGAGCGGGCCAGTCCCTGCAGGGCACACACGGAGGCCAGCCATCGCTTCTGCCCCGGGGGCCTGCAGAGTGCCCGGCAGCGTGTGGCCCGTGGAAAGAGGCCGCGCTCCTGCGGCAAGGACGGCCAGGGCTTCCCGGAACGGTGCGGACGCACCGAGCACTCCCCGATCTGCAGCGTGGAGAGGCCGTTTTGGTGCCCCAAGTGTGGCAGGGACTTCCGGCAAAGGGCACAGCTGCTGCGGCACCAGCGACTGCACAGCGACGAGAGGCCCTTCCAGTGCCCGCAGTGCCAGGCGAGCTTCCGCCTGCAGAGCACGCTGAGAGGCCATCAGCGGCGACACGGAGGGGAGAGGCCGTTCTCTTGCGACCAGTGTGCCCAAACCTTCGCCTACCAGTACAAGCTCCGAGAGCACCTGCGAGTGCACAGCGGGGAGAGGCCCTTCCAGTGCCCCCAGTGCCCCAAGAGCTTCCGCCTGAAGGGCATCCTGAAGGCCCACCAGCACACCCACAGCCAGGAGAGGCCCTTCTCCTGCGGGCAGTGCAGCAAAGGCTTCACCAGGCAGTCCAAGCTGGCCGAGCACGCGCGCGTGCACAGCGGCGAGAGACCCTTCCCGTGCCCCGAGTGCGACCGGCGCTTCCGCCTCAAGGGACAGCTGCTCAGCCACCAGCGCGTGCACACGGGCGAGCGGCCCTTCCCGTGCCCCGAGTGTGGCAAGAGCTACCGCGTGAAGGCGGACATGAGGGCGCACCAGCGGCTGCACTCGGGGCGCATGCCCTTCCCCTGCCAGTGTGGCAAGGGCTTCGCCAAACAGTCCAAGCTCGTGGAGCACATCAGAACGCACACCGGGGAGAAGCCTTTTCAGTGCCCCAAGTGTGACAAGACTTTCCGCCTGAAGGCGCAGCTGCTCAGCCATCAAGGCCTGCACACGGGCGAGAGGCCCTTCCACTGCCCCCAGTGCGATAAAACCTTCCGGGAAAGGGGCCACGTGCTCAGACACCAGCGCATCCACAGGCCCGAGAGGCCCTTCGCCTGTGGGGACTGCGGGAAGGCCTTCATCTACAAGTCCAAACTGGCTCAGCACTTCCGAGTGCACACCAAGGCCTGTCCGGCTCCCCGGGATCCCGACATTAAGAAAAGACTTAGCCAGCTGTTTGCCATGATAGAGGCCGACTGGAGTTAAAGCCCAGTGGAACAGCCAAGCAGTGAACAGACTGAATTTCTAAGGCGTCCTTAGGAACTGAGGCCAACCCCCCTGAAAGACAGAGTTTTAGGAACTGGGATCCTATACTGAGCAAGAATACATTACAAATCAGGAATAGGGGCAACTACAAAGGATTTTCTCTTTTGAAAGATGACCAATAATAATACTTCCTGTCCACTAGTAAAAGACATGTTTGTTCTTCCTACCATTTTTAATGATAACTACCCACCCTGCAAAATGCAGAGTTAGTTCTAAAGATCTATCCTGATTTCAACCAAAAGGAAATTCCTCTTGGGAAAAAAAGATTCCCCTTGGAAACATTCTTCAAGCCGAGAGGATGGGGTTGGCTGCTAATGTCATTCTACTTGTGTTTTCAAAGTATGATTCTAAACTGAGGGTAAAATCCAGTGACTTTTGTTTCCTGCTTGATATTCTCTTGGATTTGAATTAGGTTATTTATTTTGAAACTGATGATAGCAGTAAAGTGAATTCTCTGAATCACTATTGGTGTGAACGCTGACATTTCCCAGCGGACTCTACCATGTGAATGCACCCTGCACCCTGAGAGAATGCCGATGAGCCTGGCAAAACTTGGCTTATCCGAGTTGAAGGAAAGGAAATCAAGGTGATGAGAAATTTGGATCCAGATCACAGATTGACTTAAGAGCTAGAGATTTGTGACTCCAGAATAGAACTTACAAATGCTCCTTGAAGCTGAGAGAATGAATGAGACTCCCAAGAATGAGTATCTAAGCTAGTGACTGAAAGTTGAGTTAGAACAAAATAGCAAAGCTAAGCAGCTTAATAGGGAAGTGTTACAAGAAACAGCAGTTTACTATAAGGAGTTTCCAAGTAATGCAATAATACAATCCAGGGAAAAGGTGGGGTTTACTCAGCTCATTATATTAGAGGACAAAGGAATGACAGACATGTCTTCAGATGATTGAAATAGACTTATCTCATACCAGGTTTCATGCCGGGTTTTCTGTAGAACACAAGCTCCAAGATATTCTTTGGGAAAAGAGTTATCTGGCTTTATATAAAAGATTCTAGGGGCTGGAGAGGTCGCTCAGGGGTTAAGCCTCTGCCTTGCAGGCGGAAGGTCCTGAGTTCGGATCCTAGACCCCACGTATAGATGCCAGGCGGAAGCGGGGTGGCCTGCGCTTCTGGTCCTGGTAGGGCGGAGCCTGTAAATCCCGGGGCAGAGTAAACAAGGAGGAGGTGGAGGCGTCCATGGTGGTTCCCGAATTCATCCTTGGTTCTACACACACACACACATACACACACGTACATATACACGTGCACACACGCACAATTGAATAAAATAAAATAAAACTTGTTTGAAAAAAAAAAGATCCTAATTAGGCTGCCTGTTTGTCATTGTCTTTTCTCTGCTCTCTTTTCCCTCTCCTGCCTCCCTCCTCTCTGTCAGGTCCTCCACTGCTCTCCCCCTCTTTCCCTCTTCTTCCTTCTTCTTCCTCTCCCTCTCCTGTCCTTTTCTGTTATTTCTGGCCTGTCCAAGACAGACTCTTACTGTGAGACCCAGGCTGACTTTGAACATGTCGTATTGCCTCAGACTCATCCTCCCAAGTGCTGGGATTACAGGCTTGCACCATCACACCAATTATAGCTACATTTAAAAAATTTTTTTTATTATTTATTATTTATTCAATTGTGTGCGTGTGTGTGTGTAGAACCACGGGTGAATTCAGGAACCACCATGGGCGCCTCCACCTCCTTCTGCCCCGGGATTCACAGGCTCCGCCCTACCAGGATCAGAAGTGCAGGTCGCCCTGCTTCCGCCTGGCGTCTATACATGGGGTCTAAGATCCAAACTCAGGACCTTCCACTTGCAAGGCAGAGGCTTAACCCCTGAGCCACCTCTCCAGCCCCCTATTGCTACATTCTTAAATATTAACTGTTTAAAGAAAAACCTCCCTGAAAGACCAGAATATATACTACTTGTGCCTCCTGAGTTCTGGGATCGAAGGCATGACTTACCATTTTTTTTGAAATTTAGCTTTCATCCTAAATTATTGATTGTGTCTAGGAGATATATTATATATCTAGGAGGATATATATATATATATATATATATATATATATATATAATCATCAGGAGCTCCAATCCAACTGGGCTTTTAGTGAGACCACTTAAAAAAAAAACAAACAAGTTTGGGAAATAAAAACCTGGAAACAAATATAAATCCTAAGGAGTTTTGGAAAAAATTATTTAAAATCTTTGAAAATCTCCCCATAGAAAATAGAGCAACTATACCAGGTTTAAAAAACCCAAGAAACTAGTAGATAAATTGTGTGATTAATTATGGCTTTGCCTATTTTTTTACCCAAATTTTGATACATTATTATTTTTTATGACAGGATCTCAGATAGTTCACGGCTGGCCTTGAACTCTAGATTCTCCTCCCTTTACCTCAAGTGCTGGGATTATCAGTTTGTGTCCCAGTTCTTTGCTTCTATTTCCCCTTCAAGTTTACACATATAGTGGATCATCATAATCATGATGTCTGCATACACAATGTGTGAGGAGAGAGGATAAAAGAAATCAAAGCAGGTAGAGAAGGGAAAAGAACATTCCCATAGAATTCAAATGTGATTTTCTCTATACATTAATTCAAAATGTGTGTAAACGTAAGAAAAATTTGAAATTCAAAAGTAATATATAAAAAAAAATAAAAACGAATCTAAAATTCAGCATCCCAAAGGAGATTTGGAGACTTTCCATTCCATTTAGAACTCGTAGAGAATAAAATAGGTATGTAACAATATGTGAATAATTTATATTCTAAAACCTTTTAGGATTATAAGGATCAGAAAAGTCTTTTGTTCCAAACTCTTAATAGTTTGTTCCAAACTAAATGTTTCACTTAAAATCTCATAGTTACTAAGTAAGCTGACACTTTAGGTCTCATTTCAGGGTTTCTTTACTGCATTTATTTGGAAATACATTTTCTGTAGTAAGAAAAGCCTCTAACCAAGTGAACAGCTGTCTAAACAGGTAGTTGCAGAAAGAGAAAAAAGGGATACTGTTTTCAAAATATGAAAGAAGAGAAGAAAAAGAGAGGTGAAAACCAAGTGTACGATGTAAAACACTCTGGCATAGTCAATTACCAGCAGTCTCTTGGAAGAGGCAGGAAGACTGGTGAAAGGGATTTGTGGTTGTTAAACAGGGGAGAAAGGCAGCAACTAATGGATTATGATTGAAACAAAGGGGTTATTCAGAAGCAAAATAAAAACTTCTTTCAGTGTGAATGTAATTCATTGTCTTTTTACAAAGACAGTGTTTGAGGGATGTCATACTAAGATAGGCAGTCTGCAGTTTTTCAGTCAAATAGCTGAGAAAAAAAAAATCCAGAAGTTTTAGGGGGAGGATAACAATTTCTAACAAAGGCAACAACTGCTGAAGAAAAATGTATGTTTGGTTTCTTAAGAGGATAAAACAATAACTACACATTCCCAAAACTAAACTCCCAACTTTCTCGAACTTAGCCTGTTTCTTCCGTTGCCTGTGAAAGCAATCGTCTTCTAGTTTCTCAGGTTAAAAATCTTGACATTGTCTTTGATTTCTGTTCTCTTGAAATGCGCATCTGTCAATAAATCTTGACCTCTCTGCCTCAGGGTTTATTCAGGAACATCTTTCTTTTCAGCACTTGCTCCAGTTGTCTGGATGCAGTTCAGGGGACTTCGTGGTCACCCTGACCTTAGGTAGTAAGAAGATACTGCAAACAGTTGCTTGGATGTAGAACGCCGAAAGGCAACCTGTTCCTAGGAAACCTTACAGAGTGAGATTTAGTCTTTGGCATCGGTCCATTTCAGTGGAAAGATCTGATGGAATGTTTCAGAAAAAAAATCCTTGCAACAAAAACTTTTTTCTTCATTCCCAACTCTTACCAATTCACATCCAGCCCCGAAGAGACCTTTGGTGGTCAATGAAGCTTCATGTGCATATTGGTGAACAGTGACATTGATGCAGCAGACACCAAGAGTTGGTGTGAGCACTCAACTCTAAGATAAGGGTGGAGAGAGGTGTAATGCCTGCTATTAAGGGAAGTGAGTTTAAGGCTAAGGAATGGCTGAGGTGCAAAGGCGATGTAGATCAGGACTAAGGACAGCACCGAAGCAGGTTGCTGGTTCACTCAAGTACTGAGAAGTGAGGAAAGGACTCGGCTGCCAATACCTGTCTGTTTGCTTAGTGCACGTGTTCCTGAGGCTAGTACCAACCTGTAGCTTTACTAAAGAACTTGCTTAAAGCATCATTTACTGACAAGGTCCTTATTTGCAAACCTGGCACGTGGGCTCCACCCCTGAAAGCCCATGTGGTGATGGAGAAAGCTGAGTTCTGAAAGTTATCCTCTGACCTCTACCTGTGCACCATAGTGAGCACACCTGCATATTCTCTCTCATGAATAAATAAAATGTAGAAAAAAGTTTACATTTAAAACAAAACAAATAAAACCTCTCCCAGTTCTTCATGGGTGCAAACTGGAGAAATCTAAATCTCTGTGTCTCATAGGTAAGTAATAGAGAGAATGTCATTATGAAAAGGGACAATGCTGAGAAGTAAAATCAATTTCAGATCTAATGTTGCCCAATTCCAAAACCAGGAAGAAGATGTCAAGGCTGAGTCTGCTTCTGGGGACCCAGGCCGGTCCTAATGGGGTTCTGGGAAGCTCTCAGCTCTTTTTGCTTGCATTGGCATTTGGGAGCTGAGCTCAGGCTAGATACATGGAAAGATAGTGTTCCATGATGCCTTGCTTGTCCCCAAGGCAACACCACAGCTGGACAGAATCCCTGCAGGAGACCTGGCCAAAGACCACAGGCCTGTCTGCCTCTCCAACTTAGGATGTCCTGGTTGTCTCGCCTCTAATCCAACTACACTGCACAGTCTTCCACTCACTAGGAAGTCATGGGAGGGCTTGAGTTACACAGAATCCACTAAATTGCAGTGCTAAAGATGGTCAAGGTAATTGTCAATGCTTAGTTAATTATGATGGTCACAGCCCTTAGTTTCATGTCTTTCAAAGTTCCCGCCTCATGACATTATACTAAAGCGTCTGGCCAGTGTGGTAAAGGAAGAAAAATAAATGACAAAGATCTATAATGGAAAAGAGTTGAACTATTTGTGGATGATATGATTTACATTGAAATGTAATCTATAGCAAAGTTACTCAAACTAGGGTGAAACTGAAAACCGCTTGGCATGCTGTGGGGTTTTAATAAACATTGAGTGAGTAAGTAAGGCAATGAAGTCTAAATTCAATGCTGTGCTATCTGAGTCCACAGCACTCATCCTTTTGCTTGAAATATGGTCAGTGTTCTTCATTTTAATATAAATAATGCTTGGCTTTAAGTTAAAATGCTTAATTTTCACAACTCTCAACAGTATTGTTGCAACAGTATCAAATTCTTAAGAGTATTCTAGTATTTGGTGGCAGTGAAATTTAAGATCTAAAGATATAATCTAAATGTGAATCTTAAAATAGTTCCTTAAAGGTTTAGGGGTGTGGCTACTGGGAATACACATGCATAGTGTAGCATGAAATAAAATCTTAAGGATTATTTCACCTGACTAAGAAAAATAATGGCCAATATCTTTGGCATAACAGAGAAATGAATGAGCCAGTTACCTATTTTGGCAAATTTGGAAAAACTGATGACTGGAAATCTCTTGCAAAAATGTCAGGCTTCAGGGCTGGAGAGGTGGCTCAGGGGTTAAGCC
Source organism: Typhlomys cinereus (assembly GCA_023101885.1). Lineage (NCBI taxonomy): Eukaryota > Metazoa > Chordata > Mammalia > Rodentia > Platacanthomyidae > Typhlomys > Typhlomys cinereus. The sequence continues at coordinate 474,121 of JALPQD010000829.1, read as the reverse complement.
TCTGCCTTGCAGGCGGAAGGTCCTGAGTTCGGATCCCAGATCCCATGTATAGACGCCAGGCGGAAGCCGGGGCGGCCTGTGCTTCTGGTCCTGGTAGGGCGGAGCCTGTGAATCCCGGGGCAGAGTAAACAAGGAGGAGGTGGAGGCGTCCATGGTGGTCCCCGAATTCGTCCGTGGTTACACACACACACACACACACACACACACACACACACACACACATACATACGCATACACGCACAATTAAATAAATAATAATAAAAATTTAAAAAAATGTCAGGCTTCCCTGTGTTAACCTGGTCATACCTATAATAATCAGTTAGTACCTAGTATTGAGAAATGCAATAGTAGCATCTGCTGAAACACTGTATTCTAAAACATGAGATAGAATATAGTATGTAGTTACAGATTACAGGAAGCATCCTCAGGCTGTGCTTGGAGTTTCGCAGGTGCTGCCTTCCAGGACCGGAAGTACAGGCTGTCACCATTTCCACTATTTTTATGTGGGATCCCAAGTCTCACGTGGCCATCTGCACTTCTGGCACTTGTGGGCAGAGCCTGGGAAGTCCCAGAGCAAAGCAAAGGGGAGGTAGAGGCAATCCAGGATGATTCCTGAAGTCACCCTTGGTCCTCCACAGGACGGACATACAGTGCCCTCTGATAAACACACATACACACACATACACACTACATGCACACACGAGTGCACCTGCATGGTAATAGTTTTTTTTTTTTTAAAGGTTTGTGAAAATGAATTCATTCTGAATTCCTTTTTCTGCTGAGGGGAACGATGTCAGAATCAAGGGAAGGACCATTGCTGAGTTCTCCAGCACACACAACCAAAAACCCATGTTATCTCTTGTAGTTTAAGTACTAGACAGGCCTGATCATAAATCTCACCCATGCAGAGTGAGCGGGCTGTGTAGCTGTCTGGTTTCAATTAAATTTTCAAATCATACAAGCTGAGCTCGTAATGGCAGATGACACATGTCTGGACTGTCACAGAACAAGTTGTAACTAGATGATCTAGATGGGAAGGACTCCCTTTAGGCCACTTCTCTAGGGAACACTAGAGGAAAACACATGTCCAAATTGCCCTATAAACTTAGGCTAATGGTGTTTAAGGGAAGCCCATGGGACAAGCCAGGGAAATATTTATAGATATATGAATTTCAAAATTTGGGTTTAATTCTGACTGAACAGCTTCTCTACATTTACAACCAATTATACAGAAATCATAAAAAAAATTTCTCTGTCTACTCTGACTGTGCTCACATTGGTCTTCCAACCTGCTTGTTCCCATAACCAAACCGGATGGGATTTAGGTATGAAAAACAAGTTTTCCAACTTGATAAAGTTGCATTATCCTGTTGAAAAAAACGGCTATGTCTAAATGTCTATACTCTAAATGCTGTTACAAGAATGTTATTACTTACACAAGATGGGTGTACACAAAATGTAGTTAGTTTTTCTCCAATACTTGTAATAACACAGGAACACGGTGAACTGGTTACTTTTGTCTCCTACCTGAGCAAACAGAGATTTCTCAGTGTAGTAAAAATTCACAGGAAGGTGTGACCTCCCTATCGTACAAGAAATAAAGTTTAAAGAAAAATTCAGAAACTACAAAGAAAGGCAACTGTGACTGGCTTGTTCTTTTTGAAGAGCACAACTGTTTGATGGTCTACACTTACAGGTTCTAAATTACTTTGTGTATATTCTGATGCTAAAATTTGTGCAATATATTTTCTGCTCTAAAAAATTGAAGCAGATCAAATGCATGGATATTCAAATGAATATTTTAGAGTCTTTTTTTTTTTTTTTTTTTGGTGTGTAGGTGTGGGCGTGTGGGGGTATGTGTGGGTGTATGTAGAAGAGAGCATTGTGTGTGCTTGTGGGTAACTTCAGGAATCACCAAGGACTGCTTAACCTCCTTATTGCTTTGCTCTAGAGGTTCCCAGTATCTCCTTCCAGGGTCTGAGGGCTGGAAGTGCAAGCCGCTCCCATTTCCATCCACCCAGCATTTTTATGTGGGATCTGAACTCAGGTCCTTTTGTTTGTGAGGCAAAGGCTTAACTCCTGAGCCACTTTTAAGTCTTCTGGTCTGTGTGTCGTGAGGGCACCAGCATGCTTGCAACCCCAGCAGTGGACAGGCAGAGATAGAAAGAAGGGCCAGGCTAGTTTTGTCTGCACAGGCTTTTTCCTCGTGACATACAAACCTACTTTTTTTTCTCCAAAACAGTCAAGAGAGAAAACCTCAAGGGTATATCTAGATCTGTATAAGCCACCAGATTGACTATCTGATTGCCCTTTTTTTGCACAAATCATGGATCGAAAAACGCGAAGCAATGTTTAGACAAGAATCTGATGATTTGCTCAGACACCAAATCTTGGAATCCCAGTTCCGGATCTTGCTTATTGATGTAGAGACAGGGTCTGACTCCGTACTTCGGGCTGATCTGTAACTCACGGCGATCCTCTGGCCTCTGGATTAGCTTCGCTCCATTTTCTTCCCTCAACCCATATCCAGGAAAGAAACTCAAACTTTTATATATGCGCGAGCAGAAAAAAAAAAAGAGATCAAGCACACAAAAGGGAGTCGGGATCACCGATCTCTCCCTTCCCCAACCGACTCCACCGGTCTCTTGGAGACCAAACTTCCGGGGCCAGGGCAGGACTCACAGAGTCGCAGACCTGCTCCCCGCGGACTCCACTAAATTACACGTGTTCTTCCTGCCAAGCTCGGCCAATGGGAGCCTGACTCCGCTTCGCCCCGCCCCGCCCCCAGGCCTTCCACCAATCCCTTCCGGAGGCGGAGCCAGTTCCCGCCCCTCCAGGCAGGCCCCGCCGCCTTTGTTCTCCCCGCACTCTTTCTCGGCCTGTGCGCTCCCGAATAACCGAGTGGCAGCCGCTGATTGGTGGTCGCGGCGCAGCCAATCAGAAGCGGGCACCTCACGTTAGGGCTCGGAGTTTTAAACGCGGGGCTGAGGGGCGCGCGGCCGCGCAGGGCTGGTGCGGCCGGTGGGGCCGTGGCGTGGCGGCTCCCGCTCGGCGTCGTGCGGGATTGGCTGGCCCGCAGCTTCCTTCCTCCGCAGCCAATCAGCGCGGAGGGCTCCCCGGGGGGTCTTTGCCTGCGCCGCGGCGTCGCTCGGGAGTCCGGGCTCGCTCCGCGGCGGCCGCGATCGGAGGCCTCGGCCCGCAGCGCCCGCCATGAGGCTCCGGAACGCCCGTCTGCTCGTGCTGCTCCTGGCGCTCACGCAAGCTGCTGGCCGCGGCGGGCGCCGAGCCCGCGGAGGAGGGTGAGCGCGTGCGCGCGGGCGGGCGGGGGCGCGGGCTGCCGCCTTACAGGGGCCCCGAGAGGCTGGGGAGCCTGCTTTTCGCCCCTCGGGCTGAGCTGGCCGCGGGGCAGAACTAGCGACCCACGCCGAACGTGCTGGAGCTTTAGGGGCGGGACCGAGTCTTGGGGTCGCTCTGGAGGTCTCAGGAGAGGCGGCGAAGAGGCCGGGGTTTCGGGAACCCCCCTGGACGGCAGGACGCCGAGTGCCCGCTGGCCTCTGCGCGCTCATTGGCTGAGGTTTTGCTGCTGGTTAAAAGTTCCCGGGGGTCCCGACACCTCCAAGGGCTGAAGGGAGTGGGATGTGGGGGGCCCTGAACGTGTTTTAAGAGGCGAGGATGGAAGAACGCCGCTAGCATCTCGCTTTCACCAGGATGCACTTTAAAAAAAAAAAGTGGGGTGTAGAAATGACACAAGCTTGGTTTGCTTCTAGTTTTGGAGGCTGAGGCACTATTCTTTTTACCTGCGTTTATTCAGTGCCCTGGGTTTGAGCAGCTAAGGCTGATGGATGAGTTACATTCTGTATTTAGGAACATTGTGTAGCTCTTAGACATCATTCCTTAATTTTTTCGAAATCAGGTAGCTGTAAGCTTGGGAACTTTGAAAGGTAGGACACGCTAATTAAAATTGGTGTTCCTAGAATACAGAGCTGACGTTCCTGGCTTCCTTCTAACCACTTGCTTTTTACTTACTGGTTTCCTTCCAATAGAAATAAACCTCCCTCTTCTAAGTTTAGTGTGTAGGGGGAAGTGTGAACTTTATACTCTTGTGGATTGAGAAACTTTTGTGCGCATCATTGATCCAGGAGTTTGCTTGAGTAGAAAGGTTAGTTAAAACCAACACTTAGATGAAAAGACACCTGCTGAAAGGAACCAAGTTGCCTAAAGTGCATTTGGGACTTTATTCAAATCACCTGAGTGCTCATTTCCATAAAGACCCAAAATACACGGAAACAAATCATGCAGCAGTAGATCTAGGATCTGCATTTTGAACAAGTCTTTCATGTTTTCATAGTGAGAATGGGATTTTGGAAGATGAATGAAACTTTGAGAACACTACCGTTTGGTAGGTTCTTTAGAAACATAGCTTAAAAAAAAAAAAACTTGGTTTTGATATACAAGTGTATTTTGGGGTGATATCTTCAACAGCTTTGTCAATTTCCAGGGCTATTTGTGGGTCACCTGTTGCAAGGGCAGTGGAGTCCCCAGAAAGAAGTTTACTTCCGGCGAGCCCAGGAGTCATTGAGTGACCTGCCCAAGGCACTCCTCCCAAGACAGGGCGCTGGATGGGGCCCAGTGACAGATTTCTTGCCTAACATGTTCAAGATCATGGATTCCATAAACAGTAATGTAAAAGTGTGGGGTTGGGGGTTAGGAAGCGCAAACTTGTCCTGATTGGCCTATGGTAAACAGCCTTTGTTAATTAGATAACAACTTTTTCTTTCCTGTTCATCATTTACTAGTCATTGTTGACTTAGTGGTCATTTGTCCAGCTGTTACAGGGTCCTCCTGGTAGGAAGTAGAGTGTGGTCAGCTGAAGAAGTAGTGAGGACAGTAAGTAGTTGCCTGTGTCTGTCCCCGACAAGGATCAGGTTTGTTCATGGTGAGTGAATAGGGATTGGAGCAAGCTGATTAGATCACCATGACTTTGAAATGATTTGTAACGTGGGATAAGCAATGTGGAGGTGCATGCGGGTACCTCATATAAAGGAAGACTGTACCTTTCAGAAGGTACTGAGATGTTTTGGGTATGTTTTCTGTACTAGAATGTTCAACTTTCAAGGTGTGGGGGGATGTAGCTCAGTTGGTAGAACACGTAGCTCCTACAAAGGCCCTGGATTCAGCCTCTTGTACCATATAAATTGGGTGTGGTGGTACCTACCAGGAACCCAGCACTGGAAAGAGGAAGGTGGGAAGATCAAGTAAAGGCCATCTTCTGCTACGAAACAAGTTTATGGCCAGTCTGGAGTAGGTGGGACTTAAAAAAAAAAACGAAGCCCAATGCAAGGTAGTCTTCCCCAGCAGTAAATGAAGTGTTCATCATGCAGGAGTGAGAGCGAGACTTGGTGGTGACTTCAGCGGGAAAATTCTTGCCTCCCCTGTGCAAGGCCTTAGGTTTGACTCAATTACTGTGACAACAAAAGAGCAATAGATCAGCCCCTTCTCAAATTCAGAGGCAAATTCAAATTCTGGGGTTGAGTCGAGAATGGAAAGATGGGGCCATGCCTAGAAAGTGTTAAGACTGAGTTGCTTGAAGCAGGAGGGCTCCGTTGCTAGTAGTATGGAGGGTCCGCTTTGCAGGTGGGCTAGAGGGTGTGCACCTGTGATCCTAGGGCCCAGTAACCAGAAGCAGGAAGACCGCTGTGGCTGTGTCCCTCTGAAGGCTGCAGGAGGCAGGCTCTTGAATACTTGCAACCATGTTACCTTCTGAGGGTCTTGTGGTTTCATCAGTGCTTGTCTTAGGGGAGAAGTACCTGGTGCACTGTTATATTCTGAGGGTCCCAAGGGACAGGTCCTGCAATTCAAGAGGACCACTGACAGGGGATTCAGCCTGGTGGTGTATAAGGAAACATCTGCCCTGGAGCAGGAATTAGTTACCACTGGCTTTGGTTAAAAGCATGTTTTGACATGTTTATTTTGACTTCATTACTGTTCTTTCTGAAAAACATGTCAGTAGACCTTTCGCCATTTTCTGAGTGCCCGAGAGCAGACTTCGCACCGTCTTTACTGCTCTAGAAAGACTTGAGCAGAGAGACAGGAAAACCCTGGGAGTCCTGGGCCATTCGGCAGGGCGAGGAGGCCAATCCTTCTGAAGCTGCAGGGAGACCCTGGTGGAGCCAGCTCTGCACTCCGTCCTGCTTGCATACTGAGGGTCTGGTCCCTGGAGCTTCTCAAGCCTCCAGCGTCCGCTGGTCCCGGTCAGAGGGAGGAATCAATCAGTGGGCAAGAGAATCACAGGCCAGCTTGGTTTCTCTCCGAAAGCCTGGGCATTTACAGCTATTTTGCCTACTTCCAACAAAGGAAGGATGCAGACCTAAGTTGGGGAGAGGGAGTGCTCAGGTGGATAGGGAGGAAAGAGTGAGTGAAGTGAAACTAGTGCGGAAGTGAAGGTGGGCTTTTTAGCGTATCTTGCAGCTTGGTAAATTCCAGTGATAATGATCTAACCTATTCCAGCAGCCGCAGAGCTGGAGTGACGGCAGAGCAGCCGCGTAGATGCAGCACGGGGTCAGCATTGAAGAGCTAACACAGTCCGCAGGTCCAGAGCGTCCTGGAGTTGGGGACCGCTTTTCAGGCCTCACGTGTTCTCACAGTGCCCAGTAGTGACGCACGGTTACTGGTTGAGCTCCTGGAAAGCAGCTCCAGAAAAAAGAATTGTCCCTTGAAGCAGTCTGACTGCAGAGTGAACGGAATAATGATGTTTGTTGCACACGAATCTTTACTGCTATGTCAGTAGGTTGAAAAACTAGTTAGGAAGAGCTGGGATTCCACGGTCACTTGTATCTGAAGTTTGGCCAAAAAAAAAAAAAATTACTAAAAGTTCCATCAATCTATAGAGTCGTCATTTCAAAATGTCTTTCACCTTGAGTATCATTCAAAGGTGACTTTCTTTGAAAATGTGGTTCCCACCTTCTTCCCCCAGCCTTTCCCTCAAGGACGAGAGGTAAGATTATGAGGTAAAATGTCACACCCTATCAGGAGTAGAACTTAACATGCGTCCTTGGAAATGGGTTTCCTGTATGGTTTTGGGGGACCAGGCAGGTAGTCTGTGCCCGGGGAAGCATCATCGAGGTTTTTCCTGTAGAAACAGAACAGTACAGGGGTCCTTGAGTCTAGAGGCCCTCAGCTCCCACCTCCCGAGTCCTTGGACCTTAAATTCTAGAACGATAGCTTTCAAACATCTGTCAATCGTATGCACCCTTGCGTAGAATCTAGAGAGTCGTGCAGGGTATGAGATAGCTCAGCACAGACAGACTCCTTCATGCTGACCTGGCAACATAAGTTCTGTCCCCGCCGCCGACGTGGTGAAAGGGGACGACCCTGGCTCATGTTGGCACTCTCATCTGTCTCGAGTAAATGATGTTAAGAAATAGTAAATGTGCCGACGCTGAATAGAGCTTCCAAGATGAGAATTTATACTCATGGACAATTCTTATTTTGAGGCTTTGGGGTTCTGGCATAGTTTTAAAGGGGAGCCAGCAGTTTCCTAACCAGGCTGGGTATTTTCTGGTCAGATGTTTCAGATACAGAAAATGCAATTGAGGATGAAGATGAGGAAGAAGAAGATGATGATGACGACGACTTGGAAGTTAAGGAAGAAAATGGCGTCCTGGTCCTAAACGATGCGAACTTTGACAACTTCGTGGCTGACAAAGACACGGTGCTCCTGGAGTTCTACGCACCATGGTAGGATCACATTTTAGGGCTTTTGTTTGTTTTTTACAGCTAAACAACCTCTACACAGTCTGCTGGGTACTCAAGTAACCCAGGTCCCAGCTGCGGGAGCGGGGGCCAGGCTGCGAGAACTCGGATGTTCCTCCAGCTGGCATCAGGTGCCTGGAGCCAGGCTGGCATCATGGTCGTCTCGTTCAGAGCAGGTCATGAACTGCTGCTGCCCAGCTGCAGGGAGGGTGTCACCTGCCTGTCACTCTTGTCTTGTTTGGTTTTGTTTTTTCACCGCCCCTGGGAAAACAAGAGCACAGCTTCTTTCCTGTTTCACCCTCCAGCCAGGCCCTTGGCTCAGGTTCCATCCACCTTGCTCTTCATGCTGTTTTGTGTCTTTAATCCTTTTTGTTCTGTTCTCTTTCCCCTGTCCTCTAAATTGAACTCCTGAGACAAAATAATATTCTCTTCTCTTTATTTGTCCAGGCGTGATGTGTAAGCATGAAATATTTTCTGATTTATCTTTTTAAGTATTAATTTTAAATGAAGACAAGTATGCTGTCGTACGTTTATGGAGGTCAGAACGATCAAAAATTAGTTCTCTTCTTCCACATTGGCATTGAACTCAGGTTGCCAGGCAAGCACCTTAAATCACTGAGCCATCTCGTGGGCCCCAGTGCAAGTGTGTTTTGTATATTTTTTAGATTTTTATTTTATTTATATATTTTATATGCGTGTGTTTGTATGTATGTATGTATGTATTAGAAGGCACCGTGTATATATATCGGAGGGACCAAGAGAGATTTTTGGGAATCATATTAGATTGTTTCTACTTCTTTTTGCTTCCTTCTGGGGTTTTCCAGGCTCTGTCCACCAAGGCCAGAAGTGCGGGCTGCTGCCATTTCCACCTGGTGTCTTTATGTAGGACCTGAGATCCAAACACAAGACCTTCTGCTTGTGAGACAGAGTCTTAATTCCTGAGCCATCTCTCCAACCCATTTTGTATTTTTTTTAAATAAGCATTTTAATTATTCTTTTACCAGATCTGTGAAGTTATACTAATTGATCATATTTTGTACAGCAGCTATTTCTGTGTTTTCTTATTGCAAGTTATTAGCACTCAAATAGAGAATCCAAAAGAGTTTTTTTTTTTAATTGATCTTTTTAAAAAAAATTTTTTTTTAATTGTGCGTGTGTGTGTGTGTGTGTGTGTGTGTGTGTGTGTGTGTGTGTAGAACCACGGGCGAATTCGGGAACCACCATGGACACCTCCACCTCCTCCTTGTTTACTCTGTCCCGGGATTCACAGGCTCTGCCCTACCAGGACCAGAAAAGCAGGCCGCCCCCGCTTCTGCCTGGCGTCTATACGTGGGGTCTAGGATCCGAACTCAGGACCTTCCGCCTGCAAGGCAGAGGCTCAACCCCTGAGCCACCTCTCCAGCCCCCCAAAAGAGTTTTTATGTAGTGTTTGTAAGTATATGTCACATTAGAAATCAAACTGAAAAAAAGTAGTTCATTTCTAGCAACGTTCATATTATCATGCTGGGAATTAAACCTAGAGCCCTGCGCATGTTAGGCAAGTGTTTTACTTCTGAGCAGTACCTCCTGTCCTAGTAGATAATTTTTTCCTTTTTTTTTTCTTTGTGTGTATATGAGTGAGAGAGAGAGAGAGTCTCATGTGCATGCGATGCGGGTGGGGTATGAGATACAGGGCTCCACTTCTAAGGCTAGAATTATAGGCAGACTGCCACAGCTGCCCAGTATGTTTATGTGGAATCTGGGAGCAGAACTCAGGTTCCTTGGCTTCTAAGACAAAAAGCTTTAACCACTGAGTCGTCTCCCCAGCTCCCAGTAGATCATCTTTTAGAAACAGCAACCTATTTTGTGTCAACATCAGAATACTAATGTCTTTGTAAGACAGGAAACCTCTGGAAAACTCTACTATATACTCAGAGTGAGAATGAAAGACTCTGTGCAGAGACTATGTGAAGAATGTTCACCTCACAGACTCCTTGACGGTCACCGACCAAAGCTTTGAGAGACTTAACACACCGATTCATTCTTCAGTGTCTGAGTCGTTTTGTTTTCTCATTCTCCATAGACAGCAAAATTCATAGGTGATTTAGTGCCTTATATAAAATGTGCAGTGTTTACATGTGACCTGTATATGCCGTCTTACATTTTAAAATCATCTTTGAGTTATTTATAATTCCTAGCACAACATATCAAGTAGTTGTGTACACCATTCAGAGAATAGTGAGGATAAATAAATCTGATATGGTCTGCTTATTTTTTTGTTTGTTTTCTGCAGTACGAGAGGATCAGACTCAGGGCTTGCATTCTAGGCAAACATTGTATTGCTAACTATATCCATTTTGTCTTGTTTCACTTATTTTTTCTATTTGTGGGGGGGGTGCAAAATGTGTACACTTGCATGTGTGAAAGTACGCGTGTGTGTGCGCATGTGCGCACGCGCCCAAGATTGATATCAGGAGTTGTTCTTGATCTCACCTTAGTCCTTGAGACTGGGTTCCTAATCTAGTCAAAGCTCGCCAATAGACCTAATTTGGCTACCCAGTTTGTTCTGGAGATACCTAGCTTTACCTTTCCAGAGTAGAATTATAGGAGGGCTGCCAACCTACCGGCATTTCATGTGCGATCTGGAGGAGGGTTTGAATTCCAGTCCTTTCGCTTGTTTGACAAGCTCTTTGACCACTCAGCCATCTCCACAGCTCTTGACCCTGTTTAAAAAATAATGCTCTTGATCCACAGTTGGCCGAATCTGAATATGGAACTTGTCGATATGAAGGACGGGCTATAAAGGGAAACAGTGGTTTAGATTTAGAGTTAAGTATGTGTCTGAGGCTCTAATTCTCTCTTGTATGATAATCTCTCCTAACTGTAAGCCTTTGCTAAAGTCTCCACTTTTTAGTATCTGGATTTCAGTCTCTGTGGATATAATTTCTTTCTTCCTTAAACTTAATTCTTAGGTGTGGCCATTGTAAGCAGTTTGCTCCAGAATATGAAAAAATTGCCAGTGCCTTGAAGGAGAATGATCCTCCTATTGCCGTTGCCAAGATCGACGCCACCTCGGCGTCCATGCTGGCCGGCAGGTTTGACGTGAGTGGCTATCCCACCATCAAGATCCTGAAGAAGGGACAGGCTGTTGATTACGAGGGTCCGAGGACCCAGGAAGGTGAGGAGTCGTCTGAGCCGCTGGGGATGTGAGGGTGGGGGTAATAAAGGGAAAAGCAAGGTAGGTAGATCTGGGGCTGGCTTCCCCAGAGCTTGGGATACCTGGTTGAGATCATTCTCCCTTTTTTGGAGAGTACCGCAGCATTCTGGACCATGGCGCTCTCGAGCTGGAGTGGGAAGGGTTTCTTTCCTTCTTTGAATGTGTGTGTACACGTGCATGTATGCAAGAGTTCACTTGAGTGTGCGCTATAGAGTCCCAAGGGTGACATCAGGAGTCATCCCAGATTGCTCTGCCTCCTTACTGGTTTGCTCTGGGGTGCCCTGGATTCCACTTTCCAGGGCCAGAATTGTAGGCTGCTGCCACATCTGCCTGGCATTTTTACATGGGGCACACGAGGTCTGGAGTGTTCACTGCCTGGCAGCTGGGGTCGGGTTCTGTGTGTTCAGTCTCATTCGCTTCTGTTGTGTTTTCTTTTTCCCAGAAATTGTTGCTAAAGTCAAAGAAGTTTCTCAGCCCAACTGGACACCTCCACCGGAAGTTACCCTTGTGTTGACCAAAGATAACTTTGATGAAGTTGTCAATGACGCAGACATCATTCTGGTTGAGTTCTATGCCCCGTGGTAAGATGGAGTTTAGTTTCATAATGACGTTTTTTCAGTACCCTGGAGGGCTGAGGTGGACGCAGTGATGTTGAGGCACCAAGAGGAATGGTTATAACTGGCATATAGGAATGAGTGTGGAAGGTATAGATTCTCTCCTCTTGGGGGAAAATGGACCAAAAAGAATGAAGATACCAGAAAAAATGAGAAACTAAAAGTTGCTACATGTGGATTTCCCAAAAAGCTCAGAGGGGCAGTCACGGTGAACAGAGCAATTAAAAAAAAAATTGTGTGTGTGTATGTCAGAGCACTGTGTGTCCCTGTGGAGGACCAAGGATGACTTCAGGAACCATCCTGGATTGTTTCTACCTCCTTTTTGCTTTGCTGTGGGATTTCCAAGGCTCTCCCACCAGGGCTGGACATGCAAGTCGCCACAGGTTCCACGTGGCACCTGGGATCCGAACTCAGGACCTTCTGCTTTCGAGACAGTCTTAACCCCTAAGCCATCTCTCCAGTCTCCGAACAGAGCAATTTTTAAAAATATTATTTGCGGAAAGGAGAGGGCGAGTGATGGGACGTGTACTGCAGGCCTGGCACACTGGAGGTCAGAGGAAGACTTCAGAAGTCTACATATGGACTCTCCGACACTGAATTTAGTTTTCCAGTTTCTGAGTCAGGTTCCTTACCTGCTGAGCTCACGCTAATCCCGGTTTTGTTTTGGTTTTTGTGGGTTTTTTGTTGTTGTTTGTTTTTTTAAAGATAGAGAAATAGCTCAAGGGTTAAGCCTTTGCTTTGCAAGCAAAAGGACTTAAATTTAGGACAGGAGAGATGGCACAGGGGTTAAGTCTCTGCCTCATAAGCAGAAGATCCTGAGTTCAGATACAGATCCCATGTAAATGCCAGACAGAAATGGCAGCAGCCTGTGCTTCAGGTCCTGGAGGGCGGAGCCTGAGAAACTCGGGAGCCAGGCAAACAGGAAGTAGAAGTAAACCAGGCTGATTCCTGAAAGCACCCTCGGGCCTCCATAGGGACACACAGTGCCCTCTGATACACAATACACAGGCAAAATTAAAATAAGATAAAGGACCTGAATTCACATTCCCAATTCTCACTTAAAAACGTGAGATGGGGGTTGGGGATTTAGCTCAGTGGTAGAGCGCTTGCTTAGCAAGCGCAAGGCCCTGGGTTCGGTCCCCAGCACCGAAAAAAAGATAAAATTACAAAAATGTGAGACGGAGAAGGTGGTAACCTGCACTTCTGGCCCAGAAGATGGAGCCTGGGAAACCTCAGATCAAAGCAGTATAAAGGTGGAGCAATCCAGGATGATCCTAAAGTACCCTTGAACCGCCACAGGCAAACACACACATACCCACTTAAAAAAAGTCTTCCAGTGTAGCCTAGCTGCACCTGTCTCTGCCTGTCCTCTAAGTGCTGGGAGATCAGCTTTAGACAGAGAACTGGAGAAAGTCTGCAAAGCAGAGCTCCGGGAACCTCTAATTAACAGGAAGTGGTTTGTAGCTATTCGTTTGGTAAATTCATCACTCCTTGGCTGGTGGTTCCAATTTCTTATCAAGTCTGGTATTTGTCAAAACGGATGTGCAGACTGGAGTGGAGACCAGCGGGGTGAGTCAGGAGTGTGAGCATAGAGTGGTTGTGTTCTGTGGATGGGAAGCCCGAGGAATCCACAGGAGAACGAAGGAGTCTGTAGACCTGGCGTTACAGAGAGGCTGTGCTTCGTGCACAGCGAGCTGCCAAGGCGCCGTGAGCCCAAGTCGTGCAGTTAAAACAAATACGTCTGCTCACTGTTGGTTATGTTGAGGAGGAGTTCACTGCTGGGTACACTGCTGAGAATTGATGGGCGGGAAAATGAATTGGGAGAGAAATAAGAAAAATGCCGTTATTGGGTGGAGCAAAGAGGTCTACGTCACCCTCTTTCCAGCCTTTTTCAATGTTGGAAAGATGACTTTGTTTTGCTGCTTTGCTCTGCTGTAGGGAGTAGAAGCAGTGGGTGTAGGAAGGAGCGTATGGTGTGCTGGTGGGCTGCTTCATGGATTCCGGTTCCTGACCATTCAGGAGCTAGGACTGGCAGATCCTGTTCCTTGTATGCCATCTCTTGCTTGTTTAAACACAAACACACACACACACACACACACACACACATACACACGAAAACACCCCCCGCCAAAAAAAAAACACTCGAGTGGAGAGAGCTCAGGGATTAAGACTTTGCCTCCCAAGCTGGAAGTCCTGAATTTGGATTCCAGATCCCATTTAAAGCCAGTCAGAAGCAGAAACAGCAGCGGCCTGTACTCCAGCCTTGGTGGGCGGAGCCTGGGAAATCCCAGAGCGAAGCAAGAAGAAGTAGAAGCAATCCAAGATGGTACCCAAAGTCACCCTTGATCCTCCAGAGGGACACACGTACGCGCGCGCACACACACACGCACACACACATGCACACGCGCACTTAAAAAGCTCTTTTGCATTGGGGCTGGTGAGCACGTTCATCCTTCTATGATCTTTAGGAGGCGAGTTGTCCTTTACTTTCAGGTGGTTTGCAAGTAGTGTAATATGTACCCCTGAATTCACTTGCATTTCCCAAGGACCTAGACAAGACCATTTTAACTAGGAGGACTGAGAGCTGGGGTGTGTGAGGCCTTAGCCAGGTGCGAGCTGTTGGGTTTTGTGGAGTTGACAGACTATTTTAAGTTTTTTACATGTTTTTTGCATGTATGTGAGTGTGTACACATGTGCTTGTATGGGGGCATGTTTACAAGAGGGCAGTTGAATGTGTGTGCTTGTGGAGGCCCAAGGGTGGCATCTAGAGTCATCCTGGATGGCTCTTCCACCTTATTGCTTTCTCTGGGGTTTCTCAGACTCTGCCTTTCCGGGTTGGAATTTAAGGCAGATATTTTATATGTATTTGGCGGGTTTAAACTCAGATCCTTTTGCTTTTGAGGCAGCCTGTTATTTTAGTTTTTCAGTATTTTCTATTGATTGTGCTTTGTTTAATGGTGTATGTACGTACTCTGCTAGAAGTTAAACTCTGAAGTATGACAAGGGACACGTTCTTCCGCTGAGCTTGAATGTGGGCTCTCGACAGGCCAGAGGACGTGCAGTAGTTCTCACTCCAAGTACCTCTGCTCACGTCCATCTGCTGCTCTTGGTTTGTAGAGTGAAAGTTTGTCACACCGTCATGTTCACACTGTTCCTCGCTGCGCCCTTGTGGCTTCTGTGTGACTACTTCCTGCCACTCACATTCCAGCTCGCTGTCACCTGCTCTTGGGACACTGTCCCCAACCTGTAATGACCCCACTCGCTAAGCAAGAAAATCTTCCTGCGTTTTCCTACATTTTACTGTTGTAGTCGTAGTGTTATTGTAGTGCTCCTGTGCCCTCGGGCACACACTCCTTGCACCTCAGTGCCGTGCTGGCAGACTCACATCGTGTGGTTGTTGGCATGTCTCCAGGGCCTGATGTGGCACCCTCGCCTGGGAAACATCCCAAGGCCACAGGCTGATGCGCACCTGCTTTAGTTGGTACATTTGCCCATACTGCGCGAGGCTCATGGGACTGGCTGTTTTCGGGCAGGTGTGGACACTGCAAGAAGCTTGCTCCCGAGTACGAGAAGGCGGCCAAGGAGCTCAGCAAGCGCTCACCCCCAATCCCCCTGGCCAAAGTCGATGCCACGGCAGAAACAGACCTTGCCAAGAGGTTCGATGTCTCTGGCTACCCAACTCTGAAAATTTTCCGCAAAGGAAGACCTTTTGACTACAATGGTCCACGAGAGAAATATGGTATGTCTGCCTCCTTCCTTTTATCGTGGGAGAAGGGGGCTGCCCTTACGTGCTGGAAACCGGAAGATGCAGGCAGCTTCCAGGACTTTCCTCAAGCATATACTCTGTTCCTAGAATTGTTGACTACATGATCGAGCAGTCGGGACCTCCTTCAAAGGAAATTCTGAACCTGAAGCGGGTCCAGGAGTTACTAAAGGATGGAGATGACGTCATCATCATTGGCGTCTTCCAGGGAGACAGTGACCCAGCGTACCAGCAGTACCAGGATGCCGGTAAGTTCTGAACTCTACCAGCAGTACCAGGATGCTGGTAAGTACTGTACTCTGGGCTGGACAAGATACGTGTGTCCTCTCACAACACTGAGGCTGCTGGGAATCCACTGCTTTGCATGAAATAGTTTAGTGGTGGGTCAAACAGTACCACACACATGTAAGTACCTTTACGTAAAGCTCTTTGAGAGCATCAGTGTAGCAGATGATTTCGTGGGAAAACCAAGGTAGCATGTTGGAATGAGATTTCCAGTCTGGGCTAGAGCTGGAATTTGAACTGCTCACGAGTAGCATAACCGATCCTAAATGGAGCAGATGGCAGTTCGGAGCTTTCTGGGAGGGCGGGACGAGCACAGTCACATTTGTCTGAGGTGTCTGTCTCCTGAGGTCCCCTGCAAGTAAGAGCAGCCCTGCCGTGGTGCAGCTGCCAACAGGTTGAGTTTGAGTCTCGGCTCTGCCAGTTACCGACACACCCGTCACTCCAGTGGCTCATGCCTCAGGCTTTGATCTTTTCTACTCTGAAAAGTTGTTACTGTAATTGAGACGATGCGGCTGATGCTTTAACAGGGCATCTGGTAATGCACAATAAATGCCAGTCTTTTTTTCTTTAATTAAAAATGTATTTATTTGAAAGAGAGAAAAAGCAGATATATGCTATCACAGTATGCATCGTCCCAGTATAGACCATCACAGTGTGCCCCGTCAGTGTGCTCCACCAGTGTGCTCCACCAGTGTGCTCCACCAGTGTGCTCCACCAGTGTGCTCCACCAGTGTGCTCCGTCAGTGTGCTCCGTCAGTGTGCTCCGTCAGTGTGCCCCGTCAGTGTGCCCCGTCAGTGTGCCCTGTCACAGTGTGCTCCATCAGTGTGCTCCATCAGTGTGCTCCATCAGTGTGCCCTGTCACAGTGTGCTCCATCAGCGTGCTCCATCAGTGTGCTCCGTCAGCGTGCTCCGTCACGGTGTGCACCGTCAGCGTGCTCCGTCACGGTGTGCACCGTCACAGTGTGCATTTGGAAAGTCCTTCCACTGTGTGGGCTCCAGGGATCACACTCAGGCCCCAGGTTTGCATGCAGGAGATGCCAACAGAAGGACCAGATTAGTCCTCAGCTACACAACACGTTTTAAGGTCAGCCTGTGATACCTGAAACGTCTCAAAGAAAAAAAAAAGAAGAAAATGTCCTGGTTTGAATGGGAGTTGTCCCCCAAAGGCTCATGTGGTTGAATCCTGAGTCGGTGTTAATGTTTGGAAGCTTTGGCACCTTTAGGAGGTAGGCCTTGCCTGTTCCAGTACAGACCTTGAGGGTACTGGCCAGCCCTGCTTCCAGGCAGCTTGTGCCCTCTGCCTGCGAGTTGGCTGCAGTGACCTGACCCAGCCTTCCTGCTTCTGCCTTCAAGCTTCTGCTGTGCGATTCCTGCTACAATAGACCATATCATGCCCTCTGGAATCGTAAGCCAAGTAAATCTCCTTTTCTTCCCATAAGTTGTATGAGAGTATGGTCTCACAGCAACAGAGAAGGTAACTTTATAAGAGAAACAAAGGAAAGTAAGAAGGAAAGAAGCCCACTGTCTGCTCAGGCTCTGCATGTCCGGGGACCTCGAAGCCTGTGAGCTGAGAGTGGAAGATGTTTTCAGGACTCTCATCCACCCATTCTTGCCACTTTTCTCCCAAGTGCCTCCTTCACACACCAGAAGCTCGGTCTTCTACTTTGCCAGTTAATCCTCTGACCCAAGCAGCTTGAGGGAGGCAGGAGTTATTGTGTGGCTTAACTGCCCAGAGGGTTAGAATTCATCATGACAGGGGACACATAGCGGCAGGCAAAAAGGCACAGCAACAGGAGCAGGAGGCCAGCAGTTCCCTCAACATCCATATTTCAGGAAGAAGAGGAGAAGAGGGGAGTCGGGTTGTGGTGGGCTGTGAAATCTCAGTGCCCGACCCAGTGACACGTCCTTCAGCAAGGCCCCACTGCCAAAGGTTCTGTAACAAACGGCAACAATCTGAGCGCCAAGTATTGAAGCGCATGAGGCTGTGAGGTGTAATTTACATTTAAGCCGTGATGACCCTCGCCTTAGCTCTCATAGGCTCTTAGCTGTCTCCTGACACAAACCATATTCAGTCCGGCTTCAAAAGTCCTCACAGTCTATAGCAGTTCCCACCACTGTTCAAGCTCCAAAGTCTCTACTGAGACTCAGTGTAGCTAGTCCGTAAGTGGTGCGGGTAGCAGAGGAAGTGGTTACGAAGTTCACTTCCACTGCATTACTTGCTACTGAGCTTGTTTCTCTGCAGTGCCATGGTAGTTGTGCAGACATCACAGAAGATTGGTATTTTAGTAAAAATAAATGAGCAGGTCTAAATGCCGAGCAGGTCTAAATGCTGAGTAGTCCTCGTGGGCTGGTTAACGTGTCTCTTTTGATACGTTGGCCTGAGTGGCAGCATGTTGTTATCCTAGATAGACACCTCCGAACCTAGCAAACAGCTCTGAAGTTTTTTGCAAACAGGTTTTCTATGTTTTGGATGAGTTCCAAGATTCAGTACTCAGATATTGCACGTGTGGCTAACTCCTGTCTGGCAAAATGACTTAATGCTATAAAGGCAATGACATCTAAGTTTGATCCCCAAAATCGACAAGGAAAGTAGGGTGTGGTAGTTTGCATCTATAGTCCCTGCCAGAAGTTCTCAGGCCAGCTGTGAACTTCTGTGCTGTGCGTGAACCAAAATAAGAGAGCCCTGCTTCAACAAGGCAAGGCCCAACCCATTCCCAAAAACTCTCGTCTGATCTCTACACATGCGGTTAGGTTCTGGGTATTGTCTAATCGGAACTTCCAGTGACCGAAGGGCGCTTGCTTCAGCTAGTGTGCTTAACAAATTAAATCTCAGTCATTTAAGCAATTTAATATATTGTTCTCTTAATTTTTCAGCAAACAACCTGAGAGAAGATTACAAATTTCACCACACTTTCAGCACCGAAATAGCTAAGTTCTTGAAAGTCTCCTCAGGGAAGTTGGTGGTGATGCAGCCTGAGAAGTTTCAGTCCAAGTATGAGCCCAAGAGCAATGTGATGGACGTCCAGGTGAGAGGACCGTCCAGCACTGTGAGACGCCCTGTTCCGTGCGTCCCCTGGGAACCAGCTGGCACAGGCATCGAGTGTGAAACATGAGGGGGGGTGTTCTTTAAGAGCGTGTTGAGTGCCCTTCCACATCTACCCTCTACCCTCCTCATCTTCAAAGCACAGGATGGGACCGTGGCCAGCAGGTGGCTCATGGGCGGGTTTTGCAAAGCCGTTGTCCTCTGGTCACACCCCCCGCAGGCCTCCGTCTCCCACAGTGTCCATCTCCTGGGCGTGGCCTCGGTGCAGCCTGGATGCGCTGCCGGCCTGGGCTGACTGAGTCGGCGGCTCAGCTGTCGTAGCAAAGCGGCTGAACAGAACGTGTGGATTTTACCTTTGTTTCCAGTCCTGCTCCACCCGGGCCACCTGGGTCAGCCCTGTGCTGTTTCCTTTGGCGGCAGTGCCTTGCTTGACCAAGCCTGGCTTGCTGGGCACCCCTTCATCCGGGGCTGCGCTGCTGCAGATGCAGAACGGAGGTGGAAGAGCAGGTGTCCCCCACGGTGCTGGCCCCATGGCGCCGAGGCCCATCGTNGGGGCCTGAAGGAAAGAAAATGGAGCCGGGGAGGTGGGCCCAGAGGGGCAGCCGGGGACCCCTCCCAGAGAGACTGCGGCTTCCGCCTTCCCACCTCTCCGCTCTCTCGGCTTCGTCCACTTAGACGCGGGATCCTCTTCCTCCCCGGACTTAGACACAGCACTCCCCCTCCGTAGACACGGACCAGGAGTCGAAAGATTTCCTGGTGGGCTGTGGACCCTGGTAGTCAAGCACAGCTCTCAGGGGTGTGTGTTCCCAGGAACGGGGTCTGTAGCGTTTGGTACTTTTGTGTTTTTGAAGCAAAGTTGAAATTTACTAAGGTTGTAATATGAATTGCTGGAGAGAGAGAGACAAGTATGGGCTTCTTGCTAAGTTGGTCTTGAAGGGATCCCAAATCCCAGAAGTCTTTGGTTTCTGACAATGGTAACGTCATAAAGAGTTGGAGTTAAAAGTTTTTGCCTTAGTGCAACCGCCAAGGCAGACCTCGGCTACTTCTCTACTTCCTTAGAGAAGCTCACAGCGCCGAGTGGCACTGAGCCAGGTCATCTTGTCACCTTGTCCTGTGTCTGGTCTGCTGCTTCCCCTCCGTGTGCCGTCCACTCCTTTCCCACCTGGCACGGCCTGTGTCCCAGTGCCGTGTAAACGCTTCCTGTCCGTCGTACTGGGATGCAGCGTCTGGGCTCACGCGGTTCCTCTGCAGTTGTAGGTTGTAGCTTTGGACAGTCAGCTTAACCTGCGCTCACTTCTCCAGCTTGGAGTGGTGGCCGTGCCCACCCTCAGTTGTTGTGAACCCGGTTCAACTCCAAAGTGTGGGTCCAGGAGACACCCCTTCCTAGTCACCTCTCCAACCTGATTCTTGAGTCCCTAGTAGCTGCGGCCGCACCCTCTTGTCATCTTACTTGAAAACCTTGAGCAGCCGTAGGAAGCTCGTCTCTGGGCCGTGGACTGCTGACGGCCCCCTGAGGGTGGTGTGGTCGAGTGCGTGGCTCAGTTCCACCTGAGGCCCCCCGTTCTCTAGTACAAGTCAGAGGTTAGAACGCACGTCTTTGGTGCTCGACACCGGCTTGCGCCTTACCTCACTGTAACCTGTAAAATGCACCTGTAGGACTGTCGTGAGAACACTCAGTCCAGCGCATGCCAGCAGCTCCTGGCAACTCCGCCAGCCTTGAGCAGTTTCCCACCGGGCTTTGGTGTAGTCGGGACAGGGTCTGCCTTCCCTGAGCTCTGCAGGGGTCGCTGGGCTCTGCTCACCTGACGGCGGGTCGCCCCCCCCCTGCTGGGCTTGCTCACCTGTGCTCCTCCTGGACAGGGCTCCACAGAGGCAGCCGCCATCCAGGACCACGTGTCGAGACACGCCTTGCCCTTGGTGGGCCACCGGAAGTCCTCCAATGACGCCAAGCGCTACGCCCGGCGGCCTCTGGTGGTCGTGTACTACAGCGTGGACTTCAGCTTCGACTACCGCGCTGGTAAGGCCCCACCCAGACCTGCCAGACCGGGGGGGGGGGGTCCCCACGCTCAGGAATGTCGACCTGGGACTCCTTGCGGGTTCCTTGGATGTATTTCCATTACTGCTTCAGGGTTATTTCAGTGTGAGTGTGTAGCATCCTTTCCCTTTCTTCCCTTTTTTCTCAGCAAGAGGGGAGCCCCGCATCACTGGCGTCCTCCTAGGAGGAAGGCGCAGTGCGCCTGAGCCGCATCTGGCGCAGCTCTGCTGGGCTTCGCCGTGCCCGAGCCCGGGCCCACCTGTCACGTGGCTGTCCTGCCAGAACTCCCTCTCTGCAGCTGAGCTCTGCTGACACTTGCCTTGTCGCGGGACCCTAGTGCCAGAGCCTGAACTCCCCTGAGCCGGGCGGGGGCACCGTCCGCTCGCCCTCGGTTCACAGCCCGTGGTCCATTTCAGCTACTCAGTTCTGGCGCAGCAAAGTTCTGGAGGTGGCCAAGGACTTCCCTGAGTACACCTTCGCCATCGCCGACGAGGAAGACTATGCCACAGAGGTGAAGGACTTGGGGCTCAGCGAGAGCGGGGAGGACGTCAACGCCGCCATCCTCGACGAGAGCGGGAAGAAGTTCGCCATGGAGCCAGAAGAGTTTGATGCGGACACTCTGCGGGGGTTCGTCACGGCTTTCAAGAAAGGTGAGCTGAGCTGCCGTGGCCTCCTGGCGGCCCCAGGACCCTCTGGACTCGGCCCCACGCGGTGCCCAGCGAGCCCTCGGGCCGCTCGCACCCGCTCCTCTGTCCCCTCCAACCCACTCT
The DNA here is from genome assembly GCA_023101885.1 of Typhlomys cinereus. Taxonomy (NCBI): domain Eukaryota; kingdom Metazoa; phylum Chordata; class Mammalia; order Rodentia; family Platacanthomyidae; genus Typhlomys; species Typhlomys cinereus. The sequence goes on along the minus strand of JALPQD010000829.1, from coordinate 452,662 downwards.
CTAATTTTCCTGCCTGGGAAACGGCAGGAACCGCCCCAAACCCCGAGGCACCAGGACAAGTTAGAGGACAGTTTAGAAGACTCGGTCTTCTTAACTGTTTTTGTTTTGTTTTTAGCTGTGATTTGTTTGTGTGAGTGTAGACCGCCACGCCAGCACGCGCGTGTGCTTGTGAGTGTAGACCGCTACGCGCCTTGGCACACCCATGGAGGCCGAAGGACAGTTGGTTCTCCTTTTCCGTCTTGAGGGTGCTAGAGTCAGAGAACTGTCCTTGCCGGCAGAAGCCCCTGCTGACCTGTCTCGCTGGTGATTCGTCCCCTTTTTTCTTAGAAAGCAGAAGCCAGATTTGCGAGTCCATGTTAGGGCTTCCTTAGAAGCACCGGCTGCAAGAAGCTGCAGCCCCAGGGAAGACACGGAGTCGCATCTGAGAATGCAGATGAAAGGGGACAGTTTTTGTATAGTTAAAATAGGAGGAGTAGAGGGGGCTGGATTGACGACTCAGGATTAAGACTCTGCCTTGCAGAGAGTCCTGAGGTGAGACCCTGGAGCCCACCAGAAAGCCAGGTGGAAATGGCAGCGACCTGCACTTCAGTCTTAAGTCAGATAGTTCCCTCTGATACACATACATGCATGCATACATACATACATACATACGTACATACATACATACATACATCAAATAAATAAATGCCTTATTTAAAAAAAAAAAACAACTTAATGACAACAATCTGCACTTCCCTTGGGCCTCCACCGGCACACATAGTGTCCTCTGATACACCCTCACACACATGAATGAATGAATAAATGAATGAATGAATGAATGAATGAATCAATCAATCATTATATAAAAACCTCGAGGGGCTTGTGAATTTTACCTGGGGCCCCTGTGGTCACTTGTTCTTATGAGTGTGACTCCTGCTTTTGTCTCGTGGACCTGAAGGGCCAGAGAACAGACAGAACCTCAGTTCATTTTCGTTTTTGCTTTGCTTTCTGAGCTGAGGAATCGCTGTATTCAGGTTGACCTCGCGCTAGCGTCCTTGTACCAGCCTCTAACCATCTGATTGCAGTGCCACCTCATGCCTAGCATTTTCTTTTTCTTTTTTTTTTTTGATTTCTATGTTTTATTCTGTTTATTCGTGTTTGTCTTGGATGTGGACACAGAACAGCTTGCTAGACTCCAATCTCTCTACCATGTTGGTTCTGAGCCGTTTTTTATTTTCAGGAAAATGGAAAATTTGTCTTGGAAATTCTTTTTTTTATTATTATTATTTATTCAATTGCGCATGTATGGTATGTGTGCATGTATGTGTGTGTGTGTAGAACCACAGATGAATTCGAGAACCACCAGGATGCCTCCGTCTCCTCCTTGTTTACTCTGCCTTGGGATTCACAGGCTCCGCCCTATCAGGACCAGAAACGCAGGCCGCCCCCGCTTCCGCTGGGCGTCTCTACATGGGGTCTAGGATCCGAACTCAGGACCTTCCGCCTGCAAGGCAGAGGCTTAACCCCTGAGCCACCTCTCCAGCCATGTCTTGGAAATTCTTATAAAAACCTTTGATTTAAAACTAAGTTTCATGTGTGAAGAATACCTGACTTGAGATTCTAAACTGAGAATCTTTATTGTCTTGACTGAGCAAAGCACCTATTCTCGGGTCTGGCCATGTGGAACACCCCAGAACCCCCGGTTTGTATCAGGTGCCTGGGTAGTTTTCAGCCCTCAGAGCTGTGGTTCCAGTAGCTCCTCTGCGCCGAGTAGTGTCCTTGTTGGGACCATTGCTGGGGGGAGGTTGTGGGAGACAAAGGCCCCCACCTGGCAGTGTGGTTCACACCCTCGACAGCCATCACTTCCTGTTGCTGAGCTCGGGGCCGGGCCTTCAGCTTGGCACCTCTTACCTTCGGTTCCCTTTGCATTCCTTAACAGGAAAGTTGAAGCCGTCATCAAATCCCAGCCTGTGCCCAAGAACAACAAGGGACCAGTCAAGTGGTCGTGGGAAAGACCTTTGACGCCATCGTGATGGATCCCAAAAAGGACGTCCTCATCGAGTTCTACGCACCGTGGTGTGGGCACTGCAAGCAGCTGGAGCCCATCTATGCCGAGCTGGGCAAGAAGTACAAGGGCCAGAAGAACCTGGTCATCGCCAAGATGGACGCCACCGCCAACGACGTCACTAATGACCGCTACAAGGTGGAGGGCTTCCCCACCATCTACTTCGCCCCCAGTGGGACAAGAAGAACCCAGTCAATTTGAGGGGGGCGACAGAGACTGGAGCACTTGAGCAAGTTCATAGAGGAACAGCCACGCAGTGGGGCAGGACGAGGGAGGAGCTTTGAGGCCTGGCATTGTGCAGGGGCGCAGGGACCGGGGGGCTGGTGGTCGGCACTGGATTCCACGCAAGCGAGCCCGTCAAGGAATTGACAGTATCTTGACTTTTTTTTTCTTTTTTACTACATTGGTATTTCACCTCATGCTCTGAATACTGAGTAGCCACGAATGTCTCCGTAGTTTAGGTTTTTATGGAGGATGCAACTATTTTTATCATTTTGGGTCTGATTTTTTTTTAACCTTTTACTTTAATATTTTAAAACAGTTAAGTTGAATCACTTCTGTGTGAGAATGTTTGGTTTTTTTTAATTTAAAGTTAAAAAGTCTTTGCCAAATCATGTTGAGCTTGTCTTTTATTTTCTTGATGACTAAGGACCCGTTGGTTGAGGATGTAGCTTGACGTGTTTTAGTTTTCTTCCATTGAGACTGTCCTGACACCCGCCCAGGGTGCCGCTGCAGACGAGTCACCCTCTCCCTACACACCCTCCTCCAGGTGGGAGCGGCACTTTCCAGGCAGAGGGAACCGTTCTAGCCCTGCCGCAGCCGGGGGTGGTGGAGGATCACAGCCACATTCCCAGACCTAGTGCCACTACTGTAGTGGAAGCCACGTCAGACCCGGCACGGCACCTCGGGGTGGTAGAGTTAGGAAGCCACGCAGTGGACAAGGAAGTTGTTAGCTGGAGGTGGGCCGCCTTTCGATTTGGATACAAAGTGGGGTCCATTGGGCTTAAGGGATTTCAAGAGGCAGGGTCTTTTGGGTAAGACATGTTTTAAAAGTTATTATTATGCCATAAAGGGCACTTGCCAGGTGTTCTGAAGAGTTCAGGGACATGAAGCAGGGGTCCGTCTTTCATGTTTGGGGGAGGAGTCACATGTCGTGCCATTGATGAGTAACCATAGCAACCGTAGCCCGTGCTGAGCTGTCTCAGATTCCTGCACAGCAGGGTCAGTTTCCTAGAGTGATTTGGGGAGCCTGGTAGGTTCCCCTGGCAAAGCAAAGGTTCCAGATGTACGGTACAGTCCCTGCCATTTCTTTAAGGAAGCTGTGTGGGGAGAGGACTGTCAGGCTGCAAGTGGCATCAGTTGGCACCCCTAGCCCAGGTGCGACAAGAGTCCATGCCACATCAGTTGCTGAAAGTTAGCGATGAGATCAGGTGAGAAGGCTGATCCAAATGGAGAGAACTCTCACAAGTCATTCTCTGACTTACACACGTGTCATGGCACGTGCACCCATCCACATGAAACACAAGATGATAAATGCAAAAAAGCCCCATTGAAGATGTTGCCACACACACACACATATATCATGGTCATGGGTGGAGGTCAGAACAACAGAAGTCGGTTCCTCCTTCAGCCACGTACATTTCCAGGGATTGAGTTCAGCTCATCGGGTTTGGAAGGTTTGGAAGCTATCTGCCGAGCAAACCAGCACAAGGTAGTTTTTTTTGTAAAAATGATCTAGCTTGCAATATCCCTTTATAGACAGAAACCAAGACCTTCTGAAAGAGGGTGACAAGAGTTCTAAGATATAATTCTTGGGGACTCTTACACAGCCTGAGGAGCTATAGGAGTTAATACTTGCTGAGGGGCGGGAGTCATGTCCCTTAGTGATTTAGCCACTGAGAAGTTTCCCTGGGTCAAGAAAATAACCTGCCCATGCTTATGCAGAAAACCCTAATTAAGTCCAGTGAGCCACAAAGCAAACCGTAAAAGGAGGACTCGTTGGGAAGAAGGGATTCAGGTGCAAGGAGTAAGAGGATAATGGGTGATATCAAAATGTATTATGTGTGTGTATGTGAAATTGTGGAAGAAAAAAAAATTCTAAAATTGGGGCTGGAGAGATGGCTTAGGGATTAAAGCGCTTGCCTCATACGCAATAGGACCTGAGTTTGGATCCCCAGATCTGGAAAAATGCCAGACGGACATGGTAGCACATGCGTGTACCTCTAGAAGGTGTAAGCTGGGAAACTCCAGAACAAAGCAGTAAGGAGGTAGAGGCAACCAGGATGATTCCTCGTGTCACTCCTGGGCCTACCCAGGCACGCACGCACACACACACACACTCGGCACAAGCACACACACATTAAAAATAGAGTTTTGTCAGTTATTTGACTTGGGAAATATTGGACATTAAAAAATTATAATGTGCTTCTTTGTTGAGGATCCTTTCCAAGTCTGCAGTATTGGGAGATAAAATAAGTTTAACCTTGCTTCTTTGACTCCACCACTTCTACAAATGCGAGGGACTTCATAGCGTATGGCTATTCTAATGTCCAGGCTTAGAGGTAAGGGCTGTAGCTCAGTGGTACGGTGCTTGACTAATACATAGCATTAATAGTATAAGGACATTTTATTAGAGATCTGTTCCATCCTCCTGCCCCATCCTGTGTGAACTGGCCTCGGGCTGAGGGTTGTGAACCAATAAAGACACAAACTTGACCTCAGATGGCAAGTAAGGAGTGTATCACCCATTCCTCAGATCTGATCATGAGGGACAAGGAAATGAAACCTTCACAAGACCCCATTACTGCAATTATTTAATTCCTGTTGTAACTGAAGATGTGTTTAAAGTGGGTTCTAAAACTGGATAAATCGGGGCTGGAGAGGTGGCTCAGGGGTTAAGCCTCCGCCTTGCAGGCGAAGGTCCCGAGTTCGGATCCCAGATCCCACGTATAGACGCCAGGCGAAGCGGGGGCGGCCTGCGCTTCTGGTCCTGGTAGGGCGGAGCCTGTGAATCCCAGGGCAGAAGGAGGTGGAGGCGTCCATGGTGGTTCGCGAATTTGTCCATGGTTCTACACAGACACACACATACAACACACCACAGACATGCGCGCGCACATACACACAGTTGAATAAATAATAATAATAATAATAAAAAATTTTAAAAAAAAAACTGGGTAAATCTAAACAAACAAACATCCTCCTCCAATATCATCTTGTTGGTGACTTGCTCATGGACTAACTGCACCAAACAGAGGGTTGGGAAGTAAACACCATGGGAGGCCACCCAGGGCCACATACATGTGGTTCTGGGGATTGGGTGAAAGGTCTGGTGCATGCTAGGTATGCATTCCACCACTGAATCGCCTCCTCAACCCGCGCAGGTCATAAATCCACATACGCCAATGCAGAACCGTCTACCATCGAGATCTGACAGGCGCACGCACCAGAGGGCGACCCATCACCCAGAGGTGCTCTCAACAAGCACGTCTCACTTGGGCTGACGCTTTCTTTCACTGGCTTGTCCCAGAACGAAATGACCTTAGCTCTCGGATTCAACTGTTCCTGTCTTCAATTACCAAGATACTGTGCGAAAGGGAGAGAAACAAAGAACCGCTTGTTCCTGAAGAAAGACTGAGCCAGCTGTGTGGAGACACGATCACCTTTCCAGCTAGCCTTTCTGAGTTTTTTCATAGAAAGAAAATGTTTTGCTCTCTCTTTGCCTGCACAGAACCGCCCTGTTTGGAAAACAGAGTTGAGCCTGGCTGGAGACTTTGGAAATTTATCATGGTCACTGGTTAAAAATTTGTGTTCATGATTTTTTTTTTTTTTTTTTTTTTTTAGACAAAGTCTCATGTAGCTCACGTTGACCTTAAGTTCTCTAGAGACTGAGGAGGGCCTTGAACTCCTGATCCTGCCTCCATCTCTCAAGTTCTGGGATCACCACATCCGAGTCACCTGGCACAAGAAATCGAACCCAAGGCTTCGTGCGTGCTTGACAAGCACTCTCCCACGTGCCCAGGTAACCATTTGCCACGTGACAACTCCGTTCAAGGAACCTGGCAGCGGGGTAGGCAGGGTTGACCTAGATGAACATGGGAGCTTGATTCCCGGGGAAGGTAAGCTGTTTCACGAAGAAGTCTGGGTCATTACATTCCAATTTTTCAAAAACAAAAAAAACCCAAAAAAACAGCCATCGTAACACATCATAACCAACTTTTAAATCTCAGCTATATTTCAGATTTTTTTTTTATGGACCAAAGGAGATCCATTCAAGAAGCTAGGCTGGTGGTAAATGCTTATACTGCCAATACTTGAGAGGCAGGAAGATTACTGTTAGTTTGAAGCCAGTCAGGACTATATCACTAGACCCTGTTTTTTTTTTTTTTTAAAACCTGCAGCAAGTTCATATCCCAAGGGTAACAAAAACTTAGAAAAACTGACTGAAGAGGTGTAAAGATAGGGAAAAAACAAAGTCAGTCGAGTCTTAAAAGTTAGAGCCGTCAAAACAGGACTGTTTACAGGGTTTAAACTTTCCTTTGAGGGTCAGCAAGAACTGAAGGGGGAGGTGGCGTACTATCTCCAGGGAACATGCAAAAGTCTCCTTAAAGTCATCCCAAATGCCTTCCCCTCAGCATATCAGTGCTGCCAGAATGGACAGGTGCTAGGTACCCTGGTGACATAATGGGCAAGAAAGTAGGCAGCCTGTCACATTGTCTCACACACGCACATACACAGTCGCTTCTACACACATGCAATGCAAACAAATGCATGCACCTACATACTACATGAAAACAGAAAAAAAAAGATACCTGTTTTCTTGTTAATTCCAAGTTGAATCCCTCTTCCTTAACCTGCTCTGAAATTTTTCTATAGGGGAACATCTGTTTAGATAAGAGGTTTATGAGGATCCTATTGGGGGCAGGGGACAGAGACAGGGCGCCAAGATGAACATTCAAGAAGCAGAAAGTCTGATCTTCACAGAGTGATGCAAACCTATAAAGAATCAGAAGATGGGCTCATTCGGCCCTCATGGATTCTACGTCCGTGAGCTCCATCCTTTCTCTCCTTAATAAAATCTGCCTTGGACTGGAGAGATGGCTCTCTGTCTCACAAGCAGAAGGTCCTGAATTTGGATCCTAGGTCCCATGTAAAAACACAGGTGGAACAGCAGCAGTGTACACTTCTGGCCCTGGTGGGCGGGGCTGGGAAATCCCAGAGAGAAGCAAGAAAGAGGCAGAAGCAGTCCAGGATGATTCCCAAAGTGACCCTTGGTCCTCCACAAGAACACAGTGTCCTCTGATACACACACCCACACAGTGTCCTCTCACACACACACACACACACAATAATGAACAAATAAGTTTAAAAAGTAAAATCTGCCTTAATCTCAAGTCAGGAGTCGTGGGTCTGGGACTTAGCTCCTTTTCACGCTCAGAAGTCCCTTTTTCCCTTTTTTAATTAACTGCCTCTATTTCTGTCATTATCTGTGACATGACAACCTGGAAATCTCAGCAATGTCATCCAGACTCCAGTGTGATATGCACTTGAAACGGACATAGGAGATGCTGGGAAGGGAAAGTGGCCAAAGATCACTTGGTTAGTGTATATGTCAACTTACCCACTGAGATCTGAATCTTATTTTTTAGAGCCTTTAAAAAATTTCACTTATGAGACACACACACACATCTCAGAGGAGATCAGGTGGCTTTGGGAATGGCCTCCAGAGTCTGGGGTCACACACACACACACACACACACACACACACACACACACACACATCTCAGAGGAGATCAGGTGGCTTTGGGAATGGCCTTCAGAGTCTGGGGTCACACACACACACACACACACACACACACACATCTCAGAGGAGATCAGGTGGCTTTGGGAATGGTCTCCAGAGTCTGGGGTCCTCAGATTTTGTGCAGGTTCCTTTGCCAGCTAAGCCGTTTTGCTGGCTCAAGAACTCGGACTGTGGGAACACCTACGAGGAATGATTTAGTTACCGTGCAGGACATTGTGTAAGTTGCATATTTAAGACAGGAAGACCCGGGCCAGGGTGGGCATGCACATGAGATGGAGAGAGAACTACCTGGAATTTGGCAGAGGGCCGACTGGAAGGTATGTTTTGGTCCTTGCTGCTTTCTGGCTTCTTCCTGTGGACATGGTATGGTGGGTTCCCTAGGGTTGCGCTGGAACAATCCAGCCACTATGAACTGTGACCTAGCACGGTGAGCATGAATAAGCCCCTTGTTCCTCTAAATTGTTGGGTCAAGCATTCGTTACAACACAGTGCAATGTGAAACTAAATCAATGATACCCTTAAACAAAAGGACATCATGAAATGCAGTGTTGTGTGTAGCAAATGGACACTAATAAAATTATTTTGAATATTTTAAAATAATTATTTTTTAAAATAATTTTAAAATAATCTTGAAAGTACAATTTACCTATCTAATCCTCTGGCTTGGCTTATTCCTTCAATCTCATTCATTTCCTCAACACATTTATCAAGCATCTTTCATATGCCAGATAGTTTATGAATCTGCTTTTCTAGGGTTCTTCGAGGATCCTTTGTGTGGGCCTGGTGCTCTGAGCCCCCAAGGGTGCTGACTGCTTCCCCACATCTGGGCTATTTGCTTCAAGAGGACGGACATTCTTTTTTTTTTTTTTTTTTTTTTTTTTTGTGGGTAGTGCTTGATTTATTCGTTAAAAAACAAAAACCCAACAGGTTTTATATATACAAAACAAGATGTTTTTTTGTTTTCAGGGGTTAAAAGCACTGTTTAAAAAGTTGTGGGGAGCAGGGACGACACGGAGCTGATTCCCCAGAAGCACTTGTGTGAACACATATGCACACAGAACCTATTACAGGCAGGTCAAGACTGCTCAGGACAGTGAAGAGATCATAGGGCCCTTGGGTCACAGCGCAGAGGCGGCCGCCGCTCATGGAGAACGGAGGCGTGAACGTTGGCTGCGCTGGGCAGAGAGAAGAACTTACTAAGACCCAGATATGCAGAGCCAGAAACTCGCTTCATACAACTGAGCCATGGGGCAAAACATCAGGTGGCCAAATGGCAAACCTCAGGGGCGACAGGAGAGTCCGATGCAGATGTGACCCTGGGGACAGCAAGACTTCTGCCCCCTGGTAGCCACAGGCACCTCGGCATCGCCTGGCCCTCTGCCTTCCTCCTGAGGAGGAGGCTGCAGAGAATCCCGAGGGGCACTGGTTGTAGTGTGTCAACAACAGATCTGGGGTCCCATAGAGTGGGTGTGGTAAAAAGGCTTGGCTTCCATGTCCCCTGGGATGGACTCAACACAGGTGGCCCAAGCCACCTCATGACACACACTACTCACAGTCAAACACAGACAGTCAAGACCACACGAGTCACGATTAAAAAAAAAACACGGTCTGTGGCTCCCATGGAGAGAGGCTTATTTGGATGTTAGAATCCTCCAGCCACTCTGGGATGAACTTGAACGCTTGACCATCCAGGTTCGGCTGACCACAGTGTCTGCAGCCCACTGATTTCCACGCGTGACAGGGGATGGCCAGTCAGCTGCTCCCTGGCCCTTGTGCTTTGAAGCGGAACACACGGCTGTGACCGCAGCCTCAGGCAGTCACATTAGCACTGCATGAAGCAGGCAGCCGCTGCAGTTCTGAGACCTCAACACAGGCACCACAAATGGCCAGAAGGTAGAGTGGCTTCAGTCTCTGACCCCCTTGGGGACAGTGAGAACCAAAGCGTTCACTAAATACCACACACACGTGGACCACGAGAACTGCAGTTAGGAATGCCCGCGAAATCCAACAATATTTTCCAAAAATATTTCTGACAGCACTTTAAATAATTTACAAAACGCTACCAAAAAACTCCTATTTACCAGGACACGTCTGTTAAATAAAAACTTTGTTTGAGGTTAGTATACACAATTATGTACAGGACTACTGAGAAGGGACCTGGTTTTTGCTAACTACCAGGATCCTACACACATACACACGCAAACACACAATGCATACACATACATACAATGTACACACATAATGCACAGGCAGTGCACACATACAATGTATACATGTGCATACAATGCATACACACACACACATACACACACACTCACGCACGCACGCACACATACACTGCTTCCTGCAGTACAGCTAAAGCCAGGAAGCCTGTCACAACTTCAGCGCTTTGCCCAAGAGGACAGACATTCTGCTGTCCCCAATGTCACCGGCTCTGGAGAACCTGCTATCTGCTGTCTCTATGGAAACAAACCAGGAGATAGAAATTTGGGAGTTGCGAGGGAAGATAGTTTTATTCAAGTTTTGTCTTGGGCAAATAGGTAGAGACTGTCCCATAGAAAAGTATCCCACATTTCCAAAAGGACCCATAATCTTAGAGGGTTTGCTGGCCCAATAGCAGGAAGATTCTTGTGCTGGATGAAGTTGATTTTAGAGTTTGGAGAAGTTCTTCGTTTTTAGATATGTTCTTCAAAGGATTTGGAGGGCAGAAACGGAACCTGTCGTTTTCTTTGAAAACCTCCAGCCCCACCTCCCGGTCCCTGTGAAGGAGGAAGACTGGATGTTCCTCTGGGACACTGGGGACACGTGACACCCCCTGTTACACATCAGGCAGAGGTGGAAAGTGGGTTGGTAGAGCTTGATTACATTGCCTCCAAAATCCAGCAAAGAAAAGCGTACCCCTTTTTGTAGAGACACGCACCCCTCCTTTTTAAAAATAAATTCATTTTTGCTTTATCTCTGTATATTTTGTTAGTTTTTTAAAGGGAGAAACAGAGATCCGAGAGAGATGGAGAAGGCGCACCTTCACATAGTTGGTTAGAGAGCTGGTGCAGAGCTCTCTAGAAGGGCTCAGCACACAGGTCGGCGGTTAGAAGCGGTTTCAGAGGCTATTTCGTTTGGTTTTGGTGCCTTTTGAGGGGAGTAGGGTGGAAGGGGGTGCTGTGTCTTAAGGAAACGAGTTCCAAAGTGAACCGACCTCACCTAACTAGACTAGACTAAGAGTCACTATTTTCTTGGGTTTCCGAATCCGGCCAGTGTTTGGAAACTCCAAAGACATTTCCAGATAAGGGATGTCCCATGACACGGTGGTCACGGTAGTCCTTCCCCGGCCAGGGCTGTGGGTGCGTGTGTATGTGTGTGTGCGTGCGTGTGCGTATGTGTGTGTGCGTGCGTGTGCGTGTGTTGTGTGCGCGCGTGTGCATACGTGCGTGTGCGTGCGTGTGCGTGTGTTGTGTGCGCGCGTGTGCATACGTGCGTGTGCGTGCGTATATGTGTGTGCGCGTGCGTGCGCGGGTGTGCGCGGGTGCGTGTATGTGCACGTGCGTGTGTGTGCGTGCTGGGTGGGGGAGACGATGTAGGAACACAGGCAGGTGTCCTGCCGATGTGAGCTGGGACTTTAACCTGCTCTGCGCCCCCAGGCCCCCCGTCCTGGCTGCTGTTCATTCTTAGCGTGCACGGCCCTCCCGATCCTTTTATGAAATTGGTTCCCCGCGTCTCGACCTTTCCTTCTTGTCAAGTCTGACTCCTCGGAGCATCCGAGCTGCTTTGGGTCTCCGATATCCCGGTCCTTAGCGGTGACTGTCTTCTGTTTGGTTCGGTTATCACTTGGGGTCCGAGAAGGCAGCGTATGGGCAGGGGTCCCCTCTGCGCTGAGATCTGGAGCCGCCTGCAAGGGGAAAAATTCCGCCGGAAGTTTGGTTTTGGGGGTCCCCAAACCGTTTGTGAGCAGTGAGACCCGACAGAAGGGGAACGTGAGGTTTGGCACAGTGCGGCTTCCTTGGCCCCCCGACAAATGAGGTCAGAGTGGATCGACTATTTCTTGCTTGCGCAAGGCGGGGCTGAGCTACCGAGAAACACTCTAGGGGCGGGTGTGCTAAATTTGCATATCTCTTTCCCAGGATGCTCAGCAAGATTGCAGCTTGGATTCTTGCTGTTAAATTACATTCATCTAATTTGTTATGAACAGATATTCTTTAGAATGTAGTATAGTATATGTCACTAATATTATAAACACTAATGACATAAAACAAAAAGATCACCATATTTAAAAGTGAAAAAAATTTGGACTTTAATTACTTGGAACAGCAAGCTTGTGTTTTGGCTGGTCCGAAGGTAGTGAGTTATCTCAAGTGATTGTTCACAGTCAGTTACAGATTGAACTCCTCGTTCTACACCTCTTCCCCCCTTCTCACTACTGCACTTGACTAGTCTTTTATTTGACCACGTGCGATGCATGTTTCCTTTTAATTGAAAGAAAAAAAATCAAAAGAAACAAATTACCAAGTAGTTATACAGTTCTTCCGTCGAACACAGAACTACTCTGATTTCCCAGCTGTCAGTGGCAAGAATTAGGAAAAATCTATCACAGACCAAAATAAATGAAAACACAATGACTGCCAAAAATACTATTTGTTCTGAGATCAAAGGAAGGGATGGGGTGGATGTCAGTGGGACTCGCTGTCACTTTTTAGTAGCTGTTTTATTTAACATCTGCATTTCTTGCATATTCATGAAAGAAACCAAACAAACGGCTTAACAGGTATATAAGGCTTTTAAATATCGGTAACTGTTATCTGTCGATACAACACTGGATACAATTAAGAGACTTTCAAAGATGACAACCCTTCACATTTTAAAGATAAAGATGTGTACATGCTCAGACAGAAGTATTTTGGAGGAAGGAAATCTGAGAATAGAGAAGAGTATGAGGAAGGTCAGACAAGGCATCATGGGAGGCCAGAAGAGGCCTGGGGGGGGGGAGGTTATTTTTGACCTGGTTCCATCCAGAGGTCTTTGTACCGCCTGGAAAAAGTCATTTGGCTGTTTCTTCTTTTGAATCTTGGTGTGGTGGCAGGGGACGGGATGGGGTGGGCAAAAGGGTTGGAACTGTGGGCGCATGTGAAGAAGCAATGTCGTCACACCGCATAACGATTTGAAATTTGGAAGTGTAAATTTCTCAGCTCCTTCTTTGGGTGGAGGCAAGGCAAGATAGTGGAGGTTCCTCCTGCTCACACAGGTGACCAATTGAAATCTCTCCACTGGAGAGGGCCAAGCATTCCGGCACAATGAACAACTGCGTAAAAACGTCTTTCTTCTTTCTGAGCTTAAAAATCTGAATCTTCTAGAATCTCATCAGAAACTTCTTTTACCCAGCAAGGGCATGTACTCACCTCCTAATATAAACTAGTGGCTTCTGATTTTACCTTATCACTTGTTAATTTCATCCAAGCCACTGTTGGAGCCACTCACAGTAACTTATTTTTCTTTAACTGTACTTTGTACTGCTCAGGATGAGAACTTGGCAACAAACCACACTGAAGTCTTGGATCTAATGTTGAGGTGTCCCAGAAAGCAGCAACATTACCCCCTAAAACCTATAAACATGGGTGATAATGGGGGGGGGAGAGAGAGAGACAGAGAGAGAGGAGAGAAGAGAGAGAGGGAGGGATGTGAGATTTTATGAAATGATGTTAATGGGGACACTAAGAAAACTAAGAAACATGAAAGTCATGTGAGTTTCTATGACTTTAGGGAAATTGCATTCTACAGGTTTTGGGAGCACACAAACTCATCAGACTTGATGCTGTAAGTGATCTATCTCCAGAAGATTCCAAACAAGATAATGAGATCTGCAAACCAATAACCGATGGGCAATGCAACCTGGAGAGAACAAATCCTGAATAATATAACAGTTCTAGGAAGAAAAGAATTTGGAGCTAATTCTTTTTTTTTTTAGTTAATTTTTAACTAAGAGATTTGATAAAAATACAAGATGCCTAGTTCTCTTAATTGGTTTTATACTACTAAAGCAGAATACCCCAGATTGGGTAATTTACAATGAATAGAAATGTCTAGTTCTAGAGGCCGGGAAAGGGAAAGGAAGATGAATTCTGAGCCCTTGTGTAGCAAAAGAGAGAATGTGCTCCTAGATGCCTTTTAAATACAGGTACCAACCATTCTGCCTACAAGCGCCTCAGATCACAGCACTTTTGCTTTGGGGATTGAGCTTTCAACACATGACTTCTTTTTTTTTCATATTTTTTGTGTTTTTTATTTTGTGTGTGTGTGTATGTGTGTGTTGTGTGTGTGTGTGAGTAAGAGAGAAAGAGAGAGAGAGAGAGAGAGAGAGAGAGAGAATATACACAAGAGCAAGCTAGCTTGTGGCATTAGGAATTATCTTGGATTGTTCTTCCACCTTATTGCTTACTCTGCGTTATGCTAGGCTCTGGTCTCCCTTCGAAGGCTCAACCATGTCCATATACTAAGGATCTGAACTCAGGTCCTTCTACTTTTGAAGCAAATGCTTTAACAGTTGAGGGATTCCCCAACACACAACCCCAGCCCCCCCAAAGCCCCCCCCCCACAAATTTAACACATTCAGACCACAGTAGTAACTGACTTCAGATAGCAATAGTGTCTTGGTGTATTTCCCCAACACTACATAAAAGAAAATCAGATTTTTGAAAGTCAAGAATTTCAGAACAGAAAGTGGATTTTCTTTCCATGTTAAAAATTTTAACATTTTGCAGGAAAAGAAAAGCACGGAGAATTCAAGAACATGAACCAAAAGTCCAAGAAAGTCAAAGGTTCTCACGAACAGTTTCTGCTACTCGGAAAGAGAACATCATTTCTCAGTTAACAGCTTTGTGATTTATTTTCTCATCTTTCACTTTGCCAGCATTGACATCGACATGCTTATGTAAAAGATACACACATGGAGTGTTTTGCTTTGGGAGTGAAGTAAAATTGAAATACAAACTACTTTGAATAGTCGAAGCTTCCTTTCTCTTCATCCCTGACAAGGGAGACAAAGAGGCACATGAATATGGATCATTTTGACACCTAAGGCTGTATGAGATGTAAATAGAACTTTATTTGTCAACGTGCTCTGTGATATGTTATCATCATCTAAGGTAATGGTAACAGGCAGTTAATTAAAAAAAAAGTCCTACTTTCAACCAGGACCTAGTCATAATGCAGGAGGAAATCAACACACATACACACACACACACCACACAACAAACAATTTCAAATCAGGTAGCAAAGGCTGGTCAAGTGAAGCAGTGGGAGTGGAGAAGGAACAAAGAAAATCTGTAAACTGGTTGTGATCAATTAGTTGTAAGCGCACTGCCCTCGGACCAACCGAAGTCTCTGTGCTCACAGCTGCATATATAAGCTCAAAAGGTAGGAAATGGTTTTGCTTATGGGCGAGCAGCTACATAAGCTCATTTTTAATATCCAACTGTAAACTTCAAATACAAAGCGCACGGATGAAAAGGAGAAGTGGAATGCATTTACTTTTAGGAAAACTCCGCTTTTTCCTTCAAAAAATTTAGGAGTTCTAGATGAAGTATGTTTCAGAGCATTATGGGTATATGCATGCAAAATAGCAGTGATCCCGCCTGCCGAGAGTACAGAAGGCGGGACCTGAAGTTCCTGGCGGTGACCGAAGCACAGAGTAAGCGAATAGGTGGGACGGCAGCCAGTGGCGGCTTAGAAGCAGTTTTCCAGAATCAGAAACAGGCAGCGTCTCGCGAGTACTGACGTGGACCTCGAAGCGAACGCTGCGTGCGACACGAGTAGTTTGGAGGTGCAAAACCGCGCAGTGCAAGTGGGACCCCTAACACCAGGAAATGGTGGTTAACCAGGAACAACGCACCAGAGCAACGTTTTCTCTCCTCTCCCTCTACCCGCCACCCATCTTAACAAACAAACAAACAAACAAACAAACAAACAAACAAACAAACAAACAAACAAACAAACAAACAGACGCAACAGACAAAAAAACCTGAGACCTTTTAACTCATGAAAGCTGGGGAACGTTTTCCTGGAAATTAAACCCGATATCCTCAGTATACACCGGAGTTCATTTATAGGGTCATAATTATTGTGAAGACAACCTAGGACCTTGCTCTAAGCAACAATAAAGCTTGGCAAAAAAAAAAAAAAAAAAAAACATAAAAAACTAAAAAAAGTCACATCTGCTAATTGTGGAAGAAGACTTGAAAAATAAAGGAAACAAAGAAAAATAATAATTTTCAAATACACATTTTTTACTTTTCTTACCAAAATTTATTATTCATATTTCTCACTCCCAAAAAACGAAGTATATAAAGCAGGGGAGAATTAAACTAGCATGCAGCACGCAAATAAAACTTCAAAGAGAAGGAAACGACCACAGGCTGCGTCCTGGGCTCCCGGCCCCAGAGAGAGACAGATGGAAAATTAAGGACATGACAGCAAAGCGAATCTCTCAGGACAGAGATGACCGCTTGGCCTGTCTCGCCCTGGGCCGTAAGTGGACAAGGGGAAAAGCTCTGGTCGGAGGTGGGGTCTGCAGCGGGGAAATCTGGTGGGCCTGATCCCCTGCTGCTGGCTCCTCCTCATTGCAACTTCCTAGAAATCCTAGGAGACCTCCGGGGCTCGCAGGGGGCTTCGAGCAAACCTAGACAGCGCCACGGGTGGATGGCAGAGAGCTCAGGTGGGGAACCAACGCGGCGGCACGGAACAAAAAGTAGAGGGACTCCAAGATCTGCGTGACAAACGGACTTTCCTACTGCACTCTGCCTGGGAGCAACACCACCAGTTAAACACAGGTTGGAGGGAATTTGAATGGGGGAGAAACAAATCCAAAGTACGCAAAACACGCAAGGCAGAGCTCCACGGAATGTGAGTTGCAGCCGTGACCCTTTATCTACCTAACTGGTGCGGAGCAGCCCGCCGAGTTTGTGTGTCCGTGTCGTGTCTGCCCCACAAGGCCAAAGCCTAGAGTTTGGGGAAGAGGCTGGAAACATCTGTCCTCGGCCGGCTGTGGGAGGGCGTGGCTGCAGGTGGATGTGGCCACGCCCCCACGTAAGCCGGGCGCTTTGCGTCACAAGGAAACAGAATCAAGTAAGAACTTGGAAAACGAAGTTCTCGCCGGTCGTGGTGGCGCACGCCGGTAGGATTAGCTGAAGAGGCGGAGGCAGGAGGATCAGGAGTTCGAGGCCAGCCTGGGCTACGTTTTTATTTTTTACTTTTTTCCCTTTTATTTCCCCGCCCTTCTCGGGACCCATCGCTCCCCACGCACCAACGCGCCCTCGCCCACACTTCTCCCCCAAACAGCACCGCGCCCCCACCCACATCAGCCCGCCTCGCACGGCCCCCCGCAGCCAAGGCCAGGCTGCGCTCCTCTTGGGCACCTTCCTGCGCAGCCCCGTTGCCACTGGACGCGCACGTGCCCGCGCTTCCCCCACGCCGCCGCCCCGCCGCCCGATCCCGCCCCCGCGGCCTCCTCCCGCCGCCCACCAGGGACTGGGGAGGGGGGCGTCTTCCACTCCCGACACCCCGATCCCCACCCAGCGCCAGCCTCCTTGAGGCGCCCAGCACGCGGCTCCTCCGTGCGCCGCGGCGGGGACCCTGCCTTCGCCTGTCCAGTCCACGCGAATCGAGCTGCACGCGCCCACGTGGCCCGCTGAAAACGAAAAACCTCAGCGTTCATGTCCCTTCATTCCGTCAATTTTCCTTCTTTCTCCTTTACTTTTACTTGTAGTCCTTTCTTTTCTTTCTTTATCTCTTCTTTCACTCTTTCGGTCTAGCTTTCTTTCTCTTTCTACATCCCTTCCTACCTTTCATTCTTATGTCCTCCTTCCTTACTTCATTTCGTCCTTTCACTCTTCCAGTCTCTCGCTTTTTCTTTCTTTTTCTTTCTTTCTCTTTCTTTTCTTTCTTTTTCTTTTCTTTCTTTCTTTCTCTTTCTTTCTTTCTTCTTCTTCTTCTTTCTTTCTTTCTTTTCCTTTCCTTCCTTCCTTCCTTCTTTCCTTTCTGTCTTTCTTTCTTTCTTTCTCTTCTCTCTCTTTTTCTGCCTTCCTTCTTGTCTTTCATTCGGTCTTCCTTTCTGCCTTCCTCAATTTCAGTCTATCTTTCTGCCTTTCTTTCTTCTTCCTTTCATTCTTCTTTCCTTCCTTCTTCCTTCCTTTCCTTTCCTTTCTTCTTTCTTCTCTTCTTCTCCTTTTGCTGCCTCCTTCTGTCTTTCATTCGGTCTTCCTTTCTGCCTTCCTCAATTTCAGTCTATCTTTCTGCCCTTCTTCCTTTCATTCTTCTTTCATTCCTTTCATTCCTTCCTTTCAGTCTTTCTCTTTGTTCTTTCTCATTCGTTCAGTCCTCCTTCCTACTTTCTTTCTTCCTTTTACTATTATCTTTCCTTCATTCTTTTTGCCTTTTTTCACTCTTTCAATCTTCCTTTCTCTCTTTCAGTCATTCTTTCAATGGACCTGGTAACATTTATATCTCTGTATGTATATACATGGAATTTTTCTATGACGGATGCAGAAGTAATGCTTTGGAGAGAAGAAATGGTGGGAGAGTTTTTATTTTCATTTTGCATCTTCGCCGGGCACCGTTACTACACTAAGAACAGCAACGAAGGACACGAGCATGAGAAGGGTCTTCTATCAAACGCACTTGCATTTTTTCCTGCGTGGGAAACTGAAGACATGATGTGAAGCACTTTTACACGCGCATATGATGAATTTTGGTTTCTCTCTCTACAGGAGGCGAGAACTGATGGGGAGGGAGGAGCGGCCCCCACCAAGGCAGATTTCAATGACCGCTTTGCCCAAGGGGTGTAGATCCAGGCACTCTGGCTCGCGGGAAGCAGGGTTCTGCAGCATGGGGTCTTCCAGACAATTCTCAGGACCACAGCCGAGGAGCCGTCGTTGTTACTTCCTCTACCCAAACCTCACCGACAGAATGCACTGGAAAATCCCCCCTCTGGTTTGAAGCCAGAGTTCAGGAATGTTCCGTCCCCGGGAAACCACAGCATTCACGGTCTCCAGCGCTGCCATCGCCTGTTGAGGTCTCTCTCTCTGAGGGGACCACGTGTGTGTGGCCCACAGGGAATAGCCCTTGCACGTGAAGGCAGAGATGTCCTGTGTAGCCCCACCGGTCCCAGCAGCTCATCCTGTGGTCTGTCACCAGTGTTTGGGGGGGTTTGCGATGGTGGTGAGGTAACAGGCCTTGGCCTGGGGCTTCTACGTTTTGGCAGTAGTTGGACCCCATACCTACCTGTCCTGGTCCCCCGCCTTTCCTCCTCTGGGCCCGGCCTGGTGGGGGGCTGCGT
Source organism: Typhlomys cinereus (assembly GCA_023101885.1). Lineage (NCBI taxonomy): Eukaryota > Metazoa > Chordata > Mammalia > Rodentia > Platacanthomyidae > Typhlomys > Typhlomys cinereus. Next base: position 433,498 of record JALPQD010000829.1, on the reverse strand, counting down.
CTTCTCGGAAGGCTCCTGTTTTTTCTCTCGGGCTTGTTTTCCCTCTGCTGTCTGGGATCCCCGATTGGGATCACTCCTTCCTTTCTTGGAGTTCTTCTCCAGCCTTGGCCCGTGCCCCCCTCATGACAGGTGCCCATCCTGGGTTCCTGCTGTCTGTCCAGGAATGGACTGCCTGCCCGACGAGACCCACCTTCAGCCGTGGAAGCCCCCGTCCCTTCTCCCCATCAGCATCAGTCACAGCAGCCGCAGCTCTGTCCTGGGCACCGGGCGGCTCTGCCCATGTAGGTCCCTGTGGGCCCCGTGGCCCTACCTGATACAGTTCCCTGTCTTCATCATCTACCTCTCCATTTCATCTTCATCATCTACCTCTCCATTTCATCTTCATCATCTAACCTCTCCATTTCATCTTCATCATCTACCTCTCCATTTCATTATGCATATACACACCCACGCACGTGCACGCGCTAACCCTCTCTTGCTGCTGTTTCTCTTGCTCTGATCCCCCGTCCTTGCGCCCCCCCTAAACACCCCCCCGTTCTTGCTGAGTTTCTTTCTCCTGCAGGGGGACAGTTGCTCAGGTGTCCTGAAAACCAGGACCATCTCGCCTGCCCCTGTCGAGGAGCTGATCCAGGAATGGATCAAAGAGGGGCAGAGGGGCAGATGGGGAGGGGAGGGTTTGGGGGGACAGGAGAAGGAGGAATGGGCTGGATTCGGGCCCCAGATGTGACTGTAGTATCAGGTCAGGGGCTGGATTCGGGCAGAGGTTAATTTGGGGTGCTGGCCTTTTCCTGGGGCCGCTTCTTGGCTGGAGCAGCGGGCCCTCGAGCCTCCGTGGCCGCGGGAAGACAGACGGGCAGCTCCGCCGGAGAGGAAACGTCTTCGGGTGTGTCACCCCACCCCTTCCCACTCACCCCATGCGGGATGCCAGTGGGGCATGGCAGGTGCCCAGTTAATGCTCACAGCCCAAGACTCGGTGCCCAGCGGCTCCCTGGCGAGGAAGTTAAAGCCCATCGGCCTGGAGCGGAGCTCGTGCTCCCCTGAGCAGAGGGGACGCGGCGCAAGAGTCCCCACGTGCACCCACGTATCGGTCTCCTCGGGTGCAGCGGTTGTTCGCCCGCCGTGCCACCAGCGTCGCCCGGGGAGGCGGCGGATGAGCGGAGCCTTCGGCGGCGGGAAGCGCGCGTGGAGCCCGGAGCGCATCTCCGGCTTGCAGCCGGGGGACCCCCGCGAGGTCGCGGCGTGGCGGACTCTGCGGAGCCGCGGCAAGCGCGAATGTTCACTTTGGAAGGTTCTGGACTCGAAGTGGTGGCCAAGGGCCCGCGGGAGAAGGGAGGGCCGAGGGTCCAGGTCCTGTGCGGCTGCGGGCCGCGCCTTTCCCGGTGAGTCCGTGGGAGCGGGAGGGACGCGGCGAAGGCAGCTTGGCGCGTGGAGCTGGAGCTCGGCGCTGGGCCGCGGCCGCCGCAGCAGCGGGGTGAGCGAGCGGCAGGGCGGTGTATCTCCCGCGGTGAGCGCCAGGGGGCGCGGCAGCGGCTGGGAGCCGGGAGGGACCCCAGGCCCCGGGTGGGGGCTGTGGGAGGCCGGGGAGGTGCGTGCGTGCTGCGGGAGATGGCCGGCCGAGAGAGCGGGTGGGTTGAGGGAAGGCGCTGGAAGCGTGTGTGTCCCGGGCAGCTTGTGGACGGGCGTGTCTTTGTGTTGCGTCAGCAGTCCGCACGGTCAAGTAGATCGCGGCGCCACCAACGCTCGCCGGTCGTGGTGGCGCACGCGGTAGGAGGTGCTGAAGAGGCGGAGGCAGGAGGATCAGGAGTTCGAGGCCAGCCTGGGCTACACTTTTTAGGCCTTTATTTTCCTCCTGCCCCTTTCGCGACCCACAGCTACCGGCCCCCAACGCGCCCCCACCCCGCACCCACAATCCTCCTATCAACCGCGGCGCCCCGCACGCCTCAGCTCCACGCTGCCCCGCCCCGCACGCCGCCGCCCCGTCCCGCAGCCGAGGCCGACGCCTTGCCGCGCGGCCCGCTGCAGCCAGCGCGCACTTCCCACGGCCCCGCGCACCGCGTCCTCTGCACACTCGCCCCACGACCCCGCGCTCCCCACGCCACCGCTCCGCCGCCGTTCCCTCCCGCTCCCAGGGACGGGAGAGGGGGCGTCTTCACACTCGACGCCCCGATCCCGCCCAGCGCCAGCGTCCTCATGCGCCGCGTGCAGTGACGGGGACCCCGGCTCTCCCCTCCTTTCCAATCCACCCGGAATTGGACTTGTACCCGCCACTCGCCTCGCTAAAAAGAAAAACGCACAGAGTTCATGTCCCCTAACTCCGTGATTTTCCTTCTTTCTTTCTCTCTTTCACTCCGCTCGCGGTCTTTTTCTTCTTTCTCTTTTTACTTTCACTTTTTACTCTGTTCTTTCTTCCTTTTTCTTTCAGTCTTTCTTTCGTTCTTTCTTGCACGCGGTCCTTTCCGAGAGGGACCCCGCAAAACAGGCCCCCTCCGGCCACGGGCACTCACCATCCCGACCCTCTGGAGCAGAAACACCCAGGAGGCCCAGGACGTTGGGGTGGCCCGGGCACTGTAGGTCGTCTTTGACAACTCTGGGGGGGGCTCCAGGTCAGCTGGAGGCCTGGCCCCCTGCACACCAGCCAGGGACTCTCCCAAACGATCCACCCCGACACACCAGGTGGCTGGGGTTCCGCCAGGAGGAGAGGGGGCTCCAGCCACCACCACCCTGTTGGCAACATCTGGACCCGGTAGCAAGATGGAGCATCTGAGATATCAAATGTCTTTGAAAGCTGAGCAAAAGCGGGAGAGAGAGGAGAGCAGCTGGAGGGACGGGAGGGTTAAGGGGGGTTGCTTGGGGGTCTGGCTGGGCAAGGAGTAGGAGCAAGCTCGGAAGGAGCAGCAGGTAGAGCGAAGAGCAGCAGGTAGAGCGGGAACGGGACGATGGACCACCAGCATCAGCACAAGGGTCGAACAAGCCAAAGGAGGAGGGTGGGCTCAGGAAAAGGGGGGCCAGGGGAGGAAAGCACCGGGGTGCACGTGCTGCCCTCCAGGTGTCTACGAGGAGAGAAGTCCATGAGGAGGGGCATGTGGAGGTTGTGGGGCTTCTGTGGAAACCATCCGTGTCCTGGCTGCGTGTTTTCTGTGAGCCCCGCTACCCTCCACTCTCAAGCCTGGCAGAGAACAACTGGCAGAACCTACCCAGGGCGAGCATGGTGCCCGGAAGGCCCAGAAGTGAGTTGTCTGTCTCGACAAGCGATGGCAGCGCTGGAGACCGTGAATGCTGTGGTTTCTGGAGGACTGAAATTCCTGAACTCTGGCTTCAAACCAGAGGGGGGATTTTGCAGTGCATTCTGCCGGTGAGGTTTGGGTAGAGGAGAAGTAACAACGAGGGCTCCTCGGCTGTGGTCCTGAGAATTGTCTGGAAGACCCCATGCTGCAGAACCCTGCTTCCCGCGAGCCAGAGTGCCTGGATCTACACCCCTTGGGCAAAGCGGTCATTGAAAGCTGCCTTGGTGGGGGCCGCTCCTCCCTCCCCATCAGTTCTCGCCTCCCGTAGAGAGAGAAACCAAAAGTCATCATATGCGCGTGTAAAAGTGCTTCACATCATGTCTTCAGGTTCCCCACGCAGTGTAGTAACGGTGCCCGGCGAAGATGCAAAATGAAAAATAAAAACTCTCCCACCATTTCTTCTCTCCAAAGCATTACTTCTGCATCCGTCACAGAAAAATTCCATGTAGGAGATATTCCATACAGGAGATATAAAATGTTACCAGGTCCATTGAAAGATGAAAGAGAGAAAGGAAGACTGAAAGAGTGAAAAAAGGCAGAAAGAATGAAGGAAAGACAAATAATAAAGGAAGAAACAAAGTAAGGAAGGAAGGACTGAAAGAAAGAGAAACAGAGAAAGAAAGACTGAAAAGGAAGAATGAATGAAGGAAGGAAAGAAAGAATGAAAGGAAGGAAGGCAGAAAAGATAGAAAGACTGAAATTGAGGAAGGCAGAAAGGAAGACCGAATGAAAGACAGGAAGGAAGGCAGAAAAAGAGAGAGAAGAAAGAAAGAGAAAGAAAGAAAGGAAAGGAAGGAAAGAAAAGAAAGAAAGAAAAGAAAGACTGGAAGAGTGAAAGGGAAGAATAAAGGAAGGAGTTTTGAAAAGAATGAAGGAAGACTGAAAAAATGAAAGCGAATGGAAGGCAGAAAGAAAAGAAAAAATGAGAAAGAAAGAAAGAAAGAAAGAAAGAAAGAAAAAGAAAAAACTGGAAGAGTGAAAGGAATGAAGGAAGTAAGAAAGACAGGATAGAAAGGGAGAAAGAAAGAAAGAAAAAGAAAAACTGGAAGAGAAAGAAAAACTGGAAAAGTAGAAAGTTAGGAAGGCAGAAAGAAAGAATGAAAGTGAAAAAGTGAAGGAAGGAACGAAATAAGAAAGGAGGAAATGAAGAACGAAAGGAAGTAAGGAATGAAGAAAGAAAAGGAAAGACTGAAAGATGAAAGAAGGAAACGGAAAAAAGGAAAGAAAGGACTACAAGAGAACGAGTGAATGAGAGAAAGAAGGAAAATTGACGGAATGAAGGGACATGAACGCTGAGGTTTTTCCTTCAGTGGGCGCGTGGCGCGTGCAGCTCGATTCCGCGTGGACTGAGCAGGCGAGAGCGGAGTCCCCGCCCCGCGCACGGTGGAGCGGCGTGCTGGGCGCACGAGGAGGCCGGCGCCGGGCGGGATCGGGGTGTCCGGGTGTCCCTGAGGGCGCGGGGAGGCGGCGGCGTGGCGAGCGCGGGGCCGTGGAGCGAGTGTGCGCAGGACGCGGTGCGCGGATCGTGGGGCGAGCCCGCGTGGCGGGGGCCAGCACGTGCGCTGGCGGCAACGGGCTGCGCGGGAAGGTGTGGAGCGGGTGGGGGGGCGCGGCGGAGCTGAGGGGTGCTGGCGGCGCGGCGCTGGGTGCGAGGCGTGTGGGCGGGGGCGCGGTGGTACATGGGGAGCGGTGGGTCCCGAGAAGGGCAGGGGGGAAAAAAAAGGCGAAAAGTGTAGCCCAGGCTGGCCTCGAACTCCTGATCCTCCTGCCTCCGCCTCTTCAGCATATCCTACCGGCGTGCGCCACCACGGCCGGCAGAAGCAGAGTTCGTTTCGCTTCTACTTGACCCTCCTTCTTCATGACGCAACACGCCCGGCCCACCGGGGGGCGTGGTTCACCCGCCCGCTGCCACACCCGCCCACCGCCCGCCCGGGACACGCAGGCTCGCAGCCTCTTCCGCAAACCCAGCCCCTGTCTCCGCCTGCAGCTCACGCACCTCCTGCACACGCACAGCCACAGACACGCACTGGCCTTCCGCACGGCGTCCTGGGACTAAAAGTCCTTCTTGTCTTTGTGTTTTGTTTCCCCGCGTGTTCACGTTACTGTGGCTCGGGTTTTTGCCCTGCAGTCTGGTCCCTTAGGTGTCAGTACGCCCACGGAGCCTCGAGAAAGCGGCGATGGCAGAGCCCGCTCCACGCAGCTGCAGCTGCTCCCGCTCCACGCAGCTGCAGCTGCTCCCGCTCCACGCAGCTGCAGCTGCTCCCGCTCCACGCAGCTGCAGCTGCTCCCGCTCCACGCAGCTGCAGCTGCTCCCGCTCCACGCAGCTGCAGCTGCTCCCGCTCCACGCAGCTGCAGCTGCTCCCGCTCCACGCAGCTGCAGCTGCTCCCGCTCCACGCAGCTGCAGCTGCTCCCGCTCACGCAGCTGCAGCTGCTCCCGCTCCACGCAGCTGCAGCTGCTCCCGCTCCACGCAGCTGCAGCTGCTCCCGCTCCACGCAGCTGCAGCTGCTCCCGCTCCACGCAGCTGCAGCTGCTCCCGCTCCACGCAGCTGCAGCTGCTCCCGCTCCACGCAGCTGCAGCTGCTCCGGGCGCTGAACTTCCGTGAGACGCGAGCCGGCAGCTCCCCTGCTTAGGTCCAGTGTTTACGCCTTCGGATGAGTTTCCAAACGACCCTCATGTCAGGCATGTGGAACACAACGTGGGTCGAACTCCCCCCTCCCCACATCTGCCTCTGGTGCACATGTCCAAATAAAAAACCCTCGGCGCCCCGCGCGCCTGCAGCTCGAGATAAAATGATGCACTCTCCAAGGAACCCCCCGGTCCCCAGCCGACCTGCAACTAAGTTGCACACCCTTTCAGGGCCTCGTGGCACACCCTTGGTGGGCTTTCTCCCAACCCAGTACTTTTCCACCCAGGCTGGATTTCGCTGCTGCCTTTGTCTGATTCAGAGCCAGCCAGCCTGCTTGCTTGCTACTAAATTCTGTGCATTATGTCCTGTGGTCCGCAGGCTTCCCAGAGCCCCCCATCCACAGTATCCTAATAGTGTGTGTATGTATATAAAGTCTTCTGCCTCTCTATATGTGTTTTTCTTGGAGTTCATTGTTGTTAGATTCCTCTGTGTGTGTGTGTGTGTGTGTGTGTGTGTGTGTGTGTGTGTGCAGAGCTGGACCTCAGATGGCGATCTGTTGACCTTGTTTTGTGAAACACAGCTGGGTTTCCTGCTGGGGTCTAGGCTTGCTGATTAGTCTAAGTGGCTTTTCTGTCTGCCACTAGGCATTTTTTCTTGGCGTTCTGACTTTTTAGTTGGGGGGGCATTAGGAATTTGGGTCTTTTCATGTGAGTGTCTGCTGTGAGCTTAAGACTGAGCAGCTGCTTTGAAAGCGTGAAATTTCCGGCTGGGGATGCAGTTCAGCTAGCAGAGTGTATCTTTAGCTCGCAGAGTCCTGTGTTCCATCCCCACAGTGAATAAAACCAGGTGTGTGCATACATGCAATCTCTACACTCAGGATGTGCAAGCAAGAGGATCAGAACTTCAAAGTTATCCTGAGCTGTATGGCGAGTTCAAAGCCAGCCTGAGCAATATGAGCCCCTGGTTTCAGACAAAGAAAGAATCCCACCAAAATTTACCTGCCTCTTCATTCACAGAGTGGTACAAGTGTTCAACTGTACTTCAGAGTCTCAACTTTGGAACCAGTTGTTACTAAAAAATGACTCTCTTGAGAGTCTCATATTCTATCATCTTCCATGATAAATCAAAGACATCTCCCGTGTTCCATCCTTGGAATCCTCAGAAGCATCTCACTGTAACCACACAGGGACATAGCAAAGATCCCAGCTATTGGGGTGCTTTTGCCCTTCCAGTGAGACTGGGTTCTGAACCCTCTAATACATCAGCAAGTTGGAAGTTTTAATCTGTATCGAGGGATGCTAAGGATGTTGGGGGGGGGGATAAGCCGACTCTGAAACAATGCTGAAAGTGTAAGAGGATTTTTGGCAAACCCAAGTAGTACAGATGATGACATTGACATATGCGTGGAGGGTAAATTGTGACTGGGAGGTCAGAACAGGGTTGCAGAATTTGCCTGGTCCAGAAAGCATTCTCACAACAAACCAACAAACAAACAGCTCGAATAACAAAATGACACAGATAAACAAAAATACCTGCAATCCTGTCCCGCCAAAGCTGCCCTTCCTTACCAGCCAAATGACTCACCCTAGCTCTCCAGGACACAGAACAAACCAGTCCAGATTGCCCTCATTTACACGGAGGCAATTAAATGCCTGCAAACAGCATGAGAAGTAGCTCAGACTCATCAAATGAGGACCCCAAAATGAAGGTCCTGTGGCCTGTGCTACTTACTAGAAAATATTACTGACATTATCATGTGATAAATAAACCTGTTTCCTTTCTCTTTGTGTGTGTGTGCGTGCGTGCGTGTGTGTGTGTGTGTCTCACACGGCACCTGAGTGTGTATGCCTGTGGAAAACCAAGGGCGATATTGGGAATCATCCTGGAACGCTCCACCTCCTTCCTGCTCTGCAGGCCATTGCCGTAGCTGATCTGGGGATTTGAATCCAGGTCCTTCTGTTTGCGAGGCAAAGACGAACCACTGAGCCATCTCCCCCAGCTGATCCTGTGATCTGAAAGGAGAATTCTTTCATCAACCAATAAATCCTTCCCCGTGGCATGCGCAAATGCTGTGTCTGAGTAGTTTTTAACGCCAAAGAGAAAGCCTAGCAAGTTTGGGAAATAACTGTGATTTGGGGGCTTAGGATTAGTCTCTTTTCAGAGGTCCATCAATCTCTTTGCTTACTGGCAATGTTCTTGCGGGGTTCTGAGTTGATCACCTATCTTTTCAGTTCCCGAGGTAGGGAGGAAATTGAGAAGGTGCCTCTGACATGCTTCTATCTCATGGGTGGGAAGAGCCGCCCCTTAGCAGCCTGCGTGTAATCACCAGAGAAACTTATGGCCTAACCAGGTGTTCTTGAAGAGCTTAGTAGAGTCTGTTTCCATCCTGTCTTTCTTCACTCCCTGTCCCATGAATACCATGACTTACTGATATCCTCTGTCACCTGCTCCAGCTCCTGAGAGTCACCGGGCCCCACGCCCTTCGTTAGGCATAAACTCACTGTTATACCTAGCCACTGGAAATGGATTTAATATAGCCAGTGATCCTGACTACATGCTTACTCGCTCATTCACCCGAACACTTACTGTGCCCTATAAAGTGGGAATCAGGGTGCTAGACACAGGGATGCATGAGTGGAAATAACTGGGTGGATAGGAGCCAGAAACTCAGAGGGATAAGGAGGGCCAGAGACCCTTGGTAGCGGGACAGAGGAAGCTCAGGGACTGGGCTTTTGGGGAGAGAAGACTGGGGTTCACCAGAAATAGGCTGGAGCGCAGAGTGGAGTGTGGGGATGAAGCAGTTAGCTGCAGATGCCAGCATGACGACTGAGCCAAGCTTTGGCCACATCGGACAAGAGTTGCTAGTTGACACACTTCCTAATCCAGCCTGTGATCAACTGTCTAATTGATATGGCGACCTAACCCACAGCGAGTGGGACCACACCTAGGCTCTTTCTGTGGATATGATGTAGTCAAGTTCTCTTAGCTCCTTCCTGATGTTGGTATGAACCCTCCTGCTAATGCACTGTACCCAACAACCCTAAGATGGAATGATCCCCTTACCCCCCTGGGTTGTTTGGGTCCTGTATTTATTTAGCAGTGGGAAGATGAAACACATTTGGTACCAGAAGTGAGATCTTCATGCTGAACCTGAAACCTTGTAGTTTTTGTGCCTTTTGAGCTATTTCTTTGGACAAACATGGAGGCGTTTGAAACCTTGGAGACAGGGTTTAGGGGGCTGTTTGGGGAATAGTGATGCTGGGCGAGAAATGAACGGTTTATGCTCAACTCAGTGATGTTTTGCAAAGAAATCAGGACTTTAGAGAAGTGGACTTTAAAGACTATAAACTGGTTCGTTTCATAGAAATGAGCTGTTGTTTTGGATCAGAAATGGCAGACATCGGAGCAGTTACAGCTATTACAGAAATTAATGTTATTGGAGAAAAGCCTAGTGTCTTCCATTGGGACTGTAGGAGAGATGTTCTGAGGGTCCCAGGGAAGCCCCATGTTCTGAAAATCCACCCATTTAGTGGAAGAAAGTCTAAGTTAAAGCTTCCTGCTCTTAAAACACAACTGTCTAGAAAAGGGCTTCTTCAGGGTCAGCACACAGAAGTTGATGTAACTGTGGCTTGATTGGACAAACCCTAGCCCAACCTTGCGGAACTGGCATAGTCCGGGTGACGCCGGTATTGATGCAAGAGTGATGGGTTCACAGAGAAGTGAGGGGTGACGCCATGTGAGATTCTTGCAAAGGGAGGTGAATCCAAAACCCTCATGGGCCAAAGGGGGCTGGGAGTACCAAAGGAGTTAGCTCAGGGAGATTGTCCTGTGTATAGTAAATTGAGAATGATAGAATTGTTTAGCATTTTAGAGTCAATCTGTTAACATGACAGATGATGGCTATGGAGTTATAGAATGTAGTGTTTCCCTCACCAGACTTTCAGTATTAATTTTGATTTTTTGAGATTAATTGTGATTTGATATTTCCTTGTTGTGTCCTCATGCTTCAAAATAGGAATATTTATTCTGTACTGTTATATGTTAGAAGTATTCAATCTGTTTTATACTTTACAAGAACCTATGATTGAGAGCTTTTGGATTTTTTAAAAGGAGACTTTGAACTTTTTAAAATGTTGGAACTGAACTATCAATACTACAAACATTTTAAATCTGAGTCATGAGAATTTTTTAGATTGGATTGAATGTATTTCATACTGTAAGATAACATCTGTCGGGGCAAGAGGTGAAGGCTTATGGTTTTAAAGTGATATGTTTATGTGAGTTCACAGTGGGTGCAATGTGACTGACAGTTGCAGATGCTAACCAGACAATTGAAGGCTGAGCCTTTAGACACATCTGTGAAGAATTGTTTAGTTAAGGCAATGCTTGAGCCAGCTCATGGGAGATTTTCTAGTTGATATGAGAAGACCCAATGGGTGGCACCATTTCTTAGGCAGGGGGGTAAGATGGAGAAAGCAGACTGACAAGCTGGCATACACGCAGGTGTGCGTCTCCTTAGCTCGTCCTGTGGTTATGGTGTGATCTGATCCCTTGGCTGCTGGGCTGATGTGACCTCTCCTACCAGCTGATGAACTGTAACCAAGAATCATAAACTGCAGTAAGTTCCTTGTTCCCCTGTGTTTGCTTGGATCCTGTATGTATTCAGCGTCAGGAAGATGAACCGACCACGGAGTCAGAGCACAGAAAGAAGATGTTTTCCCGCAGATCAGTTTCCATTCTGATCAACACAGCCGTGAGACCTCCAAGAGTAAACGTATTGGCCAAAGGAGCTGCGATGCTACACAGCAGGTGCCCGGTGACCCCCCCCCCACACACTCCTGCTCAAACTGTTCTGCTGTTTACAGCACTGATTTCTACTTTTTAAATTATCATATTAAACAACTTTGATGCCTATTCCAGTATGTAGCATTAAAATAAAAAAGCATACGTATTCATTGGACGCTCAGAACAGATTGTCAAAATTTTAAAAGTTGCAAAGAATTATTATGTTAACTTTACACTTGCATGTAAATGAATAAATAAATAATATATGACAACAGTTGATTTACACTAATATGTAGCACTAGCAGTTATAATTTAAGAAGCTGAGAAAGTGTTCTTCACATATAAAAGACCAAGGGGTTAGGGAACGGTGTCAAGGCTACCTAGATCTTCTGACATTTACTCTAATCTCCATTTCTGGTCTGAGGAAAGGGCTCTGCAGTTAAAGCCCTTACCAGGCAAGTAAAAGGATGGTAGTTCAGAGCCCCAGAGCCCACAAAGATGCCAAGCTTCCAGCCCCTAGAAAGTGAAAATCCCCGAGCAAGCCCGCGAGCAGACTAGTCCTATAGGCTGAGCTCTGGCAGTTTCAAAATGATTTGCTAAAAAGTGATTGAATGCAGTGGAAACCTTAGGGATTAGCACTGGATGGGTGAAGGGGCATGCCCCTGTCAGTGGGATGGCCAAGGAGGAGCCATAGAGGCCTGAACCCCCCAAGAGTAGACAATCCAGAGGGAACCTTGGGGTCCACAGAAGCAGACAGGCAGAAAGGTGGGAAGGAGTGGGATGGATTGATGAAGGAAAGGAAGGTAGGGAAGGGGGAAGGGAAGAAGGAAGGCAGGGATAAATACTCAATATGTTGTAAAACTAAGAACAAAAAGATTATTAAAACAAAAAAATGGAAAAAGTTAAAATAAAATTAATTAAAAAAGTGATAGAAGATATTGCTGATATCACCCCCTGGCCTCCATATGTACGCAATCATATGAAAAACACGCATGCACAGAAGTGTGTATCCCTTACAAGCACATGAAAGAAATGGGAAAAAATAATTCTTCACTTCTTGTAATCATGTCTATTTGCCCAAATCATGACACGGTTTTGACTAGGGATTAGACTGATTTGATTTCGATGACTCAACCACAAACCATTGTAACTTCAGATACAACAGTGAAAATATACAATAGATAACAAATATATATATATTATAATATATGTCACATATATATAATATTGCCTAACCAGGAACTTTTGAGATCAGAATCACCTTTATTATTCTCTTTACTTTGCTCCAATGACTAATTTCATTCTATTGTGTTATTCTGGTTTTTGGTGTTTTTTTGTTTTTTTTTTTTTTTTTTGGTTATTATATTGACTGTCATTACTATAGAGGAAGACAAAGTAATTGAACAGTGTCAGGACAAGACAGGAGTTTGACCTGGTAATGACAAATGACGATGACTATGATTTCCAGGAGATCTTACGGACAGAAGAGAGATGCCCGAAAACTTCTCCCTTCTCAGCAGGTGAGCAACGACTACTTTTGAAGACCCCAGAGATTACCCTTTCCTTTCTCCATCTTCCATCACCAGACCTGACCCTTGACAGATGTGCAAGCTGAAAGGAGGAGAGCCCCAATCCCCAAGAAATTGACAAGCATTAGGACTGAATACAAATGGCTGGGCAAAATCTGCAACACACCAGTTCTGGCAGTCAATTGTCTCCTGCATTAACATGAGAAAGAGATTGGTGTACTTAGTTTTCCACAATGTGCCCATACAACAAGGTTGTCCCCCAAAGTAAATACTTTGAATTTAACTTTTTAACTGAACACCACATCACAGAATTAAAAAAGCCAGTCAAATTTAGCAGTGGGGGGGTTGTATACAACTTTAGTGACACTAATGTTAGTACTGATAACCCACTGCCATCGGACCAGCCGGAGCATGTCCTTTCACTTTCATTATATAAATCTCTGAAGAGGCTACTCTAAATAACTTAGGATGAGTTGTGGTAATAATTTTTCAGCAAGATATGAGGTTATATGAACCACATAGAATCGGGCTACAAAGATGTCATGCATTTCCTGATTCTTTTTCTCAACTTTTAAATAGCTTGACACAAACATATTTGCAGATGAATGTAGTTGCATGATGGGAAATAGAAACAAATTAACAAAATGGGAACTTCTTGTCCTTCCCAAATATTTTAACCATTCACAAATCACATGCAAAAAAAAAAAGCTAATTAAACATACTTGTGCCAAATGTCAGAAAAGTGAAACATTTCGTGTCAACAAATAAATTTATTTATTTATTTTACGATAGTCCTCCCCGTGCCCCACCAAAAAACGCCTTCCTGATGCCACGCGGCAGCAGATGGCAGCAACGCACAGAGAAACCACCTTTTTTCTACTCAAGCTCTTGCTAGAGAATCTTACCCAAGAATACAGTCAGCGATCACACTCGTTTTCTGGCCTGTTTCCAAAGAAATCCCTCATAGTTATTATGAGCCATGATTCAGATCATTAATGTCAAAGTGTCAATTTTTTTTTTAATCTGTGTGCTTTTTAAATGTTTAAGAACTATTTTCTGTGTGTTGTCCAGTTGTGGTTTTCTGTGATAATACCTTCTAGTATAGAAGGAAACTTTTATATTGAGTGCTGAATCTTTTTCTACCTATAGGTATAATAGCAGTTGTTTAAAAGGCAATTTGGGGTTGTTGGAGAGATGGCGCAGGGTTTAAAGCCTTTGCCTTGAAAACAAAAGGACTTGTTTGAGTTGGGATCCTAGATCCCACGTAAAAATACCAGGTGGAAATGGAGGTGACCTGCAATTCCAGCCTGGTAGACAAAGTCTGGGAAATCCCAGAGAAAAATAATACAGAGGCAGAACAATTCTGGATGATTCTCTAAGTCACCCTTAGGACTTCACAGGCACACACAGTGCTTCTGATGTACACAGATACATACGCACACATATATACACACATACACGTGCACAAAATATAAATATAAAAGTCATAATTTTAATAAGTAATAATAAAATAAAATGCAATTTGATATAGTGTCTTTATAGCTTGGACTCACCCTTGGGCCTCTGTTCTCTTCTTTATTAGGTTCTTGTTCTAGTTTATGGTACCAAGAACGTGACTGGGCCTTAAATCTAGTCAAAAAGCTGTTAGATGCTACCCTCACCCCCTTTCTTTTTTGGAAGGGGCTCATGTCGACCAGGCTAAACTCAAACTTGCTCTGCAGCAGAGGCTGACCTTGAACTGGTAAGTCAGGAGCTGGAGCTGTAGATGAGTAGTAAGTGCTTGCCCCAGGCTCCTATGTCTGAAGAAAGAAAGAAGTCTCTGGCCATAGCACCTGAATGCACCTTGCTCAAGCAAGACTCCTCCTGCCTGCACCTCCCAAGTGCTGAGATGGAATGCTGGCCCAGTTTAGACAAACATGATGATATGTCATTCACTTCTCACCCGGCTGCTGCCGACACACTAAAACAGTCACAAAATGCCCAGAACAGTCTTTCGCCAAATCCTATTCAGTATTTAGATATTAATTAGCATGTTAGCCAAATTTCATGCAAGATATTCCACACTAACTAGAAAACAAAGAATGGAGGGAATCAGAAAGTGGTCGATATAGCTTATTTTGTCAAATCTTAACTTTCCTGTTTAAATCACTTGTATTTAAAAATATCAAATATTTGTTTGTTTGGGGGTTTTTTTAACCAAGAATTTGAACAGACATCTGGTAAAAGATTTCAAAGTACAATACAAGCACATTAAAAGTTGTTCATCGTTATTAGTAGACCGGGAAATGCAAGTTAAAATCCCATTGGCATATTAATCAATTTCCATTAGAGAGACTAACATTAAGAAACTCAACCACAGCAAGTATTAGGCTGCGAAAACCAAAAACTTTCAAAGCTACATGGGAAGCAACATCATACAACCATTTTGGAAAGCAATTTGCCAGTTTCTTGAAACAGTGAACATATACCTATTAAAATAATTACCATTGAAAAAACAAACATGTCTATATAAACACTTTTATGTCAAGAGTAACTTTTTTTCATTAGCTAACAAACTGAAAATGATACAACAAACAAATACATGAAGTTAGATATCTGCATATAACAGAATAATACTGTCGCTGCAGACTTTGGGTTCCCTTGTCTGGGTTCAAAACAGACTCTAAAAGAAGATTAAAGGTTATTTTATTAAAGCTGGAGGCAGAGTGGAAGTCGAGCGAAGAAGCTATAAATCCAAGCCAATATCTGGAGGATGAAGAAAAAGTTATGTATGCTTTTTGAGCTGGACGTAGAGACAGCCTGTAGCCACAAAGCAAAGAAGTTGTAGTCTTCAGAGGAAACAGGCAGAGGGTCAGAGTATCAGGGAAAGCATTTTAGGTCTTGGAAAGAGACATAGGAAAAAAGAAGAGAAAGGAGAAAGAGGAGGAGGAGGAGAAAAAGAAGAAGAAGGAGAAAAGGAAAAGTATGTTTTCAGCTTAGAACTCTGAAGGCCTAAAGACTTCACTGTGCTACTTAATGGAAGTCTATAAGCAAGCTGAAAATCAAGTGTTAAGTAGCCATTACCAGAAGCTGGGAAGGCAGGAAATGAAGAAAGGTTGGTCGGTGGATACAAAGTAACAGACAAAAGGGAGACATTTAGAGTATGTAGCAGGCATTGTAACTTTAATTAACACTATGTTATTTTAACTAGATGAGAAGAGTTTGAATGTTTTGGGTCACAAAGAAACTAAAAGTGCTCTAATTGATTGGTATGTTAAATACTCCCATGTGGTCATTGCATAATGTACACTTGGACTGAAACATCACATTGTATGCTGTAAGCATAGAATTACTATTACAAATGTCAATTAAAAGTGATTTTTTTTGGAATAGTGTCTGCTTTTTCTTTACATACACGTGTTCCAGTCTTTGGTTGTGGTGGTGTTCATAGAAACCTCGAACCTTCTTGCAGGCTAATCAACTGGTTACACTTAAAAACAGCAGTGTAAACAGATTCCCATATGTGGTAACACTGCAAGAAAAACCTAGATCTGTTTTGAATAGGATTCCCAAACTTAAAATTACTCTGAAAAGACACAATGAACCCCCAAATGACATGAGCCTGCATGCAAGTTGAGCGTGCTGTTAATGTCAATATTGTTTTCCAACTTTGAAAAGGAAACCCATCCTTCAAATATTTGTTCAAGTTAAGGAAGCCTCGTCTAGGGACCTTGAGCCTTTGGGATGGTCTGTGTTACCCCCAGGCAGACGTCCTTAAAGCTGTGCGGCCGGGGAAGGGTCTTCTTGGGGTCTTCGAGAGGCTGATGCATTCTGAGAGGTGCAGGATTTGCGGGGATTGGGGGAGTCCCCTTCTAGGACCGCTTCCCTTAGCCTGAGTTGCAGCTCCACAGCCCCAGCGGAAGCAGCTGGAGAGCAGCTGGCAGGACGTCTGCAGCCGGTTGCCCCTGGGTGAAACAAGAACCTTTTGTGTGGCCTGGTTTTGGCCTGTTAAAGAGGCAGGACTTCTTTCCTAAAATAATTAATTAATTTAATTAATTAAAAATTCCCTTTCTCCTTAGTTCTTTCTTTTTATTCTTTTTATTTTCTATTTATTTTTTTCCAATCCAAACCTGTTGGTTGCTTCATTGTTCAAACATCTGTCCTGGTGGGCAAACTTGCTGCTGCTGAGTCCCCGGGGAAGAGAGGGGGAAAGCCAGGAAGGGAAGCTCTCAGCCCTGTCTCTGGGGTCTGTTTGCCCTCTACTGTACCGTGACTCACTGGGAACATTCCAGCTGCCTCACCGGGTCTCAGTTTCCCTGCTTGTCAGCCAGACATGAAGCGCAGGCGAACGGTTCCCTTGCTGTCTTGGGGACCTGCCAGTTGACTCGGGCCTGATAGATCGCTTGCTCCCCTGCCTCTTCCGGGCAAATCAGCTAGAAAGCCACTTTATTCAAAGGTTGACCCTCAACTGTATTTTATATAGAAATGGAGTCTTAAGAACGACCCTTTATCGCTCCCTCAGACTATGCATTCCAGCTGGACTACAAAGGCAGAGAACTAGAACACACAAGTTCCATTCAGGAAAACAAAGTTGTTGAATGAGACACCAACACTGCTCCACACTGGAGGAACTGATAGAGGAACACAGCAAGTCTACACTGTGGCAGACTTGAGAATTCAGGAGAGCGCAGAGGTCTAAGGTTTCCCTGACTCCATCCCTCCGACATGCCTTGGGCCCTGGGTTGGATACAGGCTCCTAAAATCCTTGATAGCGAAGTCAAAGTTCATAGCTGAGTGTGGTGGCTCATGCCCATAATTCCAGGATGGAGGCCAAGGTGGGAGGAGAGCCATGAGTTCGAGGCTAGCCTCGGTGGGCTACACAGTGAGGTCTAGATCAGCCTTGGCTACAGAGTGAGAACCTTGCCTGAAATTCAAAACATTTTCTTTATACCAAGTCAACTTTCAATTCTTCAACATAAAAACAAACTAAGAGAGCAGGTGGAGTCTCACACCTATGAACCCAGGACTTGGGGAGAGATGGGGTGTGGGGGTTAGATAATTCCTAGAACCACTAGAATGGATGAAACTAGATCAACTTTGAACTCTCCCTTAAATTAATTCAGTTTGGACTGTCAATCGCCATGGCCAGGAGTCGTCCCTCCCCCTCCTTGTTTACTCTGCCCCGGGATTCACAGCCTCTGCTCTACCAGGACCAGAAACACAGGCCGCCCCCACTTCCGCCCGGTGTCTATATGTGGGGTCTAGGATCCGAACTCAGGACCTTCTGTCTGCAAGGCAGAGGCTAAACCCCTGAGCCACCTCTAGCCCCAACTTTTCCTTTTTTTAAATCTTTTCTATGCTTGTTCATTTCCAAAGTCTAAACTTGCTTTCCCTAATTCTCTCCATCCTACCTGCAGCTATTGGGACTTCCAGCTTGTGCCCCCAGAATTCCCGCACCACTCACGCCAAAACACCCTCAGTTTCTTTCCTGCCTTGCAGTTCCATCTTGAGCACAGAAAATGACCCGGTACGCCTAGACAGCATCTGGAGTGTGAGTCAGGACCAGATGGGGCCACATTGTTACAGGGTTCTTTTCTGGGCCAAAGCTTGAAACCAGAATAGTGTAGAGGATTAAGGCAGAATTGACTAGGGGAGTAAAAGAGAGGAACTCACAGATGCAGAATCCGAGAGGGAAAAGGGAGCCAGGCATGGCATGGTTGGCAGGGTCAGGGGTATTCAAAGATTTGTCTAAACCCCAGAAAAGTGGCTTTTCCTCTTTGGTTAGTTTTAGTTTCTTTAATCCTGATTTGGGCTTTTGGTCTCTCCTACTGATCTGTTCAAATCGGGGCTCAACCCATGGCCAGAGCTGTTTCTTTAGGAAGTTAATTATCTTCATTTGAGGAGCTGATATCCGTATCCTTTCGTAAACTGAGCGTTAGAGAGACAGCTCAAATGTTAACTCTCTGCCTCACAAGCAGAAGGTCCTGAGTTTCGATTCCAGATCCCAGGTAAAAATGCCTGGTAGAAATAGCAGCAGCCTCTGCCTCAGACTCTGGAAGGTGGAGCCTGGGAAACTCCAGAGCAAAGCCAAAAAGAGGTAGAACAACCTAGAGTCATTTATAAAGTCACCCTTAGGCCTCTACAAGCACACACAGTGCCCTCTGATACACACAGACACACACGCAAAAACTTAAGAAATAAAATAAATAAAAATTTAAAAAGGGGTTGGCACAAGAGTAGACAAGTCAGAGGGATCCTGGGGTCCATTGAAGTGGACAAGTAGAAGGGGGAGTGGGCTGGATTGATGAGGGGAAGAGAGGGGCATGGGTGTGGGGGTGGAGGGAAGCAGGGATGAGTACTTGACATACTTGTGGTAAAACTAGAAAAATAAATGAATTAGTTAAGAAAGAGAGACAGAGAGAGAAAGAGAGAGAAAGAGAGAAAGGAAGGAAGGAAGAAAGTAATAGAGAGAAAAGAAAGAAAGGAGGGAAGGAAGGAAGGAAGAGAAAGAAAGAAGGAAAGAGAAAGAAAGAAAGAAAGAAAGAAAGAAAGAAAGAAAGAAAGAAAGAAAGAAAGAAAGAAAGAAAGAAAGGAAGAAAGAAAGAAAGAAAGGAAGGAAGAAAGAAGGAAAGAAAGAAAGAGAGAAAGAAAGGAAGGAAGGAAGGAAGGTTGGGGGAAGTTGGCTACCTTATCTCTGTGGGGAATCTTGGAACCAATTCCCACAGATTGAAGGTGCGTTCCTATAGGATAGTCCCAGCAGTGGGGTGACCTTCAAGGACCTTCCCAGTTTGCCTAGAAAAAAAATTCCAGCTAAATATTGCTATTCTAAACTGCCTAACAGAAATTATTCTCTCTCTCAACATAAGTTTCAGTCAGCTAGATACAAGACCCTGTCTTAAAGGTTAAAACAGTATTTTATTTAAGAAAATAAGCTTTTGTGCTCGCTTCGGCAGCACATATACTAAAATTGGAACGATACAGAGAAGTTTAGCATGGCCCCTGTGCAAGGATGACACGCAAATTCGTGAAGCATTCCATATTTTCCCCGTTTCTTTCCTTTAACACCTCAGAATTCTACAGCTAACATTTTAACACCTGAGGTTTTTGCTGGTGCCGAGTCTGAATTGCCGAAAGGTCTTTAATATGATGAAACTAACACAAGGCCACATAACTGGCTTTATCTTTAATATATTTCACTTCGTTTGGGTAGGCTGGTTATATTGGGGAAATGGATTTCTTTTATAACTAATAGGACCTAATCTTCTCCTAGCAGTATTAGCATATGAACTAGGTATTTACTTAGGCAGGATTCCATGTGCAGAAGACACTTTAATAATGTTTAAATTAGGCATCAACTGTCTCTAAAAGGAAATCTCTAATAACACAAACCTTTCGAGAGCCGTCACGTCAGAGAGAACCTTCTACCTGTTTCCTTTTGTGAATCACTGAACTCCCCACCTCCACAAAGGGACATGTTCTCATGCTCTATGTAACCTGTCTTTTTCTGTGTTCTCTTTAGAGGTGACCCAGTCTATTAAAAAAAGAAAACTTCTAGATGTGCATGATTTTGAAGTCAGAGGAGACGTGGTCAATGGAAGAAACCACCAAGGTCCAAAGCGCTCGAGAGAATCCAAGGAAAAGATCTTCTAGGGTCTAGAAATCTGTTGTCGTGAGCCCTTTCCCAACATGCCCAAAGATCAGCTGGCGTTGATGCTGTGGCTGTGTGGCGCTTCTGTGGTGAAGGAACTTTCCTCACTCACCCTTGGCACAGGTGCCCATCAGATTGTGGTGGTTCAGCCAAGTACCTGGACAAAAGAGAATGACTGTCATGTGATTGGACAGCTGAGTAAGGCACATGTGCTATTTTGGGACTGGGTGTTCCTTGTCTCCCTCCTTCCTCCTCCCTCCCTCCTTTCCTCCCTCCCTCATTCCCTCCCTCCCTCATCCCTCCCTCTTTCTTTCTTTCTTTCTTTTCTTTCTTCTTTCTTTTTCTTTTCTTTCTTCTTTCTTTCTTTCTTTCTTTCCTTTCTTTCTTTCCTTTCTTTCTTTCTTCTTCTTCCTCCTTCCTTCCTTCCCTTCCTTCCTTCTCTCTTCCTCCTTCCTTCCTTCCTTTCCTTCCTTCCTTCCTTCCCTCCTTCCTCCTTCCCTCCTTCCTTCCTTCCTTCCTTCCTTCCTTCCTTCCCTTCCTTCCCTTCCTTCCTTCCCTCCTTCCCTCTTTCCTTCCTTCCTTCCTTCCTTCCTTCCTTCCTTCCTTCCTCCTCCTTCCTTCCTTCCTTCCTTCCTTCCTTCCTTCTCTTCCTTCCTTCCCTTCCTTCCTTCCCTTCCTTACTTCCCTTCCTTACTTCTCTTCCTTCCTTCCTTCCTTCCTTCCTAGCTTGCAAACATTTTTCTTTAGTCATTTTCACACCTGAATAAACAATCCCATGTTTTAGATTGTATTTATAGCTTCTTAAATATATTAAGTGGCTGGGGTATGGTGGTGACTGCCTATAATTCTAGAAGGCTGAGGCCAAACCAGCCTGGGCTGCATGATAAGGCTCCATACAAAAACACACACACACACACACACACACACACACACACACACACACACACACACTTTGTCTTTCCCTTAGAAATTCTTCAAGTCAAATGCATATTTTTTATACTCATCAAAATTTGGAGACAGTGGCATAAGGCTTGAGTCTTGGTTCTGTCGTTTCCAGTTGTGACTCCAAGGGAACAACCTGAAATTCTTCACGTGCAGATATGAAGACTGAGGGAAGTTAAAACAGACAATACAGGAATGCAAGTGTAACTCCGTGGCAAAGCTCTTGTCTAGCATGTAACAGGCCCCGAGTGTGATCCCCAACAACATGCACACACATGTACACATGTATACACACACAAATAACTCATAGTGCAAGAGACGTTGTCAGGTTAATGAAGTGAATGTTAAGTGTGTGCCCAGTATTACTACAGCTAGACACAGATGACCATCTGCAGACCACTAGAAAATAAAAAGACACAGACTAAGCAACAATGTGTATGAAGGAGGAAAGAAGGGTCCTTCCTCTTTCCTAGGAGGAGAAACAGACGGTAGAAAGCATCTGGCACCATGAAATTGTGATTCAACAGGACTTGCCGTCAGAACCAGCCCTCGGCACGACATCCTCACAGGCAAAGGAAGAAAATCAAGGGGAGTTACCAGGAGAGGAGCTGTCTGATGAAGTGGCAGTTCTTTGGAGGTCCGTCCCTAACACCACCTGAATTGATGCCTGTCATAAAGGTGTCTTCTCAGAAGCCAGACTTCAAATTCTAGCATGGAGTTTGAAAACATTGCCTTCGGGAATGGGATAGTCAAGGGAGCAGAAAGTTCTATTCAAAGTCTGATATTTCACTAAATTAAAAAAAAATTTTAATTTGCTTCTTTGAACTTGTCCCTTCTTAACGGTTTCTCTGATTCATTCTCCCTTCCTGGCAGAAAATATGTGAATGAACATCCATTTGATGTTTTCACACCTTGTTTAAGCTGCCAGTGTGAACTATTATCTGACTAGCGGTGAAAGCTTATTATGGGGACTATTAAGGAAGTCTTCATTATTGTCTTAACTCATTGTATGGGACGCTAGACAAAGTCGGCCAACACAGAAGCAAGATGGTTTTGCAGTGAAGAGCAGCCCACTAACTAGACTGTCTGCACAAGAAACCTCTGCTGCTAGCTCCTCATCCACGAAACAGGGGCGACAGCAGGGGGTATTGTACCTGCATCTCTGGTAGGAAACGGCACATACTTGTTAGACATTAACTGACACAGTACAACTCATTCATTCCTAGGTACGTAACTATCCAAAGTAAGGGTTGCGTCCTTTATAAAAATAATGTCTTTGGAAGAATTATTGTAATGACATAGCCATTGACCACAGTAATTACAATCAGGTGAGATTGTCACGCAACACTCTGTGTGTGTGTGTGTGTGTGTGTGTGTGTGTGTGTGTGTGTGTGTGTGTGTATCACACCTTGATGCTGAAGGAGACTTTCAGAACAGAAGTGTTTCACTTATGTTTAAGCAAAGGTTGCTGCACTTTTTCATTTCTAGGTAAAATGAACGCTTAACCGAATCCTTAGCAACTTACAGCAAGCATCTGTTTTCTCTCCGTAGGTGGGGATCAGGAGGGGGGATGGGGTAGCTCAGGTTGCACTGGTCCTGTCTGGACCAGCTGGGAGATCTCCACTGTCCAGTTCGCCCACGAGGCCGCTGGCAGGCTCCGGGCTTCGCTGGCTACCGAGATACACGGTCCCTGCTTCTCCAGTGCCCTGTGTACCACACAGCAGCTTTCTCCAGCGCAGAAGAGGGAGGAAGCTCTCCTATGACTTTATCCTGCTCCTTAGAATTGAATATGAGTCCATATGAGTTCAGCCCACCCTCAAAGAGAGGGGTACACAAGGACATGAATAATGAACACCAGGAGGATGGTGACATAATTCCTTGCAATAACAGGGCTGATGACATTTGTTTCAACAAAATCTCTCTCTGTATGTCTCTAGTGCATAGACACATGCATGTATGTGTATGTGCGTGCATGTATCTGATCCCTCTTAAACTTTTTATCATTTTATAAGGATACCATTTTTTCTACGACAGTGTTCTTTTTTTGTGGAAGTTGTTTAACATTAAAATGAGATCTTTCACCCTTGTGCCTCTTCAGCTTGAGTCGTGGGCTGCAGTCACAAAGCTTAGCTCTAGTCCATTTCCTTCACAATTTACTTCATCTCTGATAGGCTTGTTGGCAAATGTCCCAGATACCAAAATGCCTGTCATGCTTGTGACAATGCACACATTTCTTACACTTGAGCATTTCTAAGATGCCAATTATTCCAGAGTTTGGAAGCTTTGCCTTTGCCTCGGGATGTTACTTAAGGCCTAATGAAGGTTCAGCAAGGTTGAGTGACCACACTTCTGTTTTCAGAGGGCTCCCGGCACCTGCAGGCGTTCCTCAGGTTGAGAAAATCCTTATTAACGTCGGTCAAGGCTTAGTGAAGGCAGGGCAGTCCTTCCAAATCTTCCAAGGTTATGAATACATTGTAAAAGCAAACTTAAGAAAGAGGACTTGTTCTTCAACCATGCTGCCATACGTTTGCTAATGAAATTGCCAGTGTGTCAGACCCGTTCATTGAGTCTGAGGGAAACTCGAAGTAGTGATAGCAACTGAACCAAAAAGATACTCTATCTTTCTCTATCTATGCTGCAGATTTGGTATCAATCCTTGATCCTCGGTTGTGGCCCTGCATACTTTCACTGTGAAACAAATAAATAAACTTACACAAAAATTCACCTAATCTAGCCTCAGCAAGGCAACTCAGCAGCGGAAAGCATCTGTGTATAAACCTGTTGACCTGAGTTTAATCCCTACAGCCCACATGGTGGAAAGAGAAAACCACTTCCAAACCACTTCTGACTTACACACATATGTAATGTTGTATGCATGCCTATGTTCTTTCAACAAATTAAAATTAAAATTTTTTGTAATTTTTTTTACTTATTCAATTGTGCTTGTATGTGTGCGCACGTGTGTATGTGTGTGTGTGTGTGTGTAGAACCACGGGCGAATTCGGGAACCACCATGGACGCCTCCACCTCCTCCTTTTACTCTGCCCTGGGATTCACAGGCTCCACCCTACCAGGACCAGAAGCATAGACCACCATCCCTCCCCCCCCCCCCCCCGCCCCCGCCCCCCGCCCCCGCCCCCCCCCCCGCCCCCCCGCTGTGCCTATATCTATATTCTCTCTCACACTCACAAACCAACCAGCAAACATTTAAAGGGCTGCAGAGATGGCTTGGGGGGTCAAAGTCTCTGCCTCACAAGCAAAATGACATGAGTTCCAATCCCAGATCCTGAGTAAAAATGCCAAGTGGAAGTGGCAGCAGCCTGTACTTCTGACCCTGGAAGGAGGCACTTGGGAAACCCCAGAGCAAAGTAATATGTGGAGCCATCCAGGATGATTCCCAGTGTCATTCGTGGATCTCCACGAGCACACACTCAGTGATCTGTTGAACACACACATACAAAATAAAATAAAATAAAAATGTAAGAGTTCCCATTATTAATTTACTCACAGATTAACAATGGCTTTTGTGATAGTTAATCCTTGGTGTCAATTTAACACACCTGGCACTAACAAAGATCAGCTAAGACCACCTGCAGAGATTATCTGGATCAGTACATTCACAATACAAAGACTAGCCCCAGATGCAATGGGAACCTCTCTCTCTAGATCTCCTTGGAGCCTCCCAATAGTGGACCAGATAAAAGGAACATAGAACAGGAGACCAGGAAGAGGAGAGACTCCCTGAAGCTGCTAGAAGACGCTCTTCCCTCCTGCCACCTGGTTTCTTCATTTCTTCCACCCTCCAGCTCTCCAACCCCCCAAGTCTTCAACGTGACTAGAGACTCTCCAGGAACCCCCAGCCTTCAGCCATCACCCACTGGCCTACTGGACTGAGCAGCTACTGGCAGCCATGGTTGGACTACCTCAGCCATATCTGCAAGCCAACTGAATACCTTCCTTTCTTATATATTCATTCTGTTGATTCTGTGGCTCTAGAGAACCCTGCATAATACGGCTTTTAGATAAGAAAACTCTTACAGGAGACGGAAGAACAGGAATAGGACAAACTCGTGAGTGGGGTCAGCGTGCAGGCGACCAACCACTTGCTTACTGCCCTCCAAGCCTCTCGCTCAGAAATAAACTTTTAATCTTACTAATAATCTGGGCAGAGGCCAGAGATAGCCATTTGGTAAAGGTGCTGGTCACCAAACCTTTCCATCCCTGGAATCCTGCAAATTGTCCTCTGACCTCCACATAACCATGCACATACACGTGCACATAGACACACAATAAAGGTAAAAAATAAAGTGAAATGCTCTTGGGGGCTGGGAGAAGCCTAGCTGATGTAGGGAGGGGTGTCACGTGTCACTGCCATTTGAAAGCGGAGTCTTCAGGCATACACATCAGGAATGACTAGTTAAATCAAGCCTGTAGACAACTGTTGTAATTGCACGATCGATGTGGAAAGACCCAACGCATAGTGGATCGTTCCCTAAGCCGCAAAGGGAGCTGGCTCAGTACATGGCCAGAGCCGCAAGAGCCTTGTCCTTCTCTCAGCTTTGGCTGAGGACAGTGTGGCCAGTTTCCTTAGCTCCTGATCCGGGTGTGCCTTTCCTGACATACAGACCTTAACCGAAACTGTGAACATGCATAAACATGTCTTCCTATCCCTTGGGTCGGGTGCTTAGTCCAGCAACAAATATGAAAGAAGACAGCAGACAAGCATGTGGACTGTGCAAGCACGAGGACTCGAACTTGGATCCCAGGACCGGTGTAAGTGCTAAGCATACACGATGATTCTCCTGCAATCCCAGTGTTGAGGATCTGTGGAGCAAGCTAGCTAGCTGGACTCGCACGATCTGAAAGCTTTACATTCGGATGAGAGACCCTGTTTCAATATGTAAGGTAGAAAGTGATCAAGGAAGACAACTGACATCAACCTGTAGCCTCCACAGGTATGTGCACACATGGTCAGCCACACACACTGCAACATGCATGCCTACAGCCATGCTCACCACACACACACACACACACACACACACACACACACATATACACATGCACACAAAAAATACATCAAAGCAAAGCACAGAGTGACTCCTTAAATAATAAATGTAATAATTTGATATTATTACCTTCCGGAATTTTTCCCATCCACGTATAGATATTCATGGCGGCACGGTGGTGAATGCTTATTACAGAGAGTCTGAGGCTAGTGTAGGCTGTGTAGGGAGACCCCGCCTCAAAAAAAATCAAACCAAAGCAAAACAAATCAAAACAGTGCACTCATGAGTTCTTGCAATCCAGATGTTGAAAAGGTGACCTTTCCATTACTTCTAATGGAAACACGCTCGAGTTTTATAGGAAATTAACATTCTCATTAAGATGCTAAAAAAGCAAAGATTCTTTAGTACATTCGAAATTAATTAAAACAGTGATTTGTTTTTGCATACTTTTTTTTCCTTTCCAGACATTTTGTAGGTTGATACGCAAATGCTACTGGAAAGTTCTCCCTTACTAAAGTATCTACCTCCGACTTTGGATTTATTGCCTAACCATTTCTTTACTGTCCTTTTTAGCTAATTAGCTAATTTTTATAGATTTAGCTAGTTTTTATAGAATGCTATCCACGTGTACAAAAGGCTAAGCTAGTCAAGTGCGGGTGTGGGGGGAGACAATGTTAAGCAGTTTAACAATAACCCACAACCTTCGGACCAACTGACTCGTAAGGCAGATCTCTGACTATTTATAGTTCCTATTTGGGATCTTTTCTAAGTAAGGAGATGTTTTTTGGACCCTGTCACAACCAAGATGAATAAAATGTATAAAAGCACGAGATTAAATGCAATGAAAATGAAAGAAAATGACTCTCTCCTAAGTAATGATTGTAAATATTAAGTCAATCATAAGCTTTTTTTTGCATTTCATTTTTGCAAGTGCATTGTGGGTAGTGTCTTAGCTAAATATGAAAGTAAACTGGGCAGGTTGCTGCCTGCGAGGCGAAAGAGTCTGGATTGCAACAGTTCTAAGCCGGGAACCCCTTACCCGATCCGCACCCAGCCAAGCAGAGGTAAAACCAGGAGCGAGGGGTCTGCTGTGGCGCAGGCGGAGGCAGGGCGGGGGTGGGGTGGGGGCGTCTGGCCGAGAGGCGCGGTGCCCCCGCCGGGTGCGGAGATCTCGCTGTGCACCGAGCTGGCGGAGGAGCGGGGCGGGGTCAGCGGGGCCCAGGGGGTCCAGGCGGTGTTAACGGGGGGGGGGGGCGTCAAGCAGCATCGCCTTGCGGGACTCCCCTCGACCCTCCAAGGGACTGCGCGGGCCGCCCTGGAAACCCCACACGTGAAAACCCCACGCTGGGAGTTCTTGCCTTAAATCACCCTTGAATGACTCACAGTTTCTCCACCCACCTTGGGGCCCCCCTGTATATCTTTTTTAAGAGGAGAGTGACAATGTGACTTTTCGAAAGTCTTTTAATGAATTTATAATGAAAAACCTTGACGACAAATTAGAGGGCGATTACCTGAATGAATTTTGCACGTAAAAGATCGCCAATAAAAACATGAACTTATATTTCTTAAGGAAGATATACAGGTTGAATCTAGGTGTTTAATTGTCAGATATGACTTAAATTCTGAAACTAAGCAACGATACAGAGACCATAACAAGCCTTCAGGGATGATAGCATTATCTGACGTTTTCTAAAGATGTTTCGCCTTTTTTAATTGTTAAAGAAAAGTTCTTTAGGGACTGAGTCTATTTCTTAGAAGTAGAGCATTTGCCTCGCATACATGTGGCCTTGGATTCAATACCTAGTTTTAAAATGATTCCTTCGGGGGACATTTGGTACTTTTTTTTCATTGATTCAAAATAAAGCAATTTATTAAAAGTATTTCTTAGAATTCTCCTAATAAATTGCTGTAGTTAACTGTAAAAATAAAACCAGGAAAGTATCCAGAAAACACCCAGAGAACTTCCTAATTATCTGTTATGATGAATGAGGAAAACTTTGTAAATTGGTTATCAGGACTGGGTTGGGAACTCCAGAAAAATTAAGAAAGCCTAAATGTAAGTTAATGTTAAAAACTGTAGGTTCAAAAAGCTTAAGGGTCTCTAAAGACTAAGCTACCTAGCTGAGTGGTGATTAAAAAAATACATGTAGTTTAGGAAAAGCAGTAGATGAGAAAGTATATTAGGCATGTTATTGAATTAGATACAAAAAGTCTTGTAACTGTGGAGATTTTGTCACAATGCAGGAATTTATTTAACAATAATTGGCATTTTATAACTTAGAGTTCTCTTCATGTTATCTCATTTTTATTACATTAATGGTATCTTAATTTATTCTTTTAGACAAGGTCTCATGTAGTTCACACTGGTTTCAAACTTGGCTATGTAGTCCAGGATGGTTTTTAATTTCTGATCTTCCTGCCTCATCTCCCAAGTACTGGAATTACAGGCATTACCCATCTGGTTTATATCGTACTGGGGCCAGGGCTTCATGTATGCTGGGCAGAGACTCCAAGATCTAGGGATCAGGATCTGGGACCACCGCAGAATTCCCCAGAATCCACATGGAAAGCTGGGTTAAGTGGATGCCTCTGTAATCTCAGCTCTTTTGGAGAGATGGGAAAAGAGGCAGGAGAATTGCCTAGACGTTGGCCTGGACTATGTAGCACAGTAGAAACAAGAGAAAGTTGGCGAGACAGCTCTGTGGTTAAGGCACCTGCTGCCAAACCTGGCAGCCTGATTTTGATTCATCAGAGTCTGCATAATACATGTGTGCCACCTCTCTCTCGCTCTCCTCCTCAAAATCAATAAAATATTAAAAAAGAAAGCACAAACAAAAAGGTCTTCTGACCTCCAAACAAATGTTCACACTCACACATAATAACAAGGGATTTTGAAAATTAAGAAAATAGTAACACAGTGTGGACATGAGTGTGGTGCTACACGCTTGGAAAGTGGAAAGAAGAAAATCAGGAATTCAAGTTCATCTTCTGCATAATAAGTTGGAAGCCAGTCTCAAAAAAAGCACACACACACACACACACACACACACACACACAAAAAAACCCTAAACATGAAATAGCAACAAAAAGCCATCTATGTGAAGTATTTTAAAGGTTAAAAAAACATACAGTATTTTAAAGGTTAAAAAATATTTTGATATATATGAATATATATACAAATAATATATTTGTATTATAATATAAAATAAATAATAAAAATGTTTTTAAAAGTATTTTAAAGGTTAAAAAAAAATACCATCCTAATTAAGGGGCTAAGTGGTCTTGTAGTCCTAGCACTGAGGAAGCAGGAGAACCAAAGGTTCAAAATCGTCCTCAGATCATAGCTCTGGATGGATGAGACCCCGTCTCAAAAGAAAAAGGGGACTGAAAAGATGTCCCGGTGGGTAAAGTGTTTGGTATTCAAGCATAAAGACCTGAGTTTGGATCCCTCACACCCAGGTAAAAGTCAGTGTGCTAGATAAGGGTGGAGACAGGAGCCTCAGGCTGCGGAGACGGGAGGGCAGCTCAGTAAGAGAGTCCCTGTGTAGCAGTCACGGGGAGGGCTAGAGAGGTGGCTGAAGGGTGAAAACTTGGCTTTGGAAGCAGAAAGACCTGAGTTCAGATCCCAGATCCCATGTGAAAACATCATTCCAGCTCTAGAAGGCGAGATCCTTTTTTTCTTTTTTCCAGTTTCATGTGTATGTATGTGTGGGGTGGATGCGTGTGCGTGTGTGTGTGTGTGATACATATGTGTGCAGGTGTGCTCTTCCACCTTATTCTTTTTGAGGCAGGGTCTCCAATCATAGAGTTTACCAGTAGAACTAGCTTTGGGGATGCTCAGCCTTTGACTTCTGAGTTTAGACTTTCAGGAGGACTGTCACACCCAACTGGAATTTTATGTAGTGTCCGTGGATCTGAACTCCAGCCCTCTTACTTACCAGGTGTACTTCCAGCTACTCTTCTGTTGCTGTGATAAATACTCTGATCCAAGCAACTTAAGGGAGAAAGGGTTTATTATGTGGCTCAGTGTTCCAGAGGGGACAGAGATCGTTGTGGCACGGAGCGCACGCTGGCTGGCAAAGCATGGCCTTGGACAGGAAGCTGGAAGAAAGTGGTGCAGAATCACCAGACCTCAGGGCTGTCCTCGGTGACACTTCCTTCCCGGAGACCCCACCTCCTAGGGTGCCATGACCTCCCCAAATAGCAACAAAGCTGGGGACTAATTGTTCAAACACATGAACCTACATTCAAAGGATGACACAAGGCAAATGATTTAACCACTGAGCCGTCTTCCCAGCTGTCAGTGAGCACTTAAAAAAATTCATGTGAGGGGCTGGGGGCTCAGGGGTTAAGACTCTGCTTCACAAGCAGAAGAAGGTCCTGAGTTTAGATTCCAGGTTTATGTAAAAACGCTAGGCAGAAATGTCGGTGGACCTGATGGGTGGAGCGTGGGAAATCCCAGAGTGAAGCAAAAAGGAGGTGGAAGCAATCCAGGATGAAGTTACCCTTGGGCCTTGTCATAGTTAAGCACGTATGTCAACTTGACTGCTGAGGGTTTGAGCTCTGGGCACATTTGTAGAGAATTAGTGGTTGAGTTAGGCCCAGAGCAAACCTGAAGGAGATTGTCCAGCTGATGAGGAAGACCCAGCCCATGGTGGGTGGGATTAGGCCCTGGAATAAATCACAGAGAGCAGGTTGAGAGAGTTGGCATCCTTCTGTTCACCTGGCCAGACATGCTGGTCTGGCAAGTAAGGATTGTCCATCTCTCAGCTATTACGTGGTGATGGTGTTGCCAGTTCCCTCGGCCCTGGTGTTGGTGTGTGCTCTCCCGTCAAGCTGGACTGAGAACTGTAACCAGAAATCGTAAGAGAATAAACCCCTTGTTCCCTTAAGCCATTTGATGGTCATTTATCAGCAACCATGCAGGCTGACTGCAACAGGCCTCCACAGGGATACTCAGTGCCCTCTGATACACACACACACACACACACACACACAAACAATTTAAAAAATAATGAGTTGAATTTACTGCAGTTGTGAATATTTTCACAAGACCTGCTGGGATTTGTCTTATAAACATTTCACCATGAAAGGGCAAAGATCTCAAGAAGCCGCACACCTCAGGGACTGATGAGGATTAATGAGGATGCTGATGTGTGTGTGTGCGCGTGTGTGTGTAGGGATGCTTTCCTCAATGATCTACCCACTGAGATATGATTCATGCTCTAGCAAAGGCACAAATACATGCCATCAAAAGCAACCCAGATGAGATTCAATGGGTCGTTTATATAAAAGGACAAGGAGGGAGATTGGCAGGAGAGAACAGTTATAAAGGAAGAGGAGGGGCGAGATGGGTGGTTAAGGTGTGAGATATGCATGGAAACACTGAAAGAATAAAAAATAAAGGAAACAAGAAAAAAATGGCTGCAGAGATGGTTCGAGGGTCAAGCGTCTACCTTGTAAGCAGAAGGACCAGATTCTAGATACCATGTAAGGAAACGCCACATGGAAATGGCAGTGACGTTCACTTTTGGCTTTGGAAGGCGGGGCCTGGGAAATCCTAGAAATAAGCAAAAAGGAGGTAGAAGCAATCCAGAAGTGTTAATCTTGGGCTTTCACAGGTCTCTCTCTCTCTCTCTCTCTCTTTCTCTCTCTCTCAGACACACACACACACACACACACACACACACACACACACACACACATGCACACACACAAAATAAGTAAATAAAACATTTAAAAAAGAAAGTCAAGTCTTAAAATTGAAAGAAGCCACTGTCACCTTGCATCTTGTAAGACTGGAGACCAAGCTGGTCACCCCTGCCCACGCTCTTTCTAAGAAGTCCCTTGGCAAGGTGTAATAAGAACCTAAAGCATTTATGAGATTTGGTGATTTCACTCCCCAAAATACCAGGGAAATAACCAGAGCTGAGTCACGAACCCAGCTGTACGTGTGGGCACAGTGTGAAATAGTGGAAACGGGAAATAACTGACATGTTTCTCCGTGTGGGCACAGTTGGGTAAACAATGTGTTGGTCACAGAGGTTGTGTGTCCAGGTCCTAAACTGAAGCTACTAAAAGCCTTTTAGTGGTATGGATGTCTGTGCGTTTGTATTGAGAGGGTGTTTTAACTTTCTATATAAATCCAATTCTCTTACTCCTTAGTTGAATTTTCTTGATTTTTTTTCTCTCACATTCTTTCCTAACCATATAAGCTCAATAGATACCCCTCTCTTCTCTTCCCCCCTTTCTCCCCTCCCCCGTCATCCTCATTACACTCTCCCCCCTTTCCCACTTCCTTTCATCCCCCTCCCTCTCTCCCCCTCTCCCAGTGCCTCTCCCTTCCCCCCTCCCATCCCCTGGAACATCCGTTTATGTGAATGGCCAAACCTCCCTCTGAGTCCACCCTCGCAAGGGTTCAGGACTCAGTGGCATAGCCCAGGACTCCTTCTTGGGCTCCCCATTAGTATGGGAACTCTATTATGACTGTTAATCCTTTGTGGGGTGTAGATACTACGCTCAACATTCACTGTTGTGAGGGATGGTATCAAAAAAGCCGAGATAGGCTGCTCTGTTTCCAGCCATGATTGACAGCTGTGATTGACAGCTGACCTGTTGCCTCCTTCCTGATATGACCCACCCGAGGTAGAGCTTCTTTCTCCGCCATGGGAACGAGTGGGTTATTCAACTACATAGCTTGAAATGAAAAGGTATTGATTGTGTGAATTCAGGAAAACATACGTGTGTGTTAGATCAGAGGAAGGGGAAGGAATGTCGTTGCAACATGGCCAGCTATTAAATGAACCTCAAGGAACTCATGAGGAGAGGCGGTGAAGGCTGCGTGTACTAAGAACTGAGAGGGTGTTTTACACACCATTTGCATTTAGCCTTTTGAGCTCAGAAGGGAACCTGCTCATATTGCCAGCTGTGACCCAGGGAACTTCCTGATTCTCTTGCCCCTGGGGTGCCTGTTTACACAGAGTCCATGCAGTGCCACGCCCAGTTACACAGAGTCCATGCAGTGCCACGCCCAGTTACACAGAGTCCATGCAGTGCCACGCCCAGTTACACAGAGTCCATGCAGTGCCACGCCCAGTTACACAGAGTCCATGCAGTGCCACGCCCAGTTACATAGAGTCCATGCAACCAGGCAAGCACTCTACTGAGTCACGGCCAAGGAAGGCTTGGGACATTCTTAGGACATGACAGTACTAAAAGTCTTGGCACAATGTCTGACTTGAGGGTAATTTCAATAAGGCATGAAGGAGAATTGATTAATTGTGATCCGTAGGTCTAGGGCTAAGCTTTTTCTGTAAAGCTCTTGGGCTACCTAACCAGCAGTCTTTTACAAAATGTTAATATAATGTTTGGCACATTATCTAAGTTATGAAACAAGTTAATGATCATTGTTAATCCACAGGGCAATGTCCAATTTAAAACCTAGACAGATGAGGCGCATGTAAAGGCGTTTGCATGCAAGTCTGGCAAGCCGAGCTCAATATCTAGAGCCAACACGGAGGAGAGACCTGACTTCTAAAAGTTGTCTTCTGATCTCCATGACATTCTCTCTCTCTCTCTCTCTGCCAAATAAATAAATACAGGCTGGAGAGATGGTTCAGGAGTTAAGATTCTGTCTTGAAAGTAGAAGGATCTGAGTTTGGACCTCACATAAAAAAATGACAGGAGAACAAAGCAAAAAGGAGGTAGATCGTGCGCGCGCGCACACACACACACACACACACACACACACAATTCTCAAGCAAACGAACAAACAACCTAAGAGGCTACATGACCTTAAGTAGGTCTTTTCATATTCGTGGGCCTCGGAATCTTCCGTAACATGTCAGAGTCAGAATAGATCTACCTTCCCATCAGATATTGCAAGGAATGTAAGTTGAGTGGGGTTAAGTGAGCTACATCTTTAGCGACACAGACTTGTATTCTGAACACCTGGGAGGAAGGCCAACACAGGAGCGTTTGAGGGAAGACTGAGCTATATATCGAGATCCTGCCCTTAAAACAAAAACAAAAACCAGGCAAAGATAATCCTGTGGTTACATTTGGACCGTATCTTTCCATAGTTGAGAAATCATAACTTACATAAGCATGAGGAAGACTTCATTTTCCATTTAGTATCATTGCTTATTTAGAGACATTTATTGAATACCTCTTAAGCCAGAATCCCTGGAAGTCAAGTTCTAAGCCGGGACACACAGTGCAAGGGTATTATGAAAGAGGGAATGGGGGACACTCGGTAGAGGGCGCCCCACAGAGGGGCTGAGGCTTGAGGGTGAGTAGGACTCTGCAGTAGAGAACGAGAGCGAGAGAGAGAGCAAGAGCGAGCGAGAGAGAGAGAGAGAGAGAGAGAGAGAGAGAGAGAGAGAGAGAGAGAATGAGAGCGAGAGAGAGAGCAAGAGCGATACCCTCCACTAGTATGCGAGGTGATGAAGACCTTAGAGAAGGTGAGGATGATGTGCAGGGCCGCCGAGGACTTTTGGGGACTTTTAGCACAAATTAAGGGAGAGGCTACATAGGAACACGTATATCTACATGTGTGTTATATGTTCCTAGAGAGATGAAACAGTCATGAATATGAGAAAAAAAAATACCCAACTGTATGGCACGAACAGCTGTTGGGTATAGACATTATTAGTTGGAACACAGAGAAAAGTGAAGTGACTTGTACAAAGAAACAACAGATCTTTATTTTGAAGCCCGAGAGTTTCCGACTCCTGGGCTGTGATACTTTCTGTGCCGCAGAAGAGGCTGGTGGTCGCAGAACCGCGAGGAGATTTGCGGTGTTTTACCAGAGAGATGATGGGGGGCGAGCAATGGTAAGAAAAAGTGGGGTGTTGCAGGTACTATTTCTGCTACTGTGAGACAGTACTCAGACACAACCTCAGGGAGATGTCTTCGGCTTACCGTTCCAGAGGGGAGACAGAGTGCGTCACGTTGGGAGTCACCCGACGGAAAGCTGGGCTGGAAGGCGGAAGCAAAGAGGTTCAGGCCACCATCAGGAAGGTAGAGAGAGCAGGAGCAAACGAGAACAAACGAGACTCCCTCTTCCAAAGTTGCCCCAGCCTCCCCCCAAGACTCACAACAGCAAAGGATGCAAACGCGCCACCTGGGTGTGTGTTGGGGGTGGAGTGGGGGACACTCGCATTCAAACCACGGCAGGGGGTGAACGTGGACAGATCTGGAGTTGTAACTACACAATCAGAAAGAACCCCAGGATTTCTGCTTATGCTCTCGGTGGATACTGGTCTCATTTCCTGGAATTCAAAAGAAGTGACATTTCTGTGGGTAATACTGCCGAGTGTGGGGGACGATCCCTGAAGCCGGGTTGCCCTGGTTAGAGTGTGGCTACCTGTATGTTTTCCCGCTTCTGTGGCTTTAGGAAAGTTGCTCAACCCCTCTGTGTCTTCAGTTCCTCTCTTGGTCAAGTGAGGACAATCTCGCCACATTCACACGGAGCTGGGTTGTAAAGACCAGGGGAGCATATCCCTGGGGAGCACTAGGTGCAGGGTGTGACACAGGGGGGGTCAGGAAACAGGTCCTCGGCGATGACTGTCAGATGAGATTTGCATTTTGGGACTTGGTTTAGTTTGCTTGGATTCTATTTAAAATGGCTGAGATGGCCAGAAGGGGAGGGCATATAGTCTAGCAGATAAAAAGTAATCATTTTGCAAATGGGTGATGGACCCCTCCCTCAGGGAGGTTTCCTACTCTTATTACATCTACCCTTGAATGTGCTATTACAACAAGACTCCAGTTTAACAGCTTTTTGTCTCTGGCCAGGGGGTGACATACAGTGCCCAGCAGAATGGAGTGAAGGGAATTGCAGGAGTAGCAAAACTGCAAGAGAAAATCAACAAACCACAATCCAGAACTTCAGAGACTATATCAATCACATAGAACTAGGACAGCCTAATCTCTCCCCATCCTGGAGCTCAGGGACATTGGCGGAAGAGGGGGCGGTAAGATTGTAAGAGCAAAAGGATGGGAGGAGCAACGATTTGCAAGATTCTCAACAATAGTTGGGGCCAAAGCAATCGTAATGGGACTTTGCATGCCCTGCGCAATGTCCAGCGCACTGTTGACCTCATAAAGTCTAGCATCTGTTAAGGGCACCGAGACCCCTGGAGGCAAGGGATTGACAGCCATAGTAGTGATCTTATGCTTAAGGGGAACAAGAGAAAGGGCTTATGGAAATGCCACTGGGTCCTTATATGTCATCGGAGAGGAGGACCCAATGGAGAGTTAGGCGTATACAATAAAGGACTCTCTGGGAATTGGGGGGGAGGCACTGGGGGAAGGGGAGGGGGAGGAGGGGGGAGGGAGGGAACTGGTAAAAAATTTTAAAATGTATAATTAAATTTTTTAATAAAAAAAAAAAAGAAAAAAAATAAAATAAAATGGCTGAGATGGGAGTGGGGATTACAGCGTGAAACTATGAAAAATTCGCTGTATTCGTTCATATATGAAACAATAAAAATAATTAAAAAAAACTTGGGAGCTCCGTTAAGACTGGACATCAGGAGTATTGTGAGTTCAGAAGGTTTTTACCCTCTACTTGGAGCAGCAGAGACAGCTACTGTCTGTCTAAAGGGCTTTGTCCTGTCCCACTTAAGGATCAGTTAAGTCCAAGAACAATTGGGTGGGTTGTTTGAAGAGCAGGATCTTACGAGCAGAATTGGGCACATTGTGTCTTAACAATGGGGTTGATGATACTGGGTGCATTAGCATGAGCGGTGACCAAATGAACAGACAGGCAGAGAGAAAAGGCCACAAACAAAAGACAACAAAACACCTTCTTAGCCAGTTATGGTGATGCTGAGGCAGGGAGACCTCCCCAATCTGGAGGTTCCCAGTGTCAAACAAACAAAAATACTTCTTATATTTGCCCAAGTTAGAATGAGTCTGGCCTTGTGATAAAGGGCGCATGCAGTAATATCTTGGAGTCTGAGCCAGGCATTGAGGAACATGCTTGTAATCTTAGCATTTGGGAGGTGGAGAAAGAAGTAGGGGATTCAAGGTCGTCTTCAGTTGTATAGTGAGTTCAAGGCCATCCTGGATTATATGAGATATTGTCTCAACAAACAACTAACCGATTGACTGACTGACTGACTGACTGACTGACTAAAATCCCTAAAACTCTCTTTGTCAATTCCTGTCATGGGAATTTGGATTAGATTTGGTTTCTGGTGGTCACCTGGTCAGATAACATAACCAACAGCAGGGAAGTGGTCACAAACTATTTACCTGTCATTCCAGCAGATGTTTAAAATATGGGACATGATCCTGAGACTAGAAAGTTCCTCTTCAACTTCCTTTGGATTTTTTAACTGTGTATGGATTTGGTTTTATTTTTCACACATGGGATTAATACTATATTAATTGGCATAAATGGCAGGATGCGATGAGAAACATTAGGTCACTTA
Source organism: Typhlomys cinereus (assembly GCA_023101885.1). Taxonomy (NCBI): domain Eukaryota; kingdom Metazoa; phylum Chordata; class Mammalia; order Rodentia; family Platacanthomyidae; genus Typhlomys; species Typhlomys cinereus. The sequence continues at coordinate 396,254 of JALPQD010000829.1, read as the reverse complement.
TTTTCTGGCCTGTGATGACATGGCTTTTAAGGGTCTGAGATCTGTTAGTTCTTAACATCACTTCCTGCCCTGTGATCTAATAGAATTGATAACATTTTATATTCCAGCAGTGATTTGTAGAGACGCTCTGAAGGAATTACAGACGGCTATGTAAGTATATACTTTTAGAGGAATATAATGCAATTTGTATTCTAGCTCAAAGCCTTGGAAATAATTAGGCAGGAGTTCAGACAAGTGCTAAAAGACAGTTATTTCGGTGAATCTAAGTGGCTTTAAAAAATCATTTTCTTTTCTCATCCGAGACGATCATGCGTTTTAGATTCCTCCTGGTTATTGAATAGTACATCAAAATGCACTTGCTATCAACCGAAGTAAACAAGGGGAAAAAAAATCAGTGCAGCCTCCCAGTCTCACATCAAGTAGAAGAGAGTGAAGAGAAAACATTTTGGAGTGTCAGTGCAAACAATGTGACTGTGCCTTTGGAGAGCTTTTAATTAATTTATTTATTAAACTTTATTATTATTTTTTGGTGTGTGTGTGTGTATGTGTGTGTGTGTGTGTGTGTGTATCAGAGGGCACTGTGTGTCCTTGTGGAGGACCAAGGGTGATTTCTAGCATCATCCTGGATTGCTTCGACCTCCTTTTTTGTTTCACTCTGGGATTTCCCAGGCTTGGCTACCACCTGGTGGTTTTTACATGGGAGCTAGGATCCAGACTCAGAACCTTCTGCTTTCAAGGCCGAGTCTTAACCCCTGAGACATCGCTCCATGCTGCCTTTGGGGAATCTTACTTGGTCAGATGTCAGCTGCCTGACTTGTTTGGATCCTCTTGGTGCCTTGGAAAAGCACTGGCCTCCCCAGCTGCCCTTCCTGAGATCTGAGGAAGACTTTCTCACTCAAGCGTAGGTCAGAGTTCGGTTCTGTCTGCACACGGCACAGGCAATCACATTCAAGAACCAGCAAGCAAGGGCTGCTCAGGGGTTAAGACTCTGCCTCCAAAGCAGAGGGATCTGAGTTTGGATCCAGGGCTCCATGTAAAAATGTCAGGTATAAATGCATTTCTGGCTCTAGAAGGCAGAGCCTGGGGAATCCCAAACAAAGCAAAAAGGGGGTAGAAGCAATCTAGGGTGACTCCTGAGGTCACCCTAAGGCTGATATAGGCACACGCGCACACACACACACACATACACATTAAATTTAAAAAAATTGAATTAGAAAACAAGAAACAGGAAGCAGAAGTCCAGTTGATGCTACACATGCCTAGAAACTCTGACTTAGGAAAAAAAAAAGAAAAGAAAGGTACAAAGCGGGTTGGGAAATGGTTCAGTGATTAAAGCCTTTGTCTGGAAAGTGATCCCGGATCCCACGTGAAAATGCCAGGCAGGTGTGAAAAGCCTGCTCGTAATTCTAGTCCTGGAAGGCAGAGTCTGGGAATCCCAGAGCACGTGGCTAGCTAGACTTGTCCTAATGCCATGCTCTGGGTTGAATTAGAGATGCAGGCTCCTGATATCACTCGTGAACACACACACACACACACACACACACACACACGGTACAAAGAGGAAGTGGATGGTAAGCATCACTCATAATTTTCTCTCTTAAAGTCCTGGCTGGTTGTTCCCTTTCCTTTTTGTTAGGGAGAATTGTAGTAATATATCCTTGAGAATGACTGGTAATTTGGGGCACACCAGACAAGAACCATGGTAGAAAGACTTTTTAAGAAAGTACTGTAATGACCACCGGGCAAAATGGTGGTCGATAGCAGTGATTTGAAAAGAGAAAAGGCCAAATGTGAGGCCACTGGAAACGAGGAATCATTAAACCTCGATGAATTTAGGTGAGAGAGCAAGGCTGAGAAGGAAAAGTGAGGGTGCTGTAGGGTTCCTCTCAGTAAAGGGAAAATACTCAAGTCAGTCAGGATTCGCTGGGTACCCACCCTCAGGAGAGACAGACTAAAAAAAATCAAACAAGGGCTAATAAGATGGATCGGAGGGTGAAGGGTTGACTCCTGAAACCCACGTAAAACTGCAGGGAGAGAATCGCTCCACAAAGCTTGTCCCTCAGACACGTGCTGTGGCTTGCGAGAAGGACTTCAGAACATCATATCACATCATATCCCATCACACACAAATAGTAAAACAAAATAATTCAAGTTATCACTGACTACCAGCCGTCATCTGTTAGTTGGTTAAATGTGTGGGAAAAATGCACACAATTGTGTGTGTCGTTATAACGGTTACTCTTAACTATCGCTGTGACAGAACCCCAAAGTCAAAGAACTCGAGGGAGGAAGGGAGATGTATTCACTTCGGGTTCCAGAGGGGAGATACAGCCTTTCACGGTGGAGGTGACATGGCTGGTGGCTGAAGCTGGCAGGCTAGGATTCCTGGAGAATCTCTCTTCTTTGCAGTCTTCTGTTCTGCGGTTCCTTTTATCTGGCCCACTACTGGGAGGTTCCAATGAGCTCTATGGAGGTTCCTATTGGATCTAGGGCTGGTCTCTGTATTGTAAATGTCTTGACCTGGATAATGTCTTCAGGTGGTTTCAGCTGATCTTGGTTCATGACAGGCGGGTCAAGTTGACACCCAGGATGAACTATCACAGTTAGTGCATGGTGCTAGGCAGAACCCGGGCTTTGTGTTTTCTAGGAAAGCACTCTACCTCAGAGCTACGACCCTGGAGGAGAGTTTTAAATAAAGAACCAAAGGCTGCGTGGGAACGAGTTGCATGGTTCACTGGAGGTGCGAGCCTAGTTCTGTTGCATTGAGAGGGTGGGTGGTAGGAAGTGTCCTAGGGGGGCGGCAGTGGGCAGCAGCCAATGAGGTCTGCTGCGTGGAGAAGATACTGAGCAGGAACCAAAGGGGAAACAGGGAGAATCACGCTGGCACTGAAGAACCAGCGAGGTCTGCCAGAGCCCGGGAGGGCAGCTCTGGCAAGGGGGCGCCCGCAGGGTGATTCGGGAGAGCAGAAACTGACTTTCTCAGAGTTCTGGAAGCCGGAAGACTGAAACCAAGGTGTGGATTTCACTGTTTCCTTCCAGAGGTCTGGGCGCACATCTATTACAGGATTCTCTTCCGGCATCTGGCGGCGCCCAGCCAGCTTCTGTGCCAGGTTTTGTGTCCTCTGTCTTGTAGATAAACCATTCCAACCACTGGCTCGTTCTCCCCCCACGTTCCCTCTTCTCCCCTCTAAGGTCTCTTAGATTTAGGACTCATCCTGATTTGGCTTACTTTATCTCGAGAGCCTTCATTGTTCCTGAAAAGACTCTTTTCCCAAATAAGGTCATCCTTCCTAAACTCTAAGTGCACCTGGTTTTTTTGGAGGCCACCTTTCATCCCATTTGAGGTGGTCAGTTTTGAGAATCTGGCTTGTAGAGAAAACCTGTGAAACCCTGATTTTCTGTATACCACTGCACTTCTGTCAGCCATGTCCTGAAATAACTTGACAATAAAAAGTCAACGTTGGGCCAGGGAGATAGAACGGGAAACCAGATCCTCCACATCCCATGTAGAAGGCATGCAATTTGAGCTTTGGAAGACTGAAACTGGTAATCCCAGAACGAGCTGCTAGTCAGACTAGCCCTATTAGCAAGTCCTGCATTGATGAGAGACCTTATATCAAAGAGAATCATGTAGGGCTAAGGAGATGACTCAGTAGTTAAAGCAATAGGACTGCAGTTCAAATTCCCCCATCTCGTATAAAATGCCAGCCAGGCATGCCAGTTCACCTGTGATTCTAGCTTTGGAAGGCAGAGTCTGGGAATCCCCAGAGCATGGCTAGCTAGACTGTCCCTACATGTGAGGTTTGGGTTTAATTAATGACCCTGGTTCAAAATAGCAAGGTGGAAAAGGGATTGAGGTTTATCAACTTTGGGTGTGCTTATTTGCATGTAATTAGACACACGAGGGCAGGTTCATCTGCACATGAGTATACATGCACGCATGTGTTTATAAACACATGCAAACAGGCATACACACAAGCATGTACCCTGTAAATGCATACACAAGAAAATGGAAAAAGAAAGAATGGGGTGGAAGAAAAATCAAGGATGATTCCTAATATCAATCTTGGACCTCCATATACACGCATGTGTGTGTACCTCGACACATATGTACCCGGTCATACACATACACATGAAAATGGGATAAAAGGTCAGTGTCATAGCTCTACGGCATTGTCTAGGGAAGACATTTCCTTGGCAACTGAGTAATCTGGTCTGATAAATAAGTGATCCTTTTGCTGTTCGAAGATAGACTTTATTGGAATGAATGGTCAATTTAAATCTAACCTCTGGACAGTATAGAAATGTAGAAGGCATTTCATTATTTATTTATGGAGTTGGGCATGTCAGCCCCTGTAATCCCAACAGTAAGGAAGTAGATACAGGGTCACAGGTTCAGACCAGCCAGGGTCATTATAAGTTTCAGTCCAGGCTGAGCTATATAGTAAAATTCTACTTTAAAAATTTTTTAAAGGAGGGAAAAACCTAATAAAACTAAAACCAATTGTTTAATCAAAGATACTCTTGAGAAATGTAGAAAATTATGACTTCTCATATAAATGCATTTTTTCTCATTATATACAGTTCCTAAGAATTGAGTGACAGGGGCAGGTGGAGGTGTCGGGGGAAAGAAGGCCACAGGTGTCTGAAAGACATGGCCCCATTTTTCTCATGGGAACTGAATGGTATCGCGGTTTAAACATGAAATTCTCCCTTACAGGTTCACGTGTTTGGATACTTGGTCCCCAGGGGGCGGTGCTATGTGGGAAGGTTATACAACATTTAGGAGGTGGAACCTCGCTGAAGGAAGTATGTCACTGGGGGTGGGACTTGAGGCTTGATAACCTGGCCCTAGTTCCTTTCTCTCTCCCTGCTTCCTGAGCATGGCTCTGTAGGATAAGACCCCGATTCAAAAAGAATAAGGTAGGACTGGGGAGAAGGCAACAGAACCAAAGTTCAGATCCCCAGATGTCACAGAAAACGCCAGGCAGGCGTTTATCTTTGCTTTCTCTGGCTATCATGCATTTTCTATCACGCTGGACTCTATCACACCAACCAAATAATAAGCTGCTTTTCTCTTAAATTGCTTTAGGTCAGAGTATTTTTCACAGCAACAGAACAGTAATGGAAGCAGATGGTACCTCAAGTCTTTACCTTCTAACAATGCTACTCGCTTCTTCTCATGGGACATGACAGAGCCTAGATCTGGCAGGAATCAAGGACACCAGGATGCCCGAGACTTGACAGGTTGGAAGCTTAGAATTCCTAGGCAGCAGATGGCAGACACGGTCCAGAGGGAACGCCCTGTGATGGATTAGTTGCATGCAAACAGCAGAGCAACGAAGACTTAAGAGAGATGCAGAACACGCATGAAAACCTCAAGGGAAGAAGGAAATGATTGTGACGCTTTGTCAACTTGTAATCTATGGAATGCTCATAAATGTGATCTAACGGCGTGATGACATACTTGTGTATTCCAGGAGGCAGAAGGATCAAGACTTCAGGGTCATTTTCTGCTACACAGTGAGATAGACTACCTTAGACCCGTCTGAAAAGCAAACAGATATTGGGCTTGAGAGATGGTTCAGGGATTAAGACTCTGCCCCCCATAGCGAGAGGTTCTGAGTGTGGATCCCTGAGGGCCAATGTAAAATTATAACGCCAGGCGGAAATAGCTGCAGCCTACACTTCCGACCTGATGAGCAGGCCCTGGAAAATTCCAGAGCAAACAAGAAGTAGAAGCAATCCAGGATGATTCCTGAAGTCACCCTCAGGTCCCCATAGGGACACTGATACACAAAATAAAATAAAATGAACAAAATATATGAAGTTGTCCTTCAGTTAGGAATCTTTAATTCTACTTACTGAGTTGGTAGATATAATAGGTCTGATCTATATAAACAAAGCATTTTTGGGCATTCTGAGCTTTCTTCTGGTAGTAAATGTTGACTTTAATTGCGATAAGCTTTAGGGTTCAACTTTATTTTTTTTTCTAGGATGGTCATTTTTAGTTGTCATAGCGGCTGAAAGATAGTATACATAATTGTGTAATAAAAGTATGAAATATATATATATAATTGTTTCTTACGGGAGTGTCGAGGGGACAGGGTCATACTGTAGCACAAGCTGGTCTGGAAGCCATAAATTCACTTAAAATTTCTATCGAATCTTCAATCTAAATCATGAAACTTTACAAGTGCCATGTGAAGTTCTTACGTTGTGAACATTTGCAGCTTTTACAGAATGTATCTAAGACGAAAAGGAGGGCTTGTTGGTTTCATGAAGGTTTAGGGCTAGAAAAAGAGTGACTTGTATTTAAGAAAAAATTCTCTGTGTTTTTGCACATGTACATGCGTGAAAATGACTGACATTCAGGAATGCTTTCAACAAGGGAACTGGGAAGGACTAGAATGGAATGAAGGGGAGGGACAACCACATTTTCTTCTACATAATCCAAGATCATTTGATTCTTAAATGGAAATATATAGCATTTACGAATTACTTTTGAAAAAAATTATCTACATATATATTAAAAATATCGTGGGGGGATGCATGCATTTGGAGTCCGAGGACAGCCTTGTGGAGTCACTGCTACCTTTTCAAGGGTTCTCAGCAGTCTTCGGATTTGATCTCACCCAGCCCTATTTGTGAGAGTTTAAATCTGCAGAAAGATGGAGGCAAAACGTCAACGCCAATGTAGGCTGCCACCCGACTGATGCAGAATGGGAGCCACCTTTGTTACCTTCTAGAAAGTTAAGTGTGCCCTTTTTCTAAAGAACATGAGTGACATAATTAATTTTTTTATCTTTATTGCAGTTCATCTGCATGGTTGCTGTCAAATGACCATCAAATGGCTTAAGGGAACAAGTGGCTTACTTTCTCTTATGATCTGCTGGTTACAGTTCTCAGTCCAGCTTGACGGGAGAGCACGCACCAATACACAGGGCCGAGGGAACTGGCCACACCATCACCACATAACAGCTGTGAGAGGACGATCCTTACTTGCCAGACCATCATGTCTGGACAAGTATACAGAAGGATGCCAACTTCCTCAATGGGCTCTCAGTATTTTATTCATTTATTCAGGGCCTAATCCCACCCACCATGGGCTGGACAATCTCCTACAGCTTTGTTCTGGGCTTAACTCAACTACTAATTCTCCACAAATGCGCCCAGAGCTCAAACCCTCAACTGTCAAGTTGAGACCTGTGCCTAACTATGACAATCTTAAATGAAAATTTTCCTCATTTCATTTGCCATTGTAAGTGGAAAATGCCTACGTTCCTAAACTGGCCACGGGCAGTGCCTAGTTCATGCCAGGGGTGAGCTGACTTGACTTCTTCACAGGTCGGGTGTGAGCAACAGGCACTTAAGTTTGTTGCTGTTCTCAAGTGTGTGTGAACTTGTTCTGAGCACAAAATACTAACCGCCAAATGACAGTTAATTACCAGCCTGCTGTTCCTTAGCTTGCTTTATAGTAAGATTCAAGAGACACTATGCAAACCCAGATTTTATTGTTCAATTGTTTTTTCACAAATTACCTCATCCCTCTGCTGTGGTGGCTCATGTCAGTGCTTGGGAGGCAAAGGTAGGGTTGCTATAGTTTGGGGCTAGCCTGGACTATGGAAACAGATAGAGGAGAAAGAAGAAGAAAGGAAGGAAGGGAGGGAAGGAGGGGAGAGAGCGATAGAGAAGAGAAAGGGAGGAAAGAAGGAGGAAGGAAAGGAAGGCAGGAAGCAAGAAAGAAGGAAGGAAGGAAAGAAGGAAGTAAATGAAATGACCTGAATTCCCCTGAATTTCATCCCTGGATTCCATACAAAGATGAAAGCAGAGGACATTGATTTCTAAAAGTTGTCCTCTGAGCTCTATACACATATTGTGGCACAGATATGGCATGCTCAAAATAAACATTAAAAGGAAATATATTTAAAACCAACAACCAAAGCATAAGGCTGACGAGATGGCTCAGCGAGTAAAAGCATTTATTTCAACCCTTGGAGCGTCCGTGGAGAAAGGAAAGAACCAGCTCCTGGCAGTGACCGCCACGCACTCCCCCCACAAGTTAATTAAATAAATGAAAACAAACAAAAACTGGTTGTTTGCTAGCGGACCTCCTATCCCCAGCTTGCCCTGCTGTGAGAAGTCAGCATTATTAAAGGACTTGAATATCTGAAATCTGCCACAACACATCTCTCGATTAAACCTGGAAAGAGTCTTTGTTATTTAAAATCTACCATATGAAACCCTGGTGCTTGAGAATGAGCTGACAGATTTCCTTGTTGGGGGCTCTGTCTAGCCACTGCACATCCCCCCAACCACCGGACTTTTGCTCTATTTTTTGGGTGGTCACCAGGGTCCTACTGCCCCCTCCGATCTATTGAACTCTTTGCCCTGCTCCTGGGGTTATGGCCTCCTTTCTGGGCACCTGCTCCTCTCTCTCCAGGTGCCAAGATTTTCAAGGCCAGATCCCCTGTGAGTTACTTCAGTGCCCACTAAGGTGATCACAGCCCCCTAGTTACAAAGGAGTACAGGACTCTTATGCCCTCCCTCACTGTAAACAAAATGCTGTTTGTATATTTCTGATAATTTAACTGTGTTCTCTGCTCTTCGGGTCAGACGCTGCTATCCCTTAGGTGAACACTCTTGGAATTGGATCTTCGTGTTCAAAATGGGCTTAAGTAGTGATCCTATTAATCTTGTACCTTGTTTGCTTAGCTACTGTCTTAATTATATCTCCCTGTTTACAGTTTGATCCACCTTGGAGACTGGTTCTACTAAAAAATTCTAACCACTGAACCTCTCTAGCCTCTAAGGTAAGGACCACCTCATTCCCTCCAGACGATCAGTTTCAGTTCATTTTTTTTTTTAATATTTTGTTTTGGATTGCCTCTTGCTTTGTTCTGGGATTTCTCAAGCTCTGCCTAAAGACCAAGAGTATAGGCCACTGCCATTTTGGCCTGGGTGGAACCTGGGATCCAAACTCAGGACCTTCTGCTTGCAAGGCAGTCTTTAACCCCTGAGCCATCTCTCCAGTCCTGGGTTCATTTTTTAGTATAAATAAAACCTGTTCAAGAACTGAAAAGACAGCACATTTCCACATTTAAGCCAGAGGTAAGTTCAGCTGATTTTACCTACTACTGTGACCTCTTGAGGGACCCCAACCTTCTATTAAAAAACAACCAGGCCCCTCTCTAGCCATCTGTTAATTCGAGGCATACAGACCACCATTAAGCATGCCATGTGGATTCACGTGGATAAAGTCCTCTGGATGCACAAATAGATATCAGCCCCAGACTCAAGGCTCATCAGCTGGTCACAGATTGAAGAGGAAGGGGCGTGACTCTAACCCCACATACCCCAATTTCTTTTTTTTTTATTAATACATTTTTTATTTCAGCTGATACAAACTTAATAGGTACATCAGTTCCCTCCTCCTCCCCCCGTACCCCCTGCTCCTCCTCCCCACCCCCCTCTTTCCTTCCCATCCCCCAGTGCCTCCCGCCCCAATTCCCGGAGAGTCCTTTCTTGTGCATGCCCGATTTTCCTCTGGGCCCCCCTCTCTGATGAGGTACAAGGACCCAGTGGCCTTTCCCTGAACCCTTTCCCGTGTTCCCCTTAGGTATAGGAACACTGCTGTGGCTGCCAATCCCTTGCCTCCAAAGATCTTGGTGCCTTTAGCAGATGCTAGACTTTGTGTGGTCAATAGTGTGTTGGACAATGCGCAGGGCATGCAAAGTCCAATTATGATTGCTTCGGCCCTAACTTGTATGGAGTATCTTACATATCATTGCTCCTCCCATCCTTTTGCTCTTACACTCTTACTGCCCCCTCTTCCGCAAATTTCCCTGAGCTTCAGGATGGGGAGAGGTTAAGCTGGCCTAGTTCTAGGTGGTTGATATAGAGTCTCTGAAGTTCTGGATTGTGGTTTGTTGGTTTTCTTTTGCAGTTTTGCTGCTCCTGCAATGCCCTTCACTCCATCCTGGTGGGCATTGTATGTTACCCCCTGGCCAGAGACAAAAAGCTGTTAAACTAGAGTCTTGTGATAAAAGCACATTCAAAGATAGATGTAATAAAAGTGGGAAACCACAGTGAGGGAGGGGTCTATCACCAATTTGCACAACGGTTACTTTTTATCTGCCAGACTATATGCCCTCCTCTTCTGGTGAGATCATACCCCCTCAGTAATAAATGATCAGGAACAAAAGTCTGTGAACTTAATCATATGTCTCATTACTTATTTGAGTCCTTGATGGAGGCCTATTTTCTCTGCTGTAATATGGTCCCTTCTCTCCTTGTTTCTGGTGTGGCCCTCCTACCCCATCCCTCCTGTTCATAATCCTTGCAATTACTGTCTCTAGGTGGGCTGGGTGAGTTTGGTACTAGGAGCCACCTATTAGGGAGTACATACGGCGCTTAATTTTCTGGGTCTGGGATACTTCACTTAATATAATTGTTTCTAATGACATCCATTTCCAGGGAAATTCCAGTAATTCATCATTTTTGATGGCCGAGTAGTACTCCATTGTATAGATGTACCACAGTTTCCTTATCCACTCGTCAACTGTTGGACATTTGGGTTGATTCCATGACTTTGCTATTGTAAACAGTGCTGCTATGAACATGGTCGTGCTTGTGCTATCGAGGTGAACCTCTGCTGTATGGGGGGTTATTCCCATAAGTGGAATCGCAGGGTCATATGGCATTTCAATCTTTAATTTCTTTAAGAATCTCCAGACGGCCTGCATTCCCACCAGCAATGTAGGAGAGTTTCTCTACATCCTCTCCAGCATTTGTTGTTTCTATTGTGGATTTTTGCCATCCTGACTGACATACCCCAATTTCTGAATGAATCAGCATAACCGAGATTGACACCCATAAATCCCATGGTCCCTATATTCCTCTAACCCTAATCCATAAAGTTGTTGTGTGTATGAATAGAAAACGCCTTATATCCTGGATAGTACCTTTCCTAAATTGTTAAACTCCTAGTAAGCAGCAGCCCAAATTAGGATGGGGTGTGGGGGTCCCCGGGGATCACAGCTCTGTCCTGCAGGCTGGTCCCACGGGTCCTCCACACAGGGGATCGGGGAAAGGTGAGTGCACTGTCTGCCCGCTCCCAGCCCTCCTTCCCAAGGACAATCAGATTTGACAGGAGTCTAGTCAAGCAGGAACTCCTCTAGTGTAAGTCCACAACCATTTTATATAGGCAGGGGAATTCCAGGGCGGGGAAAACGGGTAACCAGTCATCTTAAAGGTGAAGACAGCACTAGCATACTGTCTTCAGAACCTCCTGAGCTATGCCCTGACTTCCTCCATCCTGAGCTGTTCAACACATCCTGAGCTGCCCCCTCCTGACTTCCCCTGAGTTGGCCAACACATCCTGAGCTGTCCTCCAGACTTCCTCCATCAAAACATCTTTGTCTAACCTTGCCAGATTATTGAGGTCACCTACACTGAGGCCCCCACATATCCCCCTTTTTTGTTTTATAATGAGGTGGGCTCAAAGGGTTGTTCCTCGAGTGAACCCCAAGGGAGCAGCACCTCATGAAGGTAGCTACACCCTTAAGAGTAGCTGTCTCTATCGAGGAACCTGAGTAACTTCTTGGAGGGCCAATTGTATCCAAGGGTCCTGAGGGCCTCCAGTGGGTGTCTCCTCTAGGATCTGTGCAAGCATAACCATCTTTTGTTGTGTAGTATGATTATGGTGCATATAATCTTATAGCAAAGCAAGCCCAACAATACAGGCCACGGGCTGGGGGACTAAGTCCCAACCCATCGGTTGCAGCATACCGGGATTAACTACATAGCTCCAAAGCAATCCCAACCCAAGTTCTACCCGTAGCAGTAGCAAGAACATCACAAGTCCGTAGCCTTTAAGCCTTCTCTGATGATCCATGAGAACAGCATTAAGTATACCCAGGTGAGGAACACTGCCAAGATGATTTCAGTCTCTCTCAAAGGGTTGAGTTGATCCCTCTAGGCAGATGGATTAGGTTGGAAGTAGCCAGGAACAGGATCAAGGTGAGCCCACAACGATGCCCCTCCAATGAGGATCAATGCGATGGTCCATCCTGTGTTCGCCATGGCCTGTGGGGAGATAATAAGATATGTCTCAAGGGCAATGTTGCCCATGGATCTTGTTAGGTCTGTTTTTGTTTTTTCTCTTCTTCCCCCTTTTACGAGTCTTAGTCAAGAGCCTGCTGAGCCTGTTGTATAACCACTATTCTTTCTTTTTGTCCTTATTAGTCTTTGGTGGTGTCTGACTCTGGTTAGTTGGGGTCATCTTCCCCCTGACAGTAGAATTTAAGATTTCTAGCAGGCACCCATATGGGATTTGAGCCTCCTATAGGGTAGACACACCTGAAGCCTTGACCCATTGTTAATGGGTCTGGGCCCCTCCATTGTCCTGTGATGGGGTCTTTCCATCTTACCTGTATTTCAGGTCTCTGTTCTTGTCGCCCCCCCACCAATGTTTTTGGAAGCGGGACTCTATTTGATTTTTTTGAAAACTGAGAATGTTAATAGTGAACAAGGCCATATTTAATTGTTGGTGGGGGCTTATTCCCCCCTTTTGTTTTTGTAATTGGGCCTTAATATTTTGATGATTACGTTCTACAATAGCTTGGCCCTGTGGATTGTAAGGAATCCTTGTAGTGTGCTGAATCCCCCATAACTTGAATAAGTCCTGTAGGCTTTTGTTTACAAAGCATGGCCCATTATTAGTTTTTATTTACTGTGGAAGTCCTAGTGTAGCAAAACATCATAAAAAATTAGACTGAGTATGTTTAGACCTTTCTCCTGTGTGGGCTGGAGCCCAGCAGGTCTGGGAGAATATGTCAATAGATACTAAAACAGGGGCTGGAGAGGTGGCTCAGGGGTTAAGTCTCTCTGCCTTGCAGGCAGAAGGTCCTGAGTTCGGATCCCAGATCCCACGTATAGACGCCGGGCAGAAGCGGAGGCGGCCTGCGTTTCTGGTCCTGGTAGGGCGGAGCCTGTGAATCCCGGGGCGGAGGAAGTGGAGGCGTCCATGGTGGTTCCCGAATTCTTCCGTGGTTCTACACATACACACACACACACACACACACACACACACGCACCCACACATACATACTCACACACGCACAATTGAATAAATAAAAAAAAAAAATAGATACTAAAACAGCTTTTACCAAATGGAGAATAACGTGTGACATTAGTCTGCCATAGAGAATTGGGCCTTAGTCCATGGGGATTTACCCCTGGTTGTTGTAATGGTGGCATCTGTGAGAATGGCTGGCAAGACTTGTAGGTGCACACAATTTTCTTTAGGTCTTTGATAGGAATTTGAGGGAATTTCTAGTGAAGCCCCTTCCAATTAATGAGTGAGGTCATGCAGACCTTGGCTCCCTTCCAAATTGGTGCATAAAATATGGGCAGAGCTCATTTTATTTGCTTCAGAATTACCTTGACATTAAAAACCCAGGCAGTCCTTGATGTCCCCTAAGGTTCTGTAAGAAGATTGAGGAGAGTTTGGGTCTGAATCGTTAAGGGTGTGATCGGGTTTTAGTCCAGGCAAATGTGAGAATTTAGAGAATTTAGCACCCCAGGGAGGAGATTAACTACATAAAGTCTGTCTGAAAACATATCAAAATTATTCTTGTTTTTAAATATGTATACATGTATTTAAAGATGGCATGCCAAAATTTTAATATTAGCATGCAACAGAAATGAAAAAAATTGAAGTGGCCACAGTTTTGTTGAAACACAAAACACACATGTAAATACAGAACATATAAGCATACAAGCACATGAACAACATCTTACTGGCAACTCTACAATTTACCAACAACTGTCTTAAAATTACCCTTGAAAGCTTTATCAAAGGCAGATTAACATTTAGGAAAAACCTCATTAAAAACAAGACCTCTTTAGTTAAATCTGGCAGCTTAGCTTAATTATGAAAAACACTTAGAAAGGAAAACATCCTTATCCATAGGTTTGGTTCCCACATTCTCTCTGGGGAGATCCAAGGTGCTAAAACCATAGCCTCATTCTAAAATTCCTCTAGGCCAGCAGTCTTAACCTTGAGGCCTCTAGTCTCTAGGAGAGATATTAAGACATGTATTTGGGGCTCCTTACAGTGTTTGAGGGGAAGTTGCCCATTTTTTTTTAAAGAACAGAAAACCCTCTACTCTTAAGGATATATCTCAGCGCTTTAAGCACCAGGTCTTCAAACTTAGTAGTTGCATTACCCATCTCTTAGGGTCTCACTCACCTCGCAGACCACTTGGCCCCAATCAAATTCTTCAACACTCCATGAGCTCTTCGTGCCCCACGTTGGGCACCAGATGTGGGGGTCCCCGGGGATCGCAGCTAGTCCTGCAGGCTGGTCCCACAGGGGTCCCCCACACAGGGGATCAGGCAAAGGTGAGTGTGTTGTCCGCCTGCTCCCAGGCCTCCTTCCCGAGGACAACCAGACCCAACAGGGAGTCTGGTCAAGCAGGAACTCCTCCATCTTATATAGGCAGGGGAATTCCAGGGCGGAGGGGGGGGAAATGGGTAACCAATCATCTTAAAGGTCAAGCCAGCATGCAGGCTGTATGTAGCAAAATGTCTTCAGAACTTCCTTCCTGAGCTATGCTGTCCTGAGTTCCTCCATCCTGAGCTGGTCAACACATCCTGAGCCGCCCCCTCCTGACTTCCCCTGAGTTGGTCAAAACATCTTGAGCTGCCCTCCAGACTTCCTCCATCAAAACATCTTTGTCTAACCTTGCCAGATTGAGGTCACCTAGACTGAGGCCCCCACAATGGGGGAATCTTGAGTTACGGTCTTTGTCCTATGTAGTACCTTCAGTGTTAAGCTGTTAATCTTAGAACCCTTCACCTCTAAATTCAGAAATACTCTCCCACATACAAACTCAGAGACCTCTCCTTCTAAAGTCTATAAATGTAAGCAAGGGTTTTCCCCTGCTGGCATTGTTAAAGGACCTGAATACCTGAAAAAAAAAATCGAAAAATGGGAAAGAATTTCAAATTACCTTATCACTTTCCCCAGCACCCTGTGTTGCCTGCTTGACTCAGCACTCGGCAGATACCGTGTGGAAAAGCGTCAGCGCCGCAAAGGAAAATCCCACGTCATCTTCCTGTGGATTAGTCTCCTGGGGATGTCACAAAGAAGCACCGCACCATGGGTGGCTTGAATCCGCTGGGATACATTGTCTCACAGCTCTGGGTACCCAAAGTCCAAAACCGAGGTGTCAGCAAAGACACGTTCCTCCCAGAAGCCTTGGGGAACCCTCCTTGTCTCTTCCTTACAGTGCACCCAGTATTCTTTGAAGATCCAAGATTTGGGTGCAGTCTCCTCATCTTGCCTCTGTTATCACCCAGCAGTGTGTGTGTGTGTGTGTGTGTGTGTGTGTGTGTGTTGTGGGGAAAGAGGGAAGTTTATGTGATCGCCTTCACTGTTCCTATAAGGACAGCATGCCTATTGACTTAGGCCCATATTGGTCCTATTGGATTAAAATGATTTCATCTTAACTAATTCCATCTGCAAAGATCCTGTTTTGGAATAGTCCACATACTAAGGTCTTTAAGGCTCTGACAGTTAGGGTTTGAATGTACCTTGTTTTTTTTTATATATATATATGAGAACAGTAAATTCAGTTTTCATCTTTCCCATCTGACCACCTTAACAATGATATACTTCTTACTTCTCCTCCACTTAAAAAATATTGTTTGAAGGCCCTGTTAAGGAATACTATGGGGAGCACTGGGAAAGTTCTGGGGAGGGGATCAAGTGACCTCAGGAGACCCCGTCCTGGACAATTACTGTCAAGAACAGACAGGAGGGTGACACGTGCAGGAAGCTGAGGTTCTCGTCTGCTGACTACATTCAGACAATGATAAACTCTCCAACTACAGATTTTGGCAGATAGTAGAATTACTGAAGCCACGATTGGCATGTTTTGAAAATCCGCAGGCTTGAAATCTCATAAACTGGGTAGGTATGCGTGAGAGAGAGTATATGACGTGAGGCAGCTCTCAGTGATGTTGATAGCAGTTGCTTGTGTTTTGCAGGACTGAAACTAAACCAAGATTTCTAAAGTTGAAAAATTGCAGTGTTGAAAAACTGCAGCTAAGAAACTTCCCTGACAGATACAACACCGGCCTAGAGGTTTGAACTGATGCAGAATTGAATCAAGTCTCTCAGCACCAGCAGCTACTCTCTCTATGGGGCCCAGGACACGAAGCAGTAAAATGACAATTAGACTGTCAGGGTTTGGGGATAAATTTGCATATGTTTCTTTTTGCAGTAATGGTCATATTAACATTTTCTGGGTCAGATTTAATAAGTAGGTAAGCCCTTTATGGAAAAGAGGAATTTAAAAAACATTAACGTAATTTTAATATGTTAATTCAAAAATGAAAAATTATTGAAATACTTGTTTAATTCTACAATGATGGTGAGCTTGTCTTTTTTATTGCAGTTTTTATTTTTGCATGCGATTTTCAGGTGCCTTATTAAATTATCATTTCTTATATTCAAAGACAAAGATTTTTTTTTTGGTAAGGAAGCCTATCTGACTTTATAATGGAAGGATTCAGAAAGCAGAAAGTCGTTTTAAGGAAGCTTTAAAATTCAATTATTTTAGATGAGAGATGTCTCCAGCAAGAAGAGGTATCAATATAACATTTTAATATGTACATAGTACAGAGGTAAAAGCAAAGACTAACCAGCACATGAGTTTAAATGTCCAAACAGTAGAATGCTTTAAAGTGCTTTTTTTTTTCTAAAAGAGAAACTACCTCCTAAGAAATCTTGGGGAAAGAGAGGCTATTTTAATGGCCTTTGTATCAGCCACTGCTCAGCTGTCAGATATAAAACATGTTCAAAAATATTACCTGAAAGAATGTCTGATTCAGGTATTCAAAACTGAGAGGAATCCTTTACCTGCAATATTGCTTCCTTTTTGAAATGATAGGTTTTTCTTATCCTCAGTGATAATTAATGTTACTTCAGGCTGCTGGGTTTGGATGAAGAAATTTGAACAAAAGCCAGGCAAGACAAAGCCTGAGAGACTGTATGCAGGCTTCTCCATTAACGTGGTTTAGAATGGTATGTTCGGAGCATTGTATACCAGAAGAATATTGATTGCATTTCAGATAATGCAATTTACAGTTAATAAGATGGCTAGGCTGGTCCAGGGAAATATTTGTTTTCCTCAATAATGTTAGACAGAAGACATACATTTTGATAAGCACTTCATGAGAACAATCCTTTCGGGTGAACTTCTAGGAAACATACCACCATATGGCAACACACTTGTGGATTTTCACATTTCTAAAATCTGGAAAGATGTATTCTCGGTGATTCTGTGCTTTATAAATAGATACTTTTGAATTATTTGTGTTTTGATATCAGAAACCTTGGCCTGCAATTCTGTATGTCACTTTTAATATCTAAGGGTAACACAGTTGTATGTCTTTTGTCTTTGTAAAAAATCCACACATGTTCTCGAAAAAAATCTCTGAAAGACTTATCACTAATTTCACAGTGATTCTGATGAGAAGAGCAGTGTGAGATTACAGGGCATTTTTTGAACTTTGGAGTTCCATATTTTAGATTATTTGACTTTTTACAATAAGCAGATATTGCTTTTATGATCAGTATTGCAAAGAGTCAGAGAGCAATCTAGGAACGAGCACTGTCTCGAGGGTCTCTTGCTTGCGCGTGTGAGGTATATGCTGCAGGGCTAAGGATTTACCAGCCCTTGAAAATGCATCACTACAGAGAGGGAGTGGTTGGGGGACATTCACACGGATTAGGAAAATCATGTTAGAGACACACACAATGGCCATGCAACTAGGAGATTTGTGTTTTGTTTTGTTTTTTGTAGTTTTGTGGCATGAACCTGGTCCCACTGTAAAAAAAAAAAATTTAACAATTTAAAATGTGAAGGAATGATAATATAGCTTACTCAAAGAATGCATGCTTATCATGCCCGAGGCCCTGCGTTCCATCTAGAGCCACTAAAAGAAGGTTATGTTTAGGTTCACAAGTCGTAAGGCTGCTCAAGACAGGGAAAGAATCTGCTGAGAGTGTTCGTTTGTTTTTAGAATAACACACACCTTTTGTTTTTCATGTACTTATTTGTGTGAGAGAGAGACAGGCAGAGACAGAGAGACAGAGAAGGTGCACGTCTGCGTGTCATGATACTCAGGTGGAGGCCAAGGAACAGACAACTTTTGGAAGTCAGTTTTGTCTTTCTACCATGTGGGCTTCCGGGATGGAACTCGGGTCGCCAGGTTTGTGAGCAGGCGCCTTCCCTGCTGAGCTCTCTCGCTGTGTCACTTGAGTGCTTGCTGTTTACCTCCTGAACGGACAAATCTGAAAGACCAGTTTTGTTTTGTTTTGCTTTTTCTCCCAACACCTTGCGGTTTGATATTTTAATAAAATCAATAAAGAAAAATTACTGGAAAAATGAAAGAAAAAGAAAAGCTGAAAGCTGAGTATAATGGTACATACCTATAATCCCCCCACTCTGGAAGCAGAGGTAGGATCTCTGCAAATTCAGGGGTGACTTGGTCTACAAAGTTAGTCCCAAGTCAGTCAGGGCTATGTATCCGGGTCCTATGTCAATCACCCCTTGCTGTAAAAATGCTGAAGAAAAAAGAAAAACATACAAAAATTCAAAGTGTGTGTGTGTGCGCGCGCGCGTGTGTGTATCTGCATGTCTACGTCTGTGTGCATGTGTTTTCGCGTGTGTGTATCTGTATGTCTACGTGTCTATGTGTGCGTGTGTTTTGAGACAGGGTCTCACGTCTTCCAGGTTGTCCTGTAGCCTTGAATTCTGATTCTCGTGCTCCTCCCTCCCGCCTGTTGAGAATATAGGGCTACAGAACTTTGTTCCCTACCTAGTTAATGTTCTTCATTATCATCGTCATTAGCTGGAGAATATGAAATTCCTCTGTCAAATTGCTTTTAAACAATGGTTCTTACCTGGGCAGAGCAGGGAGCTCTTATTTTGTCATCTCTCTTCCAGGGATATTTGAAAACGTCTGGCGCCGCCGTCCGCTGTCCTAACCAGGAGGAGGGTGGCTGCTAGCTTATAACTCATAGAGACGAGAAAGGCTAAAGAACCTGCAGTACCCAGGACAGCCTTTCACCGCCAAGAATTGCTTGACTCTAAGGTGAGTAGTGACAAGGTAGAAAAAAGTTTCCAAATGGTTAAAATCCATGTTTTTATTTATGCTTTGGAAGATGGAAACACATTTGGACAAGATCGTCCACAAACCACACTTCAAGGCGACTACCCTAAACATATTCACTTGAACTCTAACCCAGTAAGGTTGCCAGACAAAATACAATCAGATTCTCTAATACTTTACATTTTTCATGGTTTTCATATGAACTATAGAAGGAGCAGAGGAAAACGTAGCCTCAATCTCAATCACATGAAACACATTTATCAGAGTTAGACACAGGTGTCGATTTGTTAGTGGAGGGTTTGAGCTCTGGGCACATTTGTAGAGAATTAGTAGTTGAGTTAAGACCAGAGCAAACCTGAAGGAGATTGTCTACTTGATGGGGCAGACCCAGCCCATGATGGGTGGGACTAGGCCCTGAACAGGTGAATAAAATACAGAGAGCTGGTTGAGGAAGTCGGCATCCTTGTATATACTTGGCTAGACATGCTGGTCTGGCAAGTAAGGATTGTCCCTCTCTCAGCTATTATGCGGTGATGGTGTGGCCGGTTCCCTCGGCCCTGGTGTTGGTGTGAGCTCTCCCGTCAAGCTGGACTATGAACTGTAACAGGACTATCATAAGGAAATAAACGCCTTGTTCCCTTAAGCTGTTTGATGGTCATTTATCAACAACCAATCAAGTGAACTGCAACAACATTAAATGTGATGATGTGGGTTTGTCCTTTTAGCAGTCAGACTGAGGCAGGAGAATTGCTAGGAGCTTAAGACTAGCCAGGAACATATAGAAAGACCTTGTCTCCAAAAATCTGTGGTCATCATTTGTTGTATAGCAAGCTCGAGTCCAACCTAGAATAATTGACACTCTGTCTCAAAAAACAAAACAATAAATCAAAATAAAAAAATAAAGGAAGGAAGGGAAAAGAAGCATAAACGCGTTGCAGTATTTGTGGCAAGAAAACCAGGGCTTGAAGTCTCACCTGGTTGCTGCCCACCTAGAGTTGGTAAGGAAATTCTTTGATTTCTCAGGGCTACTATTCTTCCATCTGAAAAATGAGACAACGTTCCTTTTTGTTGACTTTTGTGAGTTTTGAATATGAGTGGAGACCCTCGGACAGATACATCCCCCGGGGTAAGCTAGTGCTTACGGAACCCTCCAAGCTGGCTGAGAACTTTCAAGCACTGCTCTGCCTCTCGGCCCGGGGCGGGTTTGGCGGCCCCTCTTGCATTTCTCCTGTATTTCAGAGAAGTGACACTTGCCTTGCAGTTTCAATTGCCGGTGGGGGACAGAGTGCAGGGGGCGTGCTTCCTCTTCTGATAACGTTTGAAGACAAATTCACCTTTTTTGGAAAGTAGAAGTTACTGAGCAATGGTCAGGAACTGCTGCACTCCTCGGTCAGTATTAACCTTTCAAACGGCCTTGGTACAAAGCAGCGGCAAAGGAAATGGGAGGGAAAGGCGCGCCCATAACATTTTGCACGTAGGAGTCGACAGCAAGCAATCCATACGTGTGTGTGTGTGTGTGTGTGTGTGTGTGCACATGCATGTAGAGGACAGAAGGGAAGGAAAATGTCTTTGTCAGATTCTCTCTGATTCTGTTTATTTTTCAGAGACTGTACTTTGTACCTAGTACTGCTGATCTCCCTACAAAGAGCCCTGGGGCAGACCCCTGAAGGTGGGCTAGGCCAACATTCTCTTCCTAAAGATCACACAGCCTGCAGCCCACAGGAAGCAGGAGGGAGGGAATGAGGCAGGAGAGATGGAGGGGCCCCTCCGCCACGGGAGGAGGCGGCGGGGTGGCGACCTGCTCGAAGATCGCGAAACATTCTTCTCGAGACTACTTCCCTCTTTTATCCTTGGTACGTGTGAGTCATGCCCTGGACCTCCCTGAAGGATCCTGAGTGATTGTGAGACTCCGAGGGGAACCTTGAGAAGCCATCTTCACTTGCGTTCTGAGTAAGTGGCAGGTGCGGGGGTCCAGCTGTCCGTGGGCTGAAGACAAAGCTTGATGTCTATCGAGCCTCGCCAGCCAGTACAGAGACTGGCACGTCTCACCCGGAGAAGAGATGGACGCAGAAAGGGACAGATAAACAACAGGGCGCTTAGCGGCAGGTAGGCCCGAGGGAAGAACTCTGCTCTAATCCCGAGTGATTTCACCTACCTCTCGGCAGAGGAACTGGAGAGACTGGCCAGTCAGTGGTCGCTGGTCACCTCTGTTCTAGGGGCGTAGACAGATCCCAAGCACAGAGAATGAGGAAGACATGTTCTTTCTTGCAGACTCACAGCCAAGATGGGGAAACAAACTGCAAGCAAATAATTCCCACAGGGCTGAGAACTATAAAAAAGACATTTAACAGATTTGGGAACACAGAAGGAAGTTACTGCCTCTTGTCCAAGAACAAAGACGTGGTCTTTACCTTTGCCTTTGGGCTGGTAACAGCTACAATGATCCCTCTTTGTCTTTTTCACTTTAATTTGTATTATCAGGTTTTATTACTGTGGCAGAACATATGGTCTTAAACCTTGGGATGAGCTCAGCTAAGTTTCCTCATAATGCACCATAAAAATACTCTTTTTTACCTAACACATACTCTGTGTCATTACCTGACTTGTACTTTATACAATGTATCTTTCATTTCTAAAAGCAATTTACTTACAAAAATGTTCCACAATTGTTAAATCTTTACACCTTAATACCAGTTGTATGTGGAAGATGAGTCAGGTATATTTTTTTAAGCAAATGATCCTAATGCTTCTCTGTATAACATGTGAATATTTTCCAATTTCTAAAAAAACTTATATATGAACAATGCCCTTCCCTCTTTTTCTCTGCATATTCACCTCACTTTTTTTTTCCCTTTGTACATCAGGCAACAAGCCAAGAGTCCATTGCCAGTAATCTCAGCTACCTAGGAAGCGGAAGCAGGGAAATCATGAATTTGAGGCGAGTCTGTCAAATCTGGTGAGACGCTGTCTGAAAATAAGACATTAAAAGTTTTGGACACGTAGCTCAGTGTTAGTATACTTGCCTAGTGCAAGACTTTGGCTCAATCTCTAATTTTTCCACCCCCTCAAAAAAAATCCACACAGCTGCATGTACAAACACACACACACACACACACACACACTTTCCAGAGATGGGCTCTTCACAAATGAATTCCATGACTTGTCTTTACTATGACCAGCTATTGGGGGAATTTAGAAAGTATAGACATTAATAAAGACAGTAAAAACAATATCCTCAAGGTCATACAAATTGAAAGTACAAAAATATCACTTAGCCTTTGATGTTTTGATGAAACTTTCTGTTCACCGACTTCATAACCGATAAGCCTCAATGAAAAGAAAATTATGATGACATGATCTTAAAATGTTATTTATCTACAAGATATATGTATATATATACATATATGGAGAGAAAGAGAACGAGAGAGAGAGAGAGAGAGAGAGAGAGGTTATGCACACAAACATGTCATTGCACATGGGTAGAAGTCAGAGGCTTCCAGAAATCAAATTTAGGTCACCAGTTTGCAAGCAGGTATGTCACCTGCTGAGCTAGTTCATCAGTTCCAGGTGACATGATTTTGCAGTCAAAATCTCTGGGTCTCAGAAATGCATTCAGCTGAATTGAATATAATATTTATCTAGTTCAAAATGGGTAACATGTAGATTCATAGCTTTTGAATCAGAATCAGTTTAATTCTTTAAAAGAACTTTTGAAAAAAAATATATTCCAAAGGCATGATTTCATAGATGGATGTGGTCAGAATGCAGCTGGCTCTCGACAGGACAAGCCCGCAACCACCCAGGGCTCAGGTACGTGGTCCCTACAAAGAGGGGCAGGGCTGTGACTCTCCTTCCACCTAAATATACGGTAGGATGCTAATAAGTATTGCTGAATGAATAAAGGAAGTGAATTTCCAGAAATCACGTAGCTGATCAGCAACAAAACAGATCCTCTGCCAACCATTTCTCTTCATATAGAATAGGCTTAGAATAAAGATTGTGAGTTCAAAAAAATCATAGAAATTAATGAACAAGACACTTTAAGGAAAAAAAACCTCTATATTAAAACTAAACTTATAAGAAGTATATTTTGACTACCTATACACCTGCTTTTTAATCTACGTTGTTTCCTTTTCTTATATATTTAGCTTATGTGTTTGGCATAACAGCGGATGGAATGTCAGTGTCCTCAGTTCGTGCTGCTACGTAGGAAACTTCTTTAAAATGAAGAGTCGACAATTCATACCTGGCATGAATAGCTCATGGCCACCTCAGCACTCAGGAGACTGAGGCTAGAGCAGTGCAGGGAGTGTGTGGCCACCCTGGGCAGCGTGGTGAGACCTAGCCTCCAAAATAAGCCCTTGTACCCAAACAAGTCAACAAAAACAGAACAGCAGCAATTCATGACTTCATTGTATGGAGTCGGTTGTGTCTTCCCTCAGAGATGACACACTGAAGTTCCAGCCTCCCCGCCCCCAACCCAGTTTTGCTCAGAAATAAAGTCTCTGCAGATACCATCAAGTAAGGTAAGGTCATTAGGCTGAGTCCTAATGCAATAGGGCTGGCACCCTCATAAAGTGAGGAAATCGGGACCCAGAGACAGACAGAAGGTGGCGGCGTGAAGACAGAAGCAGAGTTGGAATTAAGCTGCTACAAGCGGAGAGCACTTGGAAGGATCCACAGCTGGAAGGCGCAGGAAGGACCCGCTGTGGAAGGACCCTCGCGGGAAGGCCCCTCTGCTAGAGGTTGCAGAGAAAGCATGGTGCCGCCAGGAGCATGCTTTCAAACCTTAGTCCCTAAAACCGAGAGAATGAAATTTTATTTCAAGGCCATAATATATGGTACTTTTTTTTTAATTGCTTCTGTTGCTGTTTGGTTGGATTCTGTTTGACAGACAGAAAACCCCGGCTAGGACCTGGCAACAGCATTGGTTCTGCTGTGTTCTGTCAGTCAAGCCTGTGCAAGGGGGACTGCGATGACCACGATGACCACGCTGCAGAAGACCATGTGGGTCGGCTGTTGATGCGGTACACAACGGTTCCCCACTGACTCCAGGTCAATGATCCCCCATGGATGATGAATCTTCTAGAAGCAGTGCGATTCATTTTAAAGCCAAATATTAGTGACTTGGGCATGGGGAAGCTCTTTGAGAAGTTCTGAGCAATCGTTTCTTTCTGAAACATTCCTGGGTTACAGTTCAGGAGACTGGAGGAGTTGTCTTCTTGCTCCTTCCTTTGGAAATATTTATTTCTATTGCTATGGTATCTTCAGTGATTCCTTGGCGTGAACAGGTGAATTTGCTGGTGCATCTATCTCTCCGGGATCCTTTCCTGGTAATGGCGACAGGCTATCTTCTTAGAGTCTTACCTCCAAAGTATACCAAGCAGTCTATTACTCTTGCTGGCACTAATCTCATAAGATACAATGTAATGGAAACAATTACAATTGCAGACAAAAGGAAGACTGGATGGGCTGCTTCCTGGATGATGTCCCCTTAACTATTTGTCTTTCAGATTTCTTCTGACTTTCTATATACAAAGGCCCTCATCATGTCTCTCATGTGGTCTCCTCTATAGATCTCCTGGGAAGTCTTGTAGTGGCACCCCCAACCTGGAACGAACACGATTTGTTAACTGAGAAGAAGGTGAAAGTGAAAATTCAAGAATGAATCCTAAGTCCCAGATATGGTAGTAATGACACCAAATGGAACAGCGGACATGCAGACGTGAGGACTTCAGTGTTGGGAAATGTGGTGTGCAGTCCTGTGTAGCTCACATGTGAAGATGTGAGCACGCGCGCGTGCGCACACACACACACACACACACACACACACACACACACACGGTTTCCAGATAGTACAGCTTAGGACCTAAGTGGAAAGAACATGGAGTTGCATGGCACAAAGCAAGTCAAGAGAGGGTAACATGGGTGGGTGAGGTCTGTGTGGGTCCACTGTGGTCTCTACCTTTGTCCTTGCGACTCCTTTGGACTTTATTCTTCTCATCTCCAAAGGGTGATGTAAGAATTGGAGGGCTGCGAGGTGGTGCACACCTGCTATAAGTCTCGCCCTTGGGAGGCAGAGGCAGGAGGTTACCCCAAGTTCAAGGACAACTTGGTTTACATAGTGAGCTAGAGGCCAGTCAGGACTACAGGCTGAAAACAGTGTCAAAAATTAATAATTTGTAAATATCAAGAATATAGGAGGCACTTAATATGTAATCCATACTTCCCTGGTGAGGTAGCTAAGGAAGATCGGTTGCATAGCTGGGAGTAGTTAAAAGCCAGTATGATTATAGTTTATTATTATTATTTGTTTTTAAATATGGAATCTCATGTAAACCAGGGTAGCTTTGAACTCATTTGTAATAGAAGATGACCCTAAACTCTTCATCCTCTTGTTTCTACCTCCTGGGGGGTAGGATTGCAGGCAATGTGATACCATACCAAATCCCACGCCTCTTCTCCTCGATAGTCCAGAAGATAGAAAACTTGAGCTGTTAAAAAAGTCTGGAGTGTGGAGAATGAATAGTAGTGGGGAGAAAATGGGATAGAAAAGTTGTTCTGTATGGCTGGTGGGATGGCTCAACCCGAAAGCACCTGTGTGCACAAAGGTGGTAACCTGAGTTCGATCCCCTAGCCTCCGTAGTAGACGGTGAGAACCAGCTTCTGAACGTTGTCCCCTGACCTGTGCACGGTAGCATGTGTGCACCTGTGTGCTCTCTCTGGAATCATGTAATTAAATACCTAAAACTGCATATCACCTCACAAATGTAATTTTAAAAATACACACGTACATACAAAAATACACATATACATGTATACTCTATACACACATATATGAAAGGGGGAAAAACTCAATCGTGTTACTAATTATGTATTCTGATTCTCTACGGTTGCCTCGATTTCTCCAACATTTGAGAAACAATCTCTTTGATAGTAGCAAGGAAGTATAATTAAATACATCAGAACACAAAACGAAAACTAATAGGACTATGATCCTCTTGGGGATCTGTATTTGTCCCAAATGCTTTTATCCAATGTTTGTGGGGATGTAGGACATGATGTTATCATTACCTAGAAGGGGAGGCGGTAAGTTAGATGTAGGACAGATACTGGCTGTCATATGCTTTGGCTTACTTGGAGAAAACTAACGAAGATCGAGGTACCAACTGTAGAGCAGGCGGGGGAACCTGACCCACGTACCCCCTTGCATAGGAACATGAGGATGAGAAACAGATATGACCGGAGCATGTGGCACTGATTTGTATCTGGGAACTGGAGGCTTATGAATGATCCCCTGACTCAAAGGAGACAGAGCCCGTTAATTACTTAACATCTTATTAAAGTCCGCACCATCAGCTCTGAGTGGCCCTCACCAGGAAAACAGAGAGGGGGCTGTTTATGTAGCAAGTATTCATTATTTGCCTTCTGCATATGAGGCACGGTGCAAAATAATGGAATTATAATAAGTAGGCTTTATGCTCTCAGGTCATTTATAGGTCAAAGTCTTCTGACAAAACTCAGTCTCTCCAAATGCTACAAGAGAAACCCTCTTGTTGCAAGAACCAGACCCAAGTGCCAAGTGGTAAATACTTGGCAGGTGTTAGAGATTCAGTAGTTTTAGTTTCCCCCACTGCCATTCCTGCTTCTCCTGCAGGGGTCTCTCCTGCTTGAGCCATCTTCGGTTACTCCAAATCTTGCCCACTCTGATCTGTCCTGCCATGACAGATCCCAATGTTTGACCTTCTGCTTTTGTCTTAACTCAGGGGGCCTAGAAACAACTGAACTTGCCTTTGTGGCATACCTCACACCGTACCAAGGCTGCGCACTATGAGACAAACAATTACGTGGTGCGGAAAGCCATCTGTGTTAATATGTGAATATATTTGGGCTATCATGGCGACTTTGATTTTCAAATTTCAGCCTGGTTGTACCATTAAGCAGTGTTTGAGCTCATTAATTTTATATGTATTCAAGTCTTCGAAGTTGTTAGTTCATATGTATGGAAATAAATTTTCATGAAATGAACCACAATTTCTACCGTACGAGACATTTTAAACACTAGAGCAAAATAGCTTTTAAATTATTAGAATGGGAGCTGGAGAGATGGCTCAGGAGTTAAGACTCTGTCTTGCAAGCAGAAAGTCTTGAGTTCAGATCCCAGGTCCCACATAAAAAAACGCCAGGTGGAAACAGATGTGGCCTGCACTTCTGGCCCTGGTGGGCGGGGCCTGGGAAATCCCAGAGCCTAGCAAGCAGGAGGTAGAAGCAGTCCAGGATGATTCCCGAAGTCACCCTTGGTCCTCCACAAAGGGTGTGCCCTTTGATTGACACACACACACATACACACACACACACACACACACACACCACTAAATAAATAAATAAATAAAATAAAAAAAATTACTGGAATGACAAGCTTCTGTTACAAATTTGTGTAGAAAAAGGATAAAAAGAAGGTATATATGGAATGAAAAGAAAAGAGAGAAAGACAGAAGTCAATTCCTTCTCCTTTTTATGGTGTTCAGGGGAAATGCTTATCCTTGGATTCTTCGGGATCCAGGCGTCTGTTCATCCTGGAAGAGTTGGCCGACTAGTGAAATGGGGGAGATATGATCCCACAGCCACAGGGCTGAAATCTTAGCCAGATCCTTCTCGCACCCAACCAGGGCCTTGCTGGCTAAGGGCGCAAACATTCTGTGGACCACATCAATGTCTCAGCAAAGGGCTTAAATCACATTCATGGGATGGCTATCAGTCTGAGAAAAGTTGCATGGGGCTCTTCTCTTCTTTCAGTTAATTCCTCCGGCTGCCTTAAGCTGCTACTCCCTGGGAGTATTTAAATTATCACTGCCTCCAGGATGATCCAGGTCTTCACAAAATCAGGATCCTTGCAAAGTGCAGAATCGTGCTGTAGGGGAGTGAAGGGGCAGAGGACAATGTTTCCTTAGAGAAGAAACAAAGTGTTGAACCACAAGCCTAGGTTTGTTTTTTTTTTTTTTTTTTTTTAAGCATAAGGCTAGATACAATAGTATTTTACTGAATGGAGTACCGAGGAAATAAAATTGAAAAGCAAATTACTCTATTCCAGGCAAAAAAATTGTATTTCCATCACAATTTTTGTTCAGTTTCATTCATGTGGTTTTTTTTCCTTGCCTGAAAATAAGCTTGGAATAATTATTCTGTTACCCGAAGTTTGTCTCACATTATCACTGGGGTGTCACTTTCAAGTGCTATAGTGACTTATGCAAGTTATTCATGAAAGGCAATGTTATTTCATAGTTGAAGCAGATATAGTATCTATTTAGCAGCTATGACTCAAGACATTATTGGCAAGCTCTGATTTGAATCATTAGAGTTTGGACTTAACTGACTTCAGAATTGTGCATTTTCAAAATACATTACACCTCTAAAAGTAATCATATGCTAGTGAAAAACATTACTGCCCTTCCACCCTTATCTAATGACCTACATGACCCTAATTTCAATGATAAATTCTTAGCTGAGAGGCTCTAAAAGTATGTAGTTCTCTGTGCACACCATTTTGCAATCAGCATTTGATACTGATAATGCTTTAAAATAGAAAGTTTGAGGTTTTTAACGTTTATGGAACACAACAGAAGACAGCAGGCTGGACAAGACCAGGGTACGGCCTGCTAGGAGCTTGTTTTCTAATGTGAGGTCTTTTTATTTTCAGTATAACCGACTATGAAAACAGTGACAATTCAGTTTTTCTTACAATCTCATTGTAGATCCTGCCAAGGATCATTAGTTGCAGAGAGAAGGAAAGACACGACTATACCAGGGTCATCGACCAACAGACCCCGGCATCTGTGGTCTGTGGAGGACCAGGCTGAAAGTCCCACGTTGACTTCCAGTGGGACTCAGGCAGTCAGTCCTCCATGACTACGAGAGAGACCTGAGCATCATTCCCTGAAACACCTCACTGGGGACTTCTGGGGGCAGGATATTTGTGATGGTGTCTTCACCGTCAGCTTGGGACTTGGAGTCACCTAGGAGAGACGCCATCTGGGAATCTGGGAGGGAGATTCTAGAGCAGGGTTTTCAGGGAAGAGCCAACCTTGAGTGGAGTCGCAATGCCGTGTCCCAGGGCTGGGGTCCCAGGCTGAAAGAAAGTGGTGTGGGTATCGCTGGTTCAGCTCCTAGATACGCTGCAGCCGCCGCCCCACTTTCCTCCTGCCACGGGGAGGAGCCCGTTACTGCCACATCCTTCCCACCAAAATAAACCTCAAAGCTGCTTTGGCAGGGAATTTGTCACAACAACGAGAAAAATAACTAATGCAGGTGATATTCGTTTAACTGCTCAAAGTTCCAGCTGCCTCCTCAAAAAGGTAAAAATTCACTAGTTTTCTGTTTTCTTGTTGAAGAGACAAAGTATTTAAAATCAGCTGAGGCGCCGGCAGAAGTTTCTCCCTGACTCATCTCTCTTCTTTAAAAGATTCATTTTTAGGGTGAGGGGAGGGGGAGCAGGGGGCTGGGGGGGGGGAGGAAGAGGGAGGGAGGGAACTGGTGTACCTATTAAGTTTGTATGAGCTGAAATAATAATAAAAAATGTATTATATAAAAAAAGATTCATTTTTAAAGTTAGTATGCAGAATAATGGATTTTGTCATGGCATTCCATTCGTCTCTTTATACTTGGTTGTACTTTCTCTCTCTTAACAAACCTTGATTTTGCTTGGGATACAGTGTTCCCAGACTGATGACGTTTCAAGCCATCACGACAAACATATTCTATTTCACTCAGAGTTAACTGTCCAGCCACCCTTGTGGCCAGTGGTATATGTGGATGTGGGATGCATTTCTTATCAATAGGTAAGATCTGGAGCTCTAAGAGAAGCTGCTTTCTAATACGGAGAGAGCAGTGACTGACTCAGCCCCTTTCTTGAATTCACATGCTTCTCGAATTACAGTAGCCACTGTGCAATCAAGAGCTGATAACACGAATAAGGAAAATATGCAAAAGAAAAAGACAAGAGTCCCAGTTCTTAATGGCATTATTAAGTTGGCAGTAACCCCAATATGGACTGTCTTTGAATTTATTGCTAAGCAAACAAAAGTTGCAGCAGTGTAAGGATAATGGGCCAATCAAATGCACAGACACTTATCAAGTCTTTGCTTGTGTTACAGCCACAGGCAGGCCCGCGGACCATTCTGAGTTGTATGGCCCGAGCGGGACATCCATAGCGTGAGGGCGAGAGGACTACAGAGTCGCTGTCCAGTGTGTAGCAGGAGAGAGAGAAATGAGGGCAATGATGCGACTCCAGGACGAGTCCTGGTAACAAGGCTCAGCTGAGATTGCTCTGCCTCAGTTCTTAGAGGCCGAGTGAGCTAAGAATCAAACTATCTTACGAAAGAGGTGCTAGTTCTTTTATCATGAAGGAGAAAGTTCTTCATATTGAGCCTATTTGGTTTTTTGTTTTTTTTTTTTTGTTTTTTTTTTTAAGAAGAAATGGCTTGACAATGTTAGTCTCCACTGTGCACAACATAATCTGGAATCACTTTAGAGAAGGGCCTTGGACTTGAGTGTGGAAAACTGTCTTGATTACACTGCTGGTGGGAAGGCCCCGCCTACAGATGGGTGACACCACTCCGGGGCTTAGGGTCCTGGACCTAAAGCAGAACAAGCAAACGGATCATTAGAATCAGAAAAGCAAGCAACGCGCACTCATTGCTCTCTGGTCTTTTCTGTGGCTGGGATGTGGCTGGAGTTCCCTGAGGAACTCCGTCACAACAGACCCCAACGTGGAGCAGAGAGCCCCGTAAACCTTTCTTCTTTAAGCTCCTTTTCTCGCCGGGACTCATAGCAACTAGAAAGGAAATTAAAACACAGTCTTTTAAAAAGATCGCCATGCATACCTCTGCAACATTCATGGAGTTTTCTTGAGGGAGCGTGGCGTGTCTATGAGGGGAGACAATTTATTAATATTGCCCTTCTGCCTACTAGAATTGTGTACTTTTGAATTTTATTATTATTATTATTATTATTATTTATTCAATTGTGCGTGTGTGTATGTATGTGCGCGCGCATGTGTGTCTGTGTGTGTGTAGAACCACGGATGAATTCGCGAACCACCATGGACGCCTCCACCTCCTTCTGCCCTGGATTCACAGGCTCCGCCCTACCAGGACCAGAAGCGCAGGCCGCCCCCGCTTCCACCTGGCGTCTATACGTGGGATCTGGGAACCGAACTCAGGACCTTCCGCCTGCAAGGCAGAGGCTTAACCCCTGAGCCACCTCTCCAGCCCTGGAATTGTGTACTTTTGATATTTAACAATATCTGGGGGAGGATAATGGGAATGGGAGAGTGATCGAACCTTCTAGAAGTTACAAAATTCAATTTATGGTCATTTATTTGGGGGACCGAAGCCAGGGGCTTGTTTCACAGGTCTGAACTCCACTGCCTGCCCACATTCTCGCCTCCTTTGCTACTTCCTGAGACGGGGCCTCACTGCATGGCCCACGTTGCCCTTGAGCTTTGCACGCTGCTTTCTCAGCCTCCCGAGAAGTTGGGATTTTCAGGCTTGTACCACCAGGCACAGTTTCAGTTTATTTTATAACTGACCAAGCACCGGGGCACAAGCACTTAGGGTGGGCAGTGGTCATAAGCGCGCTGCAGGGCTGCAGTCGTAGCCCCTCAGCCCGACAGGCGAAGTGTCCTGCAGTGGCGGCAGTGGGCCTCAGCTACGACACCCCAGCTGTGGCTGCAAATCACGTT
Organism: Typhlomys cinereus; assembly: GCA_023101885.1. NCBI lineage: Eukaryota > Metazoa > Chordata > Mammalia > Rodentia > Platacanthomyidae > Typhlomys > Typhlomys cinereus. Next base: position 364,327 of record JALPQD010000829.1, on the reverse strand, counting down.
AGGGGAAAAGAAATCAACTGTGAGGGCCGGGGAGATGGCTCAGGAGTTAAGGCTTTGCTTTGAAAGCAGAAGGACCTGAATTCGGATCCCAGATCCCATGGAGAAATGTCAGGAAGAAATGGCAGCAGCCTGCAGTCCAGCCCTGGAAGGCAGAATCTGGGAAGCCCCAGGGTAAAGCAATGAGGAGGCAGAGCAAGCCAAGAGGATTCCCAAAGTCACCTTCTCTCTCTTACACAACCCCCGACCACACACATGCAGATAAATAGATAAATAAATAGGTAAATAAATATATAAACAGATAAATAAAGATATAAAAAGTAGAAAAGCAACTATCAAAAGGGAAAAACCTGTCAGGAAATCCAGTGCTGATAGTCATTTCAGAATATTTTCAAAAAGATTTTGAGCGCTTAACTGGATGTTAACCCTTTTTCTCATTAATTTTTGTGTGTTGTGTCTCTGTATCAGTGGACAGGCACTGTGTGTACCTGAGAAGGTCCAGGGGCAACTTTGGGACTCACCCTGGATTGCTCTGCCTCCTCTCTGCTTTGCTCTGGAGTGCCCCAGGCTCTGCCTTCCAGGGTCACAAGTACAGATGACGTCATTTCCATGCGGCATTTTCATGTGGGATTTCAGGACCTTCTGTTTGCAAGGCACAGGCATAACCCGATCCATCTTTCTAGTCCCAGCCCTTCTTAAAATGGGTTGCTGATTAAGAACCTTATAAATTCTGCTGTCTGTTCAGGGACAAATGCTATTATCTCATCATACTTCCTAGTACTTGTGGATTCTGAGAAGTGGCTGTCATTTTAAATGAAATGTCAGGTCAGGTGACCAAATGTCTGACTTAGTAGCTATTGGAGAACCTTAAGCCTCGAGAGAAAAGGAAGTCATTGTAAGATTAGTGCAAGAGGTAGAGAAGTTTCACACTGTGAAGGAGACCAAGTTAGATTTGGAAAGAGCAACCAGATATCCCAGTTTGACAAGGCGCGGGCTGGGGACAGCATGTGCCGTTTGCTTCCAGAGCACAGCTCCGGGAGCTCCCAGAGCGGCAGCAGCCCAAACTGTGCTGCTGTGCCAGCTGTTCTTGTGCTTTTTACTAATCTCTGCACTAATATTTTTCTTCTAGATTTGGAAGTCGGAAGCTCTCTTAAAAATTGAGCCAAGTAATGAGAACATGGGAATGTGAGGCTAGTTCTAAGGTTTGTGAGAATAAAGTAATTCCACCAGGAGAGAGGGGTTCTTTCGGTGATTTTTCTTTTAATTATATTTTTCTGTATTTATGCATATGTGTGTGTGTGTGTGTGTGTGTGTGTGTGTGTGTGTGTGTGTGTGTATTTTAGAATGAACACATTGCGTCCACCCCAAAGAACAATATTTGAAACCTGTACATCCCAGCATTCCACAGGAGCTCAAGGTCATCAGTTACATCATGAGTTCAAGGCCAACCTGGGCTACATGAGACTTTGCCAGAAAAGTATTTCAAAGTTTTAAAAATTAAAGCCATGGGAACAACACACCAATGTAATCTCACTGTGTAAGAAGGCAAGCCACAAGGACAGAAGCCACTCCTGAAGCCCCTTCTTTCCCTGGAGGGGCCGCTTTGTGTGCACGTGTCTTATGTTCTCTCTCCTCTCACACATGCACACGGGACTCTACCTTGTGCGGTCCTGGGAACTGACTCTTGGATGCTGGATACACAAGGTAATTACCGCATCCCCACCCCTTACATGCAGCTTTATAACTAATCTTTTCTATTTTATAGCGCATCTTGGGAGATGTACATGGACATTAAAAAACTTAAAAATAAATTTAATGTCACTTAGTACCATCCATTTAACAGTGGCATAGTAAACTATATAAAATATATAACTACTACATACTGTATTATTGCGGTTACTCTGCATGCTGTTGGTATATTCATGACAAACTGGCTTAAAGGGATCTTATTCTGGCTTAGATTTTCTGGCCAGAGCCGTGAGTCCAATCTGGAAGGAGAGTCCACACCAGAGCCACAGAGCTGATCTTTGACCGTCTGAGTCTTCTGCTTTGGCTTCGCAAGGGCTGAGGTGACAGTCATGTACTGCCATGCCTGGCAACGATTTATGTGTATTTTTTTCTTCAGTCCTGGGACTGGAACCTGGGACTTCTGGCATGCTAGGAAATCACTGTACGCCTGGGTTCTATTCAGCCCACTTTATATGACTTTCTTCTGTTTTGTTTTTTTTAACAGGTTATTTTGCATTTATATGGGCAACTGAACCCCAATGAGTGAGTCAGGTATACTTTATACGGTTTTTGCTTGTTTGCTTGAGATAGGGTCTCACCTAGCCTAGGTCAGCCTTGACCTTAGTACACACAGCTGAAGGAGATCTTGAAACCCTGATCTCCCTGTGGCTACCCCCCAAATAGAAGAGATACAGACGGTGCCACCACGCTCAGCTAATTTGTGTCTTTAGCAGCAAAAGGAAATAGTTCACTAGAGCTGAGCGTGGTGGTGCGCATGTGCAATTCCAGAAGGCAGAGACAGAGGAGGAGTGTTAGGAGTTCAAGCCTCGTCCAAGACCAGCCCCGATTACACAGCACGTTTAAGGCCTTTGCTGGGCTACATGAGAACACACTGAAAAAAATTAAAAACTACAAATTATGGAGTCATTGGTAATTATTTTTTTAATTTATTATTATTATTATTATTTATTCAACTGTGTGCATATGCGTATGTGCGCGCGTGTGTCTGTGTGTCTGTGTGTGTGTAGAACCACGGACGAATTCGCAAACCACCTCCTTCTGCCTCGGGATTCACAGGCTCCGCCCTACCAGGACCAGAAGCGCAGGCCGCCTCCGCTTCCACCTGGCGTCTATACGTGGGGTCTAGGATCCGAACTCAGGAGCTTCCGCCTGCAAGGCAGAGGCTTAACCCCTGAGCCACCTCTCCAGCCCATTTGGTAATTATTTTGAGATCATCCCAGTTATCCTGTATGAGAGCAATCAGAGCACTCGAAAGGGAATGCATAAGGTCTGTTTCCAATGTCCTGTTCAAAGTTCGGGGACTCCTCCCACAGTCAGCCCACAAATTCCACAGGTAAGGCATGTGTCACAGCACTGCAAAGCCAATCAGCTTTTAGTACATTGTCCTTAGTTTCAAAATTTTTCCCAAAAGATTATACACTGGTTTGATCAATTTCATCAGTGGGAAAATGTGTCCTTCTCAAGGTAGGAATGAGTTTCAGCATCTAGAAAGACTGCTCATACTTCAAATATGAACAAGCTAGGCATGGTAGGTCACTCCTATGCGATTCAGCACGTGGAAGGCTGAGGTAGAACTGCTGAGTTTGAGGTAAAAGTCTAGTACATAGTGAGTTTCAGGTCAGCCTGAGCTGAGAAAAAGAAAGAAGGAGAGGGAGGGAGAAGGAGAGAGAGGGAAAGGGAGAAAGGAAGAGAGAGGGAGAAGGAAGGAGAGGGAGAGGAAGGAGGGAGAGGGAGAGGAAGAGAGGGGGGAGGGAGGGAGAAGAAGAGAGGGAGAGGAAGGGGGAAGGAAGGGAGAGGAAGAGAGAGGGAGAGTGAGGGTGGAGGAAGAAGTGAGAGGGGACAGGAGAGGCGGAAGACAGAGAAAGGAAGGGAGCGTTGAGGTGAGGGATGGCCTTTCGGAGGAGATGCTTCTAGGGATAGGGTTACGGTGGAGGGATAGGACGAGGAGAGTCAAGGGCGTGAGTTTCTTTTTGGCGCCCGGTTCGGTTCTCGGGGCCATGGGGGGTACAGAGGGAGAGAGAGAGAGAGGGAGAGAGAACACCCACAGACCACCTGTCGTCTAGGGCGCGCACTGACACTCGTTCCTGCTTAATCTTTTGCCAGGAATTCTCCTGGTCTTGACGTGGGACCGTGATCAGACACTGCTCCTGAGCTCTTGATTCTAGAGGTAGCTCCAGAGGGATTTCATCCTCACCCATTCCAGCTCCTGAAATGATCCAGCTCGCTTTGCTCTTGTCTTGTAACTGACCCGGACATCTCCTTATCCTGGTACAACCAACTCGTCCTCAGCTTCAGAGCTCCCTTCTCTACCTTCCTGGCTCCTTGCCTTCCTACAATCCTTTACATCTCTTTCCTCCCACACCATCTATGTTCCTGAGCTGATACAAGCCAGGAATGGATCAAAAGAAGCACTAGTAAATGTCTTGAATTGACGAATGACCGTGAATAGTTCCGACTTCTGAACCTTCATGCAAACAAGGTCTCCGCTGCCCAAACTGGCCTTGACGCACCATGTAGCTGAAGCTGGCCTTGACCAGATCATGCCTTCAAGTCCCCACTGCTGTGATAGACATATGCCACCTTGCCCAGCCTGGGAAATTATTTCTTGAAAATTTTTATTGTGTCTGTGTCCTGAGAAGTATTTTTAAAAAATATTGTGTGAATGTGTGTGTGTGTCAGAGGGCACTGTGTGTCTCTATGGAGGGCCAAGGGTGACTTCAGAGTATCCTGCATTGCTTCTATCTTTTTGCTTCGCTCTGGGATTTCCCAGGCTCTGTCTTCCAGGAAGTGTAGGGGCATCACCATTTCTACCTGCAGAAAACATGGGATCTAGAATCCAAACTCAGGTCCTTCCGCTTGTGAGGCAGTTTTAAACCCCTGAGCTATCTCTCAGCACTGAGAAATTATTTTAATATCAAGAAGGAAAAGGTGATAACAATACAGTGATCTAAGCTTTTTTTTTTTTTTAACCTGGAGCCAACTTTGCACACTCACTGGGACCCAATACTTAGTCAGATAGTTACCAGAGGATGTTCGTTCTGGGGTGATCTTCCCCCAAAATAAACCACACGCCTGAACTTGTTCATATGTTCTTCATGTGCCCAAATCCTCCTGTCACATGTTAAATTCATCTTTTACTTGTCCGAAGTCTGAAGTACATGCCTTCTGACACACTTAAGGATGTTGCTATAGTAACATTATTTCCTGAATCAACTTTCCATCGCTGTGGACCTTTCATAAAAACAAGTGTTACTTGGTAGCAAGGTAACCTGCTGAATCACATTTCTACTGAATGAGTACTATTTTTTTTTACTCACCCCACCTTCTCCCACTGAATAACTTTTATACCAGCACAAAATTATGCCACGTGTGTGGGCAGCCTCAGCTGTCAACTTGACGTTTGGCAGCAGTTATCTACTTGAGGCAGGAGTCTGAGCAATTCTGTAGATTTTCTTCATTATATAATTGATATGGGAAGACAAGACCATGGTGGGCTGGACCATTTCTGAACATGTAGATTACATGAAGCTAGTTAGCATTTTGGCAGAGTTGGCAGGCTAGAAATAAGCAGTTATACACTACTGGTTCTTGCCTTGCTCTAAATGTGATGTGACTAGTTTTCTTCCTCTTCCCCCCTCCCCCCACTTCTTGTGCTGCCATGACTTCTGCCACGATGAACTATAGCCTAAAATTGTGGGCTGGAATATCATCCCGTTTTGGTCAAGTACTTAATAAGGCAACAGGCTATGAAACTAAAATACTATCCTAAATCAGGGGTTGTCTTATAACTGCTGTCTTCATTTTAATTCATTATAGAATTCAAATCAACCAAGGTCTCATAGTTTACTTAAATTGTTCTTATCAATGTTCAGATGACTTTTGTATGTAAATCCAAATCTAAAGGTCAAACCTTACACATCTTATTTCACTGGTTAGCAGAAAGCAGCGTCTTTTAGTTACCTCATCGTTGTGACAAGTACTTTACAAAAAACGAATTTAGGGTTTATTCTGGCTTCCAGTTCCAGAAGGGTAAAGTTCACCAGGACACCCGGGGGAAGGCCTGATGGCAGGTGTGGGGGGGGTGTTTAGCGCATGTTACAGCCACGCTCAGAATTGCAGAAAAGAACAAGAGGTGGGACTAGGCTGTCAAGACTCAAGGTCTGCCCAATGACATAGAACAGAGCAAGTTCTATGATCTTCCCAAACAGCACCACTAGCTGGAGATTATGAGTTCCAATACCTGAGCCTGGGGCGGGGACCTTTCACATTCAGATCACACAATACTGTAGTTATCACTTTCTCTTCTTTGGGCCACTTTCCTCCCTTGGCTTCCAGGACACCACATTCTACTTGTCTTCAGCTTCACTGATGACCTGCTTTAAGGGTTCTGAGGAATCAAACTGGTGGCCTGATGGATTCAAAGCAGACTACTGAGAATGTGCGTGTGTGTATGTGCATCTATGTATTTTTTTGGAGAACTCTCTGGACCTGTGCAATTGAGGCTATGCACAAACGCTGTGTATATATTTTTGGAGAGAACTTCCTATGCAATTGAAGCTATTCACAAACTGTGCGTATGTATATATGTATATTTATATTTTTTTTGGAGAGAACTTCCTATGCAATCCAAACTGTACTCAAACTTGACAATATTCTGGGTGTTGGGATGACAGCTGTACATCACCATGTCCTGCCTGTTGAATACCTTGAACTTCTTAGGGACACTCACCCCTTTGGATTTAAATACCATCTATGTGCTAATGATCTCCAAATGGTATTTCTCATCATGAGCTTTCTTTAGTTTCAAACTTGTATAATGAAGGGACTATAGATTACTCCAAAGTAAAAAAACATCTAGAAATTTTATTTGAATTTCTCTTGCTTCTCACTAGGGCAGAGTTCTTTTTTTTTTTATTTCAGCTCATACAAACTTATTAGGTACACCAGTTCCCTCCCTCCCTCCTCCTCCCCCCCCCCGTACCCCCTGCTCCCCCTCCCCACCCCTCTCCCTCCCCATCCCCCAGTGCCTCCCACCCCAATTCCCAGAGAGTCCTTTCTTGTGCATGTCTGATTTTCCTCTGGGCCCTCCTCTCCGATGACGTACAAGGACCCAGTGGCCTTTCCCTGAACCCTTTCCCGTGTTCCCCTTAGGTATAGGAACACTGCTGTGGCTGCCAATCCCTTGCCTCCAAGGATCTTGGTGCCTTTAGCAGATGCTAGACTTTGTGAGGTAAATAGTGTGTTGGACAATGCGCAGGGCATGCAAAGTCCAATTATGATTGCTTCAGCCCTAACTAGTATGGAGTATCTTACATATCATTGCTCCTCCCATCCTTTTGTTCTTACACTCTTACCGCCCCCTCTTCCGCAAATTTCCCTGAGCTTCAAGATGGGGAGAGACTAAGCTGGCCTAGTTCTAGGTGGTTGATATAGAGTCTCTGAAGTTCTGGATTGTGGTTTGTTGATTTTCTTTTGCAGTTTTGCTGCTCCTGCAATGACTAGGGCAGAGTTCTATCCTAGGATTTATGTCTTTTTTTTTTTTTTTACTTCCTTATAGTTTCACTGTGTGATTGATTCTAAAGAACAGGACAGGGTATCACAGATGTCAGCTCGATACAGGTGTCAGGACTTATCTTAACTGACACTGAACACTGGGACATAAGGAAAAAGCCAAGTTTCCTTAGGATTTTTCATCCTTTGAAACCTCCTTCATAAAGCCGATACATAACTTCACCATTCTGAAGGGTATTTCCACATGGGGAAAACACTATTCTATTAATTAATCTGTTAGCAATTTACAGGTGGACTCAGCCACGTGGACCTCAATTGTAAAAGGAAACTTTTTTCTAACAGTAACTTAAAATCAACCTGACTTCTCCAGGTGTTTGAAAATAGCTATCTCAGATCTCCTACATCACATTAAACATCACCAGACTCCATCTTCATAGTCCCCACCACTGCAGTCTTCACAGACTTGTCTTCAACATTTTTTCTTTGAGGGGGGATGGGAAAGAAAGGTCAGCGAGGCAGCTCAGTGGGTAAAGGCGCCTCATTAGAAGAAACCTGGCGACCTGTTTGCTCTCCAGAGCCCACACGGAGGAAAGGAGCACTGACCTTACTGCTTTGCTCTGGGATGTCCCAGGCTCCGCTGTCAGCACCAGAAGTGTAAGGGGACAGCTCCACTTCCAGCCAGCATTTTTACACGAGATCTGAACTCAGGTCCTTTTACTTTAAAACAAAGGTTTTAACCTCTGAGCTATCTCTCTAGGCCCAAGACAAGTTCATAATCTTGGTTGTGAGATTCTCATAAAAATAAAAGGTTTACAACTAGGAAAGGAGTAAGGTTAAATTTAGGTTATAAGCATGCCTCATTGTTACCTTAACACTGCTATTTGAAATATTTCTCTATAAATTGAAGAGTCTCTATGTAGATTTTAACCCTTGTTCTCTATTTATTTACAAGAGAGAGACAGAGAGGGGAAAAGAACACAAAGATGTTCTCTATTTATTTACAAGAGAGAGACAGAGAGGGGAAAAGAACACAAAGATGTACGATAGGGTGTGCAGTGGAGGTCAGAGGTGAGTTCTCTCCTTCCACCATGTGAACTTCTGGGGATTAAACTGCATTTGCCCTAAGCGCCTCACCCCTGAGCTGATTCATTGGTCCTGTCTAGATAATCTTCATGACGAATTTTGTTTTGTTAAAATTGTCAACTCATAACTATTGGGCTTCCGCCAAAATGGACTGAAGTTTCTTTCCTTTCCCATATCCCCTTAATTTCTCCTGTCTTGCGTTCCCTCTACTCGTTAAGTGATTCCTCACCTCGTTCCCATTTTCAAATGTCACCTCCTACAGCTATGGCTGCTACACAGGAGAAAGGCTTGCATGGGCCCAGGAACTGGTCAGTCTGGTGAATTGTAGCAAAACTCCCCTATCGAAAAAGGAAAACACAAGTGCTGCCTTCTAGTGAGGACTCCCCACGAGCTGTTTGTCCTTCAATGCAGCCAGTAATTCTGCTTGGTCACACTGTTTGTCTAGCACTCAGAGTTGTGCCATTCCCACAACAAACACTTCATAAACACTTGATGAATGCTGAGCAAATAAAAGGGGTAAGAAGTAAATCCCACTCGTGGGTTGAAAAGGCAAGCTCTGATGCTAACTGAAGCTTGAAGTTTGCACCCTACCCTCTTTCCACATACCCAGTCACAATGAAGACATAATGGATGCCAGCAGAGCTAAAACCAGTTAATCAAGGTAGAGCTGCTTTTTGACGTCGAGGCTTAACTCCCCCACTTTTGGCTCAACGCTAACTGTAATAGTGAATCTGTCTCTCGAGAGGACACAGTGACCTACCAATACCGGCTTGAAAGCATAGTGGCTGTCACATTTCCACTTGTGCTGACATGGGCTTTTTGCTTCATGCAGCCCTCTTTAGTAACTACCATTTACACATCCACTCACAAGTTTGGCACTCATGCACACTAAAAAGAAACCTCTACCACTCAAGGGATTGGAAAGGTTTGTACAGTAGGACCATACAATAATTTCTTTTCTTCTGACGGGAATCTTCAGGTTTTCCTTTGCAGCAAAACCAAACTATTTCTTCTTACTCCCTCCTAATCTCTCTACACTTAACACACAAAACCAATTGCAAGGACATCATATGCTGTCTATGTAACGCTGCCCTTTTTGCATCACTGTGACCTATACCACCTTGCTTAACTGATTAGCACCAATACTGAAAAAAGGCAACGTTGCGTCACTAGTATCCCTCCATACTGTTTTAAACTGCCTTTATGGCTAAAAATATACTTAGATATACTTAATGGAGTACCACTTAGTGCTCTGCTTACTCTTCCCAATGAGAACTCCCAGCTATAATTATATCTTCGATGTAAATGTTAATGTCCATTTCAAGGATCCTTGCTGCCCCATCCATCTAGATCTTATGCTTTTTTTGGAGCTGAAGAAAATGTCCTTTTTGAAAAAAAATTTTTTTGAGACAATAATCCTTCTTTGGTTCTAACAATTTTTAGTACAAACCAATGTTTATATGTTGCACTTGCTTTCTGCTGGTCTTTAGTGTCCTGGATTCCCCCACCAAAAAAAAGTTTCAATTAATAGTTAAAGGATAAAATCAGTAAGAGTGTAGCAACCTAGGGATAAGTAGTTAACATTTCAGTTTAAATTATTCATTAAAAAATAATTTAAGCTCCTAATATATCTGGATAGATGCATTTTACCCTGGAAAGTTATTGTCAAGACAGTGTCACAGAAATGCCAACCATCTATTTTCTTTATTCATAATTTCGTTTTTATTTGGGCATGTGATTACTTTTTTTCTTTTTTTTACCTTCTCACTTTTCAGATTCCTTTCAAATAGACTTCTCAGCAGGGCATGGATGAGTATATATGAACTATATGGAAAAATGATACATACCAGTTTAAAAATACTGGGTTTCTTAGAAATCTTATTTAAAAATAAACCTATCTAAAAAATTCCTGAATGCTACACTAAAAATAAAAATGTCCTAAGACACAACCCAACTGTTAAAACGTTACTTCTGAATTCTCAGTATTCGATCTGCTTTTGTGCGTCAGTGGAATTTCTGCCCCACAGACACATCCTACTAAAAATAAACACGAAATACTCTTTAACTCCCCTGGCAGGTAATGTGGCGGGGGCGACTGTATCCTAGGCACACTTGCAATGCTCCTGGCCGAGACAGGTGACTCCCCAGATCATCTGTAACCACTGGAAAATCCTGCGACATTCCTGACACCGGCCGAGACAAGGGGCCCAGGGCACCCCAGGGCGGCCTCCTCCGCGCAGATCCCCGACACGTGCTTGCCCTGCACGCAAGGCGAGGGCTGCAGCAGGGCATCGTGAGCCCCAGTGAGGTCGCCCTCTCGGTGCCCCGGCGGCGGGCGGTGCGCGGCGGGGCCAGAAGCCACCGCGCCGGCTCCCGGCCGCGCGGCGCCCGCTCCAGCCACGCGCAGGTGCGCGGGGCCCGGGCTGGGCGCGCCGCGACCAGAGCGCGGCGGGTAAAACCGTTACCGCCCCCGAGTTTTGAACTGGTTCAAACTTGGCTCCAGCGCCTCGGCCCCGCCCCGCCCCGCCCCGCCCGGAAAGCCTCGCGCGGGTTCCCGCCAAGCGCCGCGCGCGCGCCGTCCCGCCCCCGGCCGCTTCCCGCCATCCCGTCCTCCCGCCCCCCGCGGGCTTCGGGTTCCGCCGAGCGCCCCCCGGCCCGCCGCCTCCCCGAGGGGTACCGCGCGTTGGGCGAGAGGACAGAGGGCCGGCGGCCGCGGGGCTGCCCGCTCGCCCGCCGCGGAGCTGTCCGCTCGGCCGGCCGCGTCCCTCCGAGCGCGCCGGCCCCGCGCGCGCCGCCGCCCGCGGCTCCCTCGGCGTGGGGCTCGCTCGCCGCCCCCGAGCCGACGGGCCCTGTGATTGGCTGGGCGCCCTCTCGCAGCCCGCCAATCGGGGCGGCGCTTGATTCTGCAGGGGGGGCCAAATAAAAGCGATGGCGATTGGGCTGTTGCGTTTGGCGCTCGGTCCGGTCGCGTCCGACACCCAGTGGGACACCGAAGGCAGCGGAGCCCCGGCGGCGGCGGCGGCGGTGGCGGCGCGCGGGGGCGGCGCGCGGGGGCGGCGGGCTGGCGAGCGGGACGGAGGTAACGCGCGCGCTGGGCGGCCGGGCGGTCGGCGGGGCTCCCGGGCGGGATCCGGGGCGGCGGCGACCGCGGGACCCCTCGCGGGCTGCCGGGCCAGTCTCCGGCGTCGCCCGCTCCCGGGTCGCCCGCGCGCCCCTGGGGGCGGCTGGAAGACCGGGCGCGGGGAGACCCCCCGGAGGAGTCGCGAGATGCGGACCGGCCGGCGGGACCCCCGCGCGTGGGCGGCCTGAACCCCGAGGACCCGGGCGGGCGGCTGGGGGGCGCGGGGCGGGGGGGCTGCTGTCCCGGCGCGCGGTCCCGCGGGGCCGCGGCCGGGGACGTTCCGGGGCGAGTCCGGCCGCGCAGCCCCGAGCCTCGGGTCTCCTTTGTGTGGCGGGCGGCGCGGGCGCCGGGCGGGACGGGGCGCGCAAGTTGGTGGGACCGAGCGGAGTCCGCGCGAGACAAAGGACGGACCGCGTCTCGCGAGGGGAGGGCAGCGGAGGGGAGGACGCGACCCTCGGGGCTCCGGCCGGGCGGCGGGGGGCGCGGGCGCGGGCGGGCAGGGCTGGTCCCCGCCCCGCGCCCCCCGGGGGCCACGGGCTCGCGCCGGCCCTGTCGCCCGGGACGGCGTGCGCGGCGTGGGGACTCCCGCCGCCCCGCGGGTACATTCCCGGAGAGCCCCGGTCTCCCGCCGCCCCGGGCCGCCACTCGGTCCTCGTCTGGCTTTGTGCTAAGTTCGAGGGGGACCGTCAAAGCTGCCGTGTCTTCCCTTTCTCGGGTTTGTGGGTGCCGAGGGCTTTTTGTCGGGTTCCCACTTACTGCGCTCCGGTCTCCGTGCACCCGGAGATCCGAACCGCCGGGCTGCTTTTATTTTTGGAAATGGAAGGAATTGAGAAGCGTGGGCTTTCGGAAAAGTTAGCGAACGCCTTGTGAGTTCCACTTTCTAAAGAATCGTAATCTTTAAAAAACATCGGGGCTGTTTCGATCCACTTGTGGGATACAGTTGAGAATGGCGACAGGTGCGAACGAAATCAACTGTCATGTGTTGAGCGATTATTCCCGAAACCTCAAAGCGCTGAGTGGGGAAGAGAAGGTAGAACTAGATGATCGAAATAAAATGCCCACGACACGTGTGGACTTCGAGCGTAGGACAGGCCATTTCTTAAGAATTGGTCTTGTTTTTGCATGAACAATAGTCTTGGTGAAATCAGAAAATATTGGCTATAGGAACATTTGTTGCCTAAGAAATCTGAGTGTATTCTGGACATAATTCAATGAAACTTCCTTTGTTTATTTCACAGGATTTCTCTAAAAACCTAAATTCATTTGGAAGCAAGAAAAAAAAATCTGTCTTGGATATTTAAAATATTTTACTACAATGTTTTCCTGGCTTCAAGAAAGTCATGTCAGTTTTAAAGTTCACAAAGCATTTGAAAAATGCTTTAATAACACTAATGCTGTCACAATTGAATAGCTTATGCTTACAGAGATTTCTGAATTAATTTCCCATTGCTTTTCATTCATGAACACTATCAGCTAACTAACTCAAATTTTAGAAATAAAGCACAGAACAAGTGTAATTCTAAATAATTCATAATTTATTTGCAAGCAAATGAAGACATTTAGGCTCTATTTTAACTTTTTTGTTCGTGGAGTCTAAAGGTGGAAGTAGAGTGGATTCTAGTCTCTTTTTGGGGGGTCTTGGAGAATGAGTGGGATGTTTAAAGTCCCAAAAACACTCAGGAAACTTTCATCGTAAATTCTTATTTTGGTAGGAGCTGAATAAATAAAAACTAGGAAGGTACAGATACACGATCCTAGTAGATGAAGACCTTGCGTACATCTGCTACCTTACAATTTCATGCAAACGGAGACAAAGAAATGCACTGTAAAAATGTGCATTGCATCTGTTTTGCAGTGTGTTGAACACTGAACAGACATTTCAGGTGTTGCTGTATAAATATAACATATCTTTGAGGAATTGGCTGAAAATTTTAGCTTTAGAATTGAGACTACATTTAGGTAATTTAAGTAGTGTGCAGAAAAGAAAAACACTTGTTGATTTAGTATAGAGAAAAAGGTTATTTTTGATACTTGCTTTGTCTCATAGAAACACTGAAGTGATCATCTTTGTATTGACTGTTTAAAAGTCTGAGACAGGTTTCTCAAATCACTTAATTTTTTTTTTTTTTAAATCTTTCATGCCTTGACTGGATATGCTCAAGATGTTTAGATGTAATTCATTATCAACTTTCATATAAATAATTAAGAAAGTTGATCTTTTAAAAAACACAAAGAAAAATCCTGATACATGGATTATGAGCCATTTAGAAATGATTGATGAATTAACTTTAAAATCTTTATGTCATTATAGGTGGTGATAATTTCCATTAAGTTGAAAAGCAACAATGTGGGTCCATGAAATTTTTGCGAGGGAGCTTAGTGGCGAGGAAGAATCGATTAAATTCAAACGTTTCCGGAGAATGTGCTTCTTTCCTGGTGGCCGCCTTCCCTGAGTTCCCGCAGGCTGTGCTCACTGCTCTTAGAGCATGTATCAAAATGTTACTACCTTCTCAGGCATCTTCCTCAGGTTGCATGTGCTTTGAGCAGTTTGTCTTGTTTTTCTTTGTATACGAAGGATCTAAATTGGTAGTATCTAGAGAACAGGGATCTTAATAATTGAATGAATTAAGGAACTATGAAAGATAAAGTGAAATAATTTGTGAAATTTGCAAAGCAGATGGGTCATATTTTTCCTCTTTCCTTCCCTTTCTTTCTTTTTCTGTCTCTTTCTTCTATGGGTTTTACTGTATATTAGGGGTAGTCTTGAACTTGCTGTGTAACCAGGCTGGCCTCGAGTCTTTGGCAATCCTGCCTCAGCCTTCCCATGCTGGGATTGTAGTTATGACATCGCGCGTGCGGTCTGTTTTCGTTGAAGCAGTCTTGTTACGTAGTTCAGGGTGGCTTGGAGTTTGAGGTCTCCTGCTTTAGTAAGATCACAAGTGTGCCCTGCGATGCTCTGCTTTTCCTTTTTCTTTTTTATTTGCTCATTCTGAGGCGGAAGCTTGCTCTGTTGCCCAGGGCGGCCTCTTGGACTCAAGTGATCCTCCAATCAGCCTTCCAAAGAGCTGAGACCCCTTGGCTCACAGTGGCCTTGGCACGCCTCTTAGCTGAAAGAGGTCCTGTTGGGTACAATTAAGGAGTCTTTAGAGATTCAGGTAGGTCTTGAGCTAAAACTGAAGGATGCAGGGCAGTGTAATTCCACAGACCGTTCCTTTATGGGCCTCTTCTCTTCATTCCTTTGAAATGGTAACACACTATCAAATCTGATACTATCTCAAAAGGCATAGCCATGGCTTTGTAAGTGATCACATAGTTCCATATCTTATCACTGTGCCTCTGTGGTACAAAAATATGGCAAAATGAAATGAGAAAAGGAATTGCTGCTTGACGAATGTGGTACAAAAATATGGCAAAATGAAATGAGAAAAGGAATTGCTGCTTGACGAAGTCATGTGATATGATGTTTTGGTCAGTGACACCATTTAGGTATGATGGTGGTACATAACATTGCTGCCTAATGAACTGGTAGCCATCTTAAAATGTTCCTTCCACAATAAAATGTAATGCATCTCTCTCATTGGGCAACATATGGTTGATATTAAAAGTGTCTACTATTTGTCAAACCCTTTTTTTAAACTATGGTGACATACCAGGTGCTGTATGTATTGATTGCTGTGTATAGTCCTGGGTGTGTGTAGCAGAGGGCATTGTGTGCTCTCCAGGGGAGGCCTAAGGGTGACATTGGAATCATCCTGGACTGCTCTAATTTCCAGGCAGGAAGAGCAGGCTGCCACCATTTCTGTTCCACGTTTTTATGTGGGATCCAAACTCAGGTCCTTTTGGTTTCCAGGCAAGGGCTTAACCTATGAGTCCTCTCAGCCCTTTGGGTACATTATTCTTTTAATTATTTTATTATTTATTTTATTTCCAAGAATATTTGATCTGAGGGAAGTGACATGTCCATCCCACGGTGTGTGTCTGGAGGTCAGAGGATGTCTTGAGAGTCAGTCCTCTCCTTCCACTGTGTTGGGGATCCAACTTCTGGAGATCCAACTCAAGTCACCAGGTTTGTGAGCCAGTGCCTTAAAATTTTTGTGTTAACTTTATAGCTTTCCGTGTGTAACTTTGTTAACCTGTTCTTCATTCTTTTAAAATGGTAACAAATGGTATCAAATCTGGTAGTATCTCAAAAGGTACAGCTGATAGATTTCTTTTTTTATTATTGTTATTTACTCAATTGTGCGCGCGCGCGCGTGTGTGTGTGTGTGTGTGTGTGTGTGTGTGCGCGCGCGTGTGTAGAACCAAGGGCGAATTCGGGAACCACCATGGACGCCTCCACCTCCTCCTTGTTTACTCTGCCCCGGGATTCACAGGCTCTGCCCACCAGGACCAGAAACGCAGGCCGCCCTTGCGCTGGTCGTCTATACGTGGGGTCTAGGATCTGAACTCAGGACCTTGTGCCTTGAAGGCAGAGGCTCAACCCCTGAGCCACCGCTCCAGCCCCAGCATAGATTTCTAAAGTGATCACACAGTTCCGTATCTTATCACTACTTGTGTGTGGTACAAAATATGACAAAATGAAATGAACAAGGGCAATATGTGAGAGAGAAAGAGAGAGCGAGTGAGCGAGAGAGAGAGCGAGAGAGAGAGCGAGAGAGAGCGAGAGAGAGAGCGAGAGAGAGTGAGAGAGAGAGTGAGCGAGAGAGCGAGAGAGAGAGAGAGAGAGCGAGAGAGAGAGAGAAAAATTGTGCGCAGTAGCGCCAAGGAGTTCCTGTGGAAGTCAGAGAACAACTTGTGTGATTTGGTTTTCTCTTTCCACCATGTGGGTTCAGGGTTGCCCAGGGTTGCTAGCCCAGGGAGATGTATTTAATTAAAAATAGCTGATTTTTCTTTAAAGTTCTGATCTACTTTAAATTCAGTATCTAATTCCAATAGACTTACTCTTCTCTAACTGACCTGTCTTTACACAATAAGCCAGCAGATAAAGATAACTCCAAATAAATGATAGAGACTAAAAATTAACTAAATTTGGCTCTTAACTGCAAATTCCTAGCTTAGTAAATCTAGGCAGGTTTTTAACGTCTCAAGGCTAGTTTCTTTAAGGGTTTGTTGGGAATGTTAAGTTTTGTGTTATGCTAAAATAATTTGTGACATTTACCCTGGGAAGAATCACTGGCATGAATTGCAGCGCCCTCAGTCCTCGCCCGATGGCTTCCAAACCCTCCCTGAGTGTCAGCTCTGCGGGTGTTCACATCTGTGGTGTAAAGTAGTGTGATTTTGCTCTTCTTGTAAACTCAGGACCTCAATGGTTCCCCTATTTCAGACTGCCGTGTGGGCTCCACTGTCCCAAGTGTTCCGTGCATACCACCATGCCAACTATTTCATCCACACCACCATCTGTCTCATTCACACACCATGCCCATTACAATGAAAATGCCGTGTATAAAGTTGGTATACTAAATTGTTTAGAGCAGTAAGAAAACATGTTTGTATGACCACACATGCACACACACATACAATAAATGACGTTGTCTAAAAATTTGATTTTTCTGTTAACCAATAAACACGTTAGAACTGAATCACTTGGTCTCATTTTTATAGTATATATATATTACATGCACACGCATTCGTATGAACCCCATGAAATAAGTTTTGGAAGAGTATACATGTCAAACTTCTAATGATTGCAGGGATCAAAAAGCCTTTATTTTCACAAAGGGCTTTAAATTGTTTTAGTGCTTTAGATTGACACATTAAAATTGACATTTGAAAACAATTAGAGCATGTAAGTTTTAAGAAGGTATTTATTGTGTGTGTGTAAGGTCAGGCATGATCATGGGCAGCATGCTTGGGAAAGTCGTGGAACAACTCATGGGAATGGGTTTTCACTTTCCTCCTCGTGGAGACAGAGCTCTCGCTTCTCAGTGAACTTCAGTGTAGCTGGCTTGGGAGCTGTCCCATCTTGTGCTTGGAGTGCAGATTGCGTGCATGCACTACGCCTGGCTTTTTAGCCCGCTTTTTAAAAACTGTTGTTCTAATAGTTTGTTAGTGAGAGGGAGGGAGTGAGGGAAAGAGAGAGAAACAGGAGGCAGAGAGAAGAGAGAGAGAGAGGTCGTGACTGATCTGGGGCATGGGTGAAGGAAGGTCTGGGTAACTCAGAAGTCAGTTCTGTCCTTCCACCATGAGGCTGAGCTGAAACTGGCCCTCGTGCGCCCATGTGGACGTGGTTGTTTTGACTCACCAGTCTGTAAGCACACATTTAAACTGTAGAAGTGTTTGTTTCCATTAAGAAGAAAGCGTATCAACTCTTAAAAAAACCTGCTACTATAATAATAATGTTAGCTGAAAATCATTTATCAAACTTCATGCCAGGTTTCATATACATCCCTTTAATTTTTCACAACCACCTTATGTATTAGCCTTACAATTACCAGTTTATAATTAGGAGAACTCAAACAGCAAGAAGATAACATAGAGTCAGGGACAAATTGACGGCTCAGGAATGGAAACCCAAGTCTATTTTTTTCTCTCTCTCTTTTCCTCTTTTTTTTTTTGGGACAGGGGCTCATGTAGCCCATGCTGACTTTGAACTCCTGAAACTTCTGTTGCTACCTCCCAAGTGCTGTAATTACAAATGCCGACATGCTTGCCAACTTTTTTCGTGGATTCTGGAGCTGTCAGCTCTGGTCCTGAAATTGCCGTGCAGACACTGCACTCACCGAACTCTCCACAGCCAGACCTGTTTAGAAAAGGCCCACAAACTAAGAATATTGGCATTTAAAAAGTTGTCAAACATTATCTCCACTTCCCCAAGAAGAAAATGATGTAGCAGAGATTGGCAGTGTGGCCTGCCAAGTCTAGAAGGCTCACTGGGACTCGCACACAGCGACGCTCCCGGCAGGCTGTTTCCTTCCAATGGAGTGCGCAGTGTTCTGGTACAGGTGTGGAGTGCACAGTGTTCTGGTACAGGTGTGGAGTGCACAGTGTTCTGCTTACAGGTGTGGAGTGCGCAGTGTTCTGCTTACAGGTGTGGAGTGCAGTGTTCTGGTTACAGGTGTGGAGTGCGCAGTGTTCTGCTTACAGGTGTGGAGTGCGCAGTGTTCTGCTTACAGGTGTGGAGTGCGCAGTGTTCTGGTACAGGTGTGGAGTGCACAGTGTTCTGGTTACAGGTGTGGAGTGCAGTGTTCTGCTTACAGGTGTGGAGTGCGCAGTGTTCTGCTTACAGGTGTGGAGTGCGCAGTGTTCTGGTACAGGTGTGGAGTGCGCAGTGTTCTGGTACAGGTGTGGAGTGCGCAGTGTTCTGGTTACAGGTGTGGAGTGCGCAGTGTTCTGCTTACAGGTGTGGAGTGCACAGTGTTCTGGTACAGGTGTGGAGTGCAGTGTTCTGGTACAGGTGTGGAGTGCGCAGTGTTCTGCTTACAGGTGTGGAGTGCGCAGTGTTCTGCTTACAGGTGTGTCGCTAACCGACAGCCTGTTTTCTCTCTGTCCGCAGATGAAGTGAACATCCTTATGTATCTTCAGACGTGGGTGGATGTGGCTTGGAGCATTCCAGTTGTCTTTTTAGATGACAGACTTCTTCCTCTCGCATGCTTCCGGAGTATGCACATGGTCCTGAATAGTACCAACTTGTGGCCAGCGAGCAGGAGAGCCTCGAGCGGGCGCAGTGCCCGGCCGCACGTGCTCACTGCGCAGCCTTCCACGTGCGCCTGGGTACACACTCGGATGCCCTGTTACAGGAGACCCTTTTGCCTTAGAGCCATCTCACGGGCCCTTTGTTGTTTGTTTTCTCAGTTTATTTGCGTGTGTGTATCTATGAATGTCGTGTGTGTGTGAGTGTGTGTCCTCTGATGTGCAGGTGTGTGCCCGTGCGCACACCTGTGCAGTATGCAGAGGCCAGAAGCAGGCGTCCGGTGTCTGTTCTCCCTCCCTCCCTGGCAGAGGGTCACTGCTGAATCTAGGCCTTGCATTTTCTGTGCTGGGCTTGAAGTCAACAAACGGCAGCCTTGGAGCTGGGGGTTACAGGTGTTATGTGGGTGATGGGGAGCAAGTGCTCTGGACTATTGGTCATCTCTGCAGCTCTGTAGCACGGTTATCTTAAAGTAGCTTTCCAGTGTATGATCTACATTTTTAAAAAAATTTATGAATGGATACATGACTCATAAGTTTGGCTATTAAGAAGCCTTTATAGAGTGTATAAGCCTTACCTTCATTTATTTTACCTTTGAGACAGGTCTCATACAGCCAGCCAGGATGTTCTGGAACTCATTCAGTGAAGGATGGCCTCCTGTCCTTCTGCCTCCACTTACCAAGTGCTGACATTATAGGTGTGCTGGAGGTTGAACCAGGGCTTCATGCACGCTAGGCAAGGGTGCCTGTGGTTAGCCATCTTGTAGTTTCCTAGGGTAGCCATCTCCAAGTCGGATTACCTACCGTATTATGTGTAAATAGTGATTTCACTTCACGAAAGTCAAACTTTCAAAGCAGCTGTACCATTGGTGTTGTAACTGCAGGGGCATCTGTTTCAGAGACAGCAGTTCGCCAGATAGTCGCCCTTGCCTTGACCCCCTGTTCTTCAGTCTAATCTTACTCTACTGCTCTCACGCAGCCGCGCTCAGCAGTGACTGTGCAGCCTGGACGGACCCACGGTTCCTGCGCCGCAGGCCGTAGACCAGGACACAGCTGGGCCCAGCTCAGTCCATCTCTCAGGCCGGCGCGCTGGGGCCTTTCGTTCCCAGTAGTTCTCGGTGATTCCATTTAACTTTCTTCACTTAGGTTTTGAAGTTTCTGCCCCTTGTTTTCTCTTTTTTGTTTTGTTTTGCTTTTGTGAGCTGATCTTGTCATCGAGACAGGCCTGGGACTGCAGATGGTTGAGGCTGACTGGTATGCCGCCATGTCCGGCTCCTCATTCTCTCTGTCTGACTGCCCACCCGTTCTGGTTATTTACTGGCCAGACCCTTCTGCTTGTAGCTGTCATCTGCCAGACTTTCTCTCCCCTTCTCTTCTTTCTTTGCCTGCTGAAGTCAGTTAGTTGTGAAGGTTAGATCCAGTTATTGTTGTCCTGTTACGGGCTTCAGCTGCAGTTCTCTTCTCCCAAGCTACTCTTCCACTGTCATCTGCCTGCCTGTCTGTCATTGTGCGTTTTTCTTCCTTAGATGAGCTTCATCAGGCAAGTTTTATTCATGCTTTTTATTTTATTTTTTAAATTCATCCTTTTTAAAATTCACTTTATTCAACTTTATAGTCACTTCTTCATCATGACATTTGTTACTTACTTAAAACAATGAAAATCTTTGCCTTTATCTTTCAATTTTGAATGAACCATATCTACTTTTCTCTAACTGTAGTTGATGGTCTGGTCTAATTTTGATCTAACTACTTGAGAAAACTTGAAAGCTTGGTTTTGGCTCATGGTTTATTTATTTTTGTGTGTACGCTTACATACATGTGCACATATGAAGATCAGAGGACAGCCTGTGTCCTTCCATGTGGGTTACCAGGCCTGGCAGAAGGGTCTCCACTTGCTGAGCCATCTTGCTGCTCTTGATTCGTGCTTTTAAGGTTTGGTCCCTGGTTGCTTGGCCACGTACATTTGGATAGATCATGGTTGCTGTGGGAACTGAGGGGAGTCAGTTCTTCATCTTGTAGATACCTGCAACCAGGTGTATCCTTCAAAGGCGTGGCTTACTTCCTCCAGCCAGTTCCTAGCTCATGCAGTTTCTATCACCTCCCCAAACAGTGCCCACCAGCCAGGGACTAAGGGGTTAGTGAATCTACGGGAGGCATTTCACATTCAGACTTTAATAGCCACTCACCAAAGCCCTTTTTCTCCCTGTCTTCCTGGTGTAGTTTTTTCAAGGCTTGTCTTACCTGAGCATAAATGAGGCTCTATTCCATGCTTTTAGGAAACTAATTCTGTGTGTGTGTGTGTGTGCGCGCGCGCGCGCGCGCACATATGTGCACACAAGCATGCACATAGACGTTAGAGGACAGCTTCCCAGAGGCCTCTGGGTTTAGGGGTTGAATCAGGCTGTCTACTGCACAGGAAGCCCTTTTACCCTCTGAACCAGCCTGCTGGCCCCAGCTAATCGGTTCTTTAAGTCAGAAAGTCACTTTGCTCCTCACTTACCGTATTGAAACCATTATGCTGTGGAAAAAAGCCAAGGAGCTGTTGAATGCACTTTTCTCCCTTGTCGCCAGTGTGGAGAGACTAACCTGCAGTGGGTACAAGCCCTGCTACTGTTGCCTTACTCTTCTTGTTTCCCTTCGTGCCCCCACACTGCTGCCAGCTTAGTCTTTTCACAATGTAAATCACTCCACCTCCTCTTTGCTCAAAATATTCTGGCTTTCTATTAATCACAAGATACATTTAAGAATCAGGAATGTGACTTAAGTTTTGCAGAACTGGACAAAGACATTTCCTTCTAATCTTTTGGAGATAACAGTGTGATTTTAATACTTTTATAAGGAAACAGAGGACACTTGTTTAGACTCCCGTGGAGGCCGGGTAGTGATTTGACACCTCGCTATTGGCTGTCCCCACTTGTATGTCTAGTTACTTCTTAAGTCTGCAGCTGAAGATAAGGCAGACTTGCTGTGCCATTGCTGCATTTGTCTTTCCTCCTCCTAGCCGCAACCTCATGTGAATAAAGTACAGAAGCAAGAATGCTATCCCAGTATTTGCGGTGGAAAGGAAGCATGGCTAAAAGCCTGTGGGGAGAATGCTGGGCGTCCTACACGTGCGTTCCTACTACGTGTTTTTATTCCAGGATTATGTGTAAAATTTACTTTTTCACTTGTAATTGCAGTGGTTCCTTGGTTTTTGGGGATCTTTGGTTACAGTAGCCCCCCCCTTTGGATACCAAAATCCATGGATGCTCACTCACTTTCCTTATATAAGGCAGTATACTTACATATAACCTGTATACATCTATTTACTTCAAAGCTATCTGTAGACTACTTATAATACCCAAGAAATGTAAATGCTTTGTTAATAGAATTTACATGGTGTTGTGCTATTTAGGAGAAATGATAAAAGTCTGCGTATGCCCCTCTACAGATGACGGCTACTGTAGTTTCAGAATGATGTGTGTGAGGTTGATCGTGCTCAACCAAGCGCTGGAATGAGGCTGGGGACTTGGGAGGGCCTGGAGGCTACGTTGGTTTTGTATTGAATGAGCATGGTGCTTGGTGTACAACAAGTCCAAGGTTTTTTTCTTTAATTTCCTTAATATTTTGAATCATGGTTGGTTGAGCCTCTGAATGTGGAATCTGCGTATATGGAGGGCCTTGCTGTTTCAATAATAATAAAAACTTAGAGAATGTTTTTTATGTTTTTTTCCTCTATCACAAATGTGGAACTTAGAGGGTAAAAGCTAGCCTATGGCATAGCGTATACACTTTGTACACTAAGATTCTATTTCTACAGGATTTCTGCTATTTGAGAGTAGATTGTTTGCAAATAAAAGTGTCTTTAAAGTTATATTAAGGCTGGAGAGATGGCTCAGAGGTTAAGACTCTGCCTTTTAAGTAGAAGGTCTTGCTAGAGCTTAGATACCAGGTCCCACATGAAAATGTCAGGTGAAACAGCAGCCTGCACATCTGTCCTGGTTGGGTGGAGCCTAGAAAATCCCAGAGTGAAGCAAGGAGGAGGTAGAGGCAATCCAGGATGATTCCCGAAGTCACCTTGGTCCTCCACAGGGACACATGGTATCCTCTCTCTCTCTCTCTCCCCCATGCACACACAGTAAATAAAATATTTTTAAAAAGTTATATTAAAGAAAAAACTTTTAATTTAGTGTTGCCAGGATTTAGTCATACAGAATGATGGGTACTTCTGCAGATACCAACAGCAAAAATGTGTTATTTCCTTGCTGCTTGTTAGTTCTTCTGGAATTAAAAGATAAGTGATCATATTCAAGTTGGTAGATTGGTGATTTTAATATGCAACCGTTGCTTTTAGAATAATCATGGGACAGACTGGGAAGAAATCTGAGAAGGGACCTGTTTGTTGGCGGAAGCGTGTAAAGTCAGAGTACATGCGATTGAGACAACTTAAAAGGTTCCGAAGAGCCGATGAAGTCAAGGTACAACCTTATCTCCTGCTAAAAGAGCATGTAATCGAGGCTCGCGTCCTCCTCCTAGTTACATGAGTTCTACCTAGAAATATACATTGTCAGTCAGGTTCATATTTGCAATAAGATTAATAAGGACTTAAAGCTAAGATCCTTGTTATCTGTCTTGATTAAAATTGCATCATGGGGGCTGGAGAGGTGGCTCAGGGGTTAAGCCTCTGCCTTGCAGGTGGAAGGTCCTGAGTTCGGATCCTAGACCCCACGTATAGATGCCGGGTGGAAGCAGGGGGCGGCCTGCGCTTCTGGTCCTGGTAGGGCGGAGCCTGTGAATCCCAGGGCAGAGTAAACGAGGAGGTGGAGGCGTCCATGGTGATTCCCGAATTAGCCCTTGGTTCTACACACACACACACACATGCGCGCACACACACACATGCGCACACACGCGCGCGCACACACACACACATGCACACACACAATTGAATAAAAAAAATGCATCATGAACACTAGATGTGGTAGCATGTGTGCTGTAATCATAACAGTTGGGAGGTGGGGGCAGAAAGATCAGAAGTTCAAGGGCATCTTTGTCTGTGTAGCCAGTTTGAGGCCAGCCTAGGATACATGAGATCCTATTTCAAAAAAAAGTATTATGCACATTAGTGATAATGGAAAGACTTTAAGGGTTATTCACCTTCTTTGGAAACCAGTCTTTTCTGTATTCCTTTATAGTACATGTATCCACTCAGGATCCAAACACAAAGGGAATGTGTTTCATGACTCACATGTTTTTTATAGTCATTGTAATTTCTAAAAATATGAAATTAGCAAAGTAAAGGTGAAAATAACTTCATTTTCTCTTCCTAGGTATTTTTTTTAATACTATTTGAATGTGGAAAACTAGTGTAATATCTGTGTTCATGATAATTTTGAAGACTCACTAGCCTTTAACTTGTGTTAGAGATGATACACATTCTAACAATGAACAATTTCTTTTGTTTCTTTTTGAAAAGACCATGTTTAGTTCCAATCGCCAGAAAATTTTGGAAAGAACGGAAATGTTAAACCAAGAATGGAAGCAGAGAAGGATACAACCCGTGCACATCATGACTTCTGTGAGCTCATTGCGCGGGACTAGGGAGGTTGGTTAACATAAGTGTTGTAATTACCACACATTTTGCCTGTTGCTTATTGGAATGTTTGCTTTTTTTTTTTGGAAGAGGTTTTTTGTTGTTGTTGCTATTTCCTTTAATGTATAACTGTCAGTGTGTAATGTATGTCATTACTAGCAATTCCTTTATCAAAGTTCTGAGTGTTTAACACATACTTTGACTATTACTTAGGTGTATTCATAGATGTTATATGATTTCTCATTTAAAAATAGCTGTGAAATCAAATAATCTTTAATATGCTCATCAGATCAGTATTGTGTAGAGTTAAACTTTTTCCCTTTTTGTTAGAATGAAGTTTTCTGACTCAGCTATTTTTATGAATTGGCCATGTGGAAATATTTCTTTTTATATTCATGTATACTAAGAAAGCTGTTTGCTATATGTTTTGTTCCAAGGCTGAGGATTTTTAAATTTTTTTTTTTTTTTTTTTTTTTTTTATTCAATTTTGTGTGTGTGTGTGTGTGTGTGTGTGTGTGTGTGTAGAACCACGGACGAATTCGCAAACCACCATGGACGCCTCCACCTCCTTCTGCCCCGGGATTCACAGGCTCCGCCCTACCAGGACCAGAAGCGCAGGCCGCCCCCGCTTCTGCCTGGCGTCTATACGTGGGATCTGGGATCCGAACTCGGGACCTTCCGCCTGCAAGGCGGAGGCTTAACCCCTGAGCCACCTCTCCAGCCCCAAGCTGAGGATTTTTATAAGAATTTCTCAAAATTAATGTTGAGAGATTGGGATTTTCATTTCTGTAGCATTTTCTGGCTGAAGTGGAACTTAATTCTAAGAATTTTTTATTTTCAAAGAAAGACAATAAATTATGGTAGAGTCTATAATCAAGTATACTACTAAAACATATTGCTAGCAAGACTTGAGGAAAATGCCACAGTATAGAGGGGACAGAGCTTATCAGTAGGATGCTACTTTGGCATTTCTGTTAAGTGCTTGGCTTATCCAGGAAGATAGGGTATAGGAGGGTTAAACAAAACTGAAGTAAAAAGAAGTGGTTGTTAGAGTGTACGAACATAAAAAACTTCCAAACAATAGAATTTGTTTTAAAGTAATTATTCAGTATTATAATAATTATAAGCAAGCAATAATGCTATAGTATGATAGTCTGTCAAGGCAGTGGGCCATACAGGCTTCAAAGTCGTGTGTTTGTGCGTGCGTGCGTGCATGCATGTGTGTGTGTGTTTTAGAGGGCACTGTGTGTACCTTTGGAGACCCAAGACTGACTTTGGGAATCATCCTGGATTGATTTTACTCTGGAGTTTCCCAGGCTCTGCCTTCCAGAACCTGAAATGCAGGCCCCACCATTTCCACCTAGAGTTTTTATGATGGATCTGGGATTTGAACTCAGGTCCTTTTGGCTTTCAAGGCAGAGTCTTAACCCCTGAGTCATCTCTCAGTAATTGCAGACATGATCCTTTCATATTCTGGTCTTCTTGATGAAGATAGATGGTTTGTAATGGTTCTTATTTATTTATGTGATTTTGTCAAATGTCTGCTCTTAAAAGCCTGATTATAATTTATATATATTTAATTATTTTATTTTTCTAGTCTTATAAGCATATTGAGTACTTATCCCTGCTTCCTTCCATCCCCCTTTTCTCCCATTCCCCTCCCTTCCTTCATCAATCCATCCTACTCCCTACCATCCTCCTGCCTGTCTGCTTCTGTGGACCCCAGGGTTCCCTCTGGCTTGTTGCTCTTGTGGGGGTTCAGGTCTCTAGCATTCCAAGTTGTTTCTCTTGGGGCCATGCCACTGATAGGGGCATTTCCCTTCACTAATCCAGCTTTAGTCCCCAAGGTTTCCACTGTATGTTCTTTATCTCTCTTGAGTTGCTCTATAGTCTGTGGGGGCCTGTTGGTATGTCAGTCATTCTGCAGGTCTGGTAAGGACAAGTCTCACTGCAGTGAGTTCCCGGATGCAGCAGCCCTGCCTTGAATGGAATGTCTTGTCCAGCCTTCTCACCTTTAGATTCTTACAATCTCACCGCCCCCTCTTCCTCAGGTTCCCAAGAGATTAGGTTGACCTGATTCTGGGTGAGCCCTGATGGGTCACTGGCACTTTGCACTATGTCTGGCCATTGCTGTCCACTTCAGTGCTCGTCTACTGCCCAGACTGCATCCTGTCAGGGTGGTGAGATCCTCTACCTCTGTTGTAGAAGACTTCTAGGCTGAGTGCTAAGTGTTCTTCAATACTATGGGTATAATAGCAGCTATTTATAGAGCAGTTTGGTGTACTTTCTACTTACAGGTTCATTGGCTATTTTTCCCTATTGATCTGTTTCCTTCCCCTTTTTAGGTTCTTGTTTTAGTTCACAGTAACAGGAATGTGTTCCATTCTGACAGTCAGATCTTAAGTCCAGTCAGAAAGCTGTTGGTTGTCTCTTGGATACTGACGCCACTATTATACTGGTGGTCACCTGTTGCCATGGTGATTTTTATTACAACTTGCAGATCTCATGAGTTGATGAGGCCTGTGATTATTTCTCTCCCGCAGTAGCTTCTACAGTATTCTTTGGTACTGTGTGAGCTATCTGGCAAGGAGGAAGTTCTCAGACTAGGTCTAGTTGATGTACTTTGCCCGTGTTCTGTGATCCATTATAAATACATGTTTTATGCTGACACTTCTCTATTAGATCATCCTGTCAAAGACTAGACATTGGAAGCAAATGGATTTTTATTACCCCAGGGCAGAAGGGATGCTTTTCTATGCTTAGGGACATTTCCACGCAGATAAGGACAAGGCTTTCAGATAATTCTTTTGAACGTTTTGTCTGGTGGTCTTTTGGAAATTCCAAGGCAAAAGAAAAACACAACTATTTTTTTTCCTTCTTGAAAGAGTAATTGTAGAAATTTGGAGAGATAGGGTAGAAATGCATGAAGGTTTTCTTGATGTTGTTGTAGTTACACATTACAAAATCTCAAGATGCTACCAAAATCCCAACTTACATCTGTAATAAAAGCTATCAGAAATGATTTCTAGTGGTATGCCAGGTGCTGACATGTGCCGGCATGTTGAGGAAGTGGCCTTAGATGAGCAGAAGCACCTGACCTGCTCCAAGAATCCATTGGGTCTGAAGAGCACCTTTTGCTCATTGTGTCTATGCATCTTGAATTGCTTCTAAAATTTTTTGGCATTAAATTTGGAGTATAGTATATTCAAGTACATGTTTGTCAACTGAATTGTGCTTTTAATTTTGTCAAATTGGAAATAAATGTTGAATGTCCAAGTACCTGTTTTTCAGTGTGTCTGTAGTTTTATGTAAGATTGTTAAAAGAAGTCAGAATCTAATAAAATAACTTTCTAAACCAGTACTTCTATAGTACCCCACAAAGGTTGGGGGGGGCATTTTCATTAAACGTCCAAGAAAAGGAGGATAGTAATCCCCAGTGTCACAAATCTGGTTTTTATTGCACGGGATCCTGTTCTGACCAGCTGGTGATGGTTTTGAGCCACGGTTGCTGGCCGATTCTTTCAGTGATTTGTCCTTTATTTCTGTCTCTTTGAAACCATCATCGTGGACTGGCGGATGCAGAGACTTGGTGCGCTTCTTGGTGCTGCCAATCCTAAATCATGGAGTTTTAGGACAGAAACCTCCTGAATTTTCACATGAGGATATTTATTTTTTCTTTATTTTAAATATTTTCATTAACAATTTCTTTTTGTGTTTTAAAGGTTGGAGTATGAAATAGGTCAGCCATGATGAGAAAATAATAAGGAACCCGTTTTGTGGAGACAGTCTTATAGTAGGCTCGGCAGATAGTGAGACTGCAGTGTTGATCCACACGTGTGTAGCTGTAGTGCTCTTTCAGAATGTCATAGGGCCTTGTTTCCATTAACTGCTTAGTTTTATCAGCCAATCGCTTGCAAGTGCTGACATCTTCCATTTCAGTCCTTTATAGCAAAATGACAAATCAACAACGCTCTCCAGTTCTTTGATCAAGTCTTGCGCTTTACTCCCTTTCAGAGTTGTAGAAGCAGATATTTTGAAGATTTTTCTCTGGGTTATTTTGATGAAAGAATGTGTGAAAAGAGTCTAGTTTGTCCCGATGCAGTGACTGCTGTAGACGCTGACTTCAGATTCATTGTTGTGATAAATAGCTGACCTAAAAAAGTTGGGGGACAAGAAGTTGCTCTCCAGCCAGCTAGTCCAGGTGACAGGCACCACGGCAGGCGAGTTAAGTAGGAGCCCCGTATCCAAAGTCAGGACCAGAGCGGAGGGATCGCGCCACCTCTCTGTTAGGCAGGCTACACACCACCTGCCCAGAGAAGGGTGTTGCTTGAGGTGGAGGTGGCTGGCCTTGCTACTGGAGGCGAAGCAGCCTCCGAGGCTCGCGCAGAAGTCTGCTTCAAATAGTTCTCCATAGGCGCGCCTCGGGGTCGCCTCCTGCAGCTGAGACTTCTTTCTAAATCTTCCTGTCTCCTACAGGCCTCCTCCTTCCCTTATCCTCTCCTTCTTTTCCTTTTCTCCCAACTTGGAGGCAGTTTCTATGTTTTTACATTTATTTCTTCTTGTCTTCAGTAATCTTTTAAGAGTATCTAGCTTTAAAATGTCACTTGGCAGTGCCAGCAGCCAGGGCCATACACACCTTGGTGTAATCATATGTGGCTGTTTAACAAAGAGCTGTTTCAGGCCACTTCCCTTCCTGTGTCTTACCAACCGGTAAAAACTTGTAAGGCTTCACATTGCTTCATTCTGTCACGTCCTAGTTTTAATGAAGATGCTAGCCTAGAGTTACTCTTGATGTACCCATTACTGGATTTCTTGTACATGTCCTTTTTTTTTTTGCTATAAAGTAAATTTTTTCCTTTATCGATTTAATATAAACTTTTTTCTATGGTGGAAAGCTTGCTGAGATGATGCCTGTCTGCTGGGCAAATGGTATAAGCAGTTTAATAACATGTCTTGCCAATGTGTGTTTTTACATTTCCAGGGTAATATAATTTATTTGTAAAGGTTCTTTATCAATGGAAAGAATGAGAATTTTGGTATATATTTTATTGTGTGGCTGTTAAAAATAGAAATAGCGGGGCTGGAGAGGTGGCTCAGGGGTTAAGCCTCTGCCTTGCAGGCCGAAGGTCCTGAGTTCGGATCCTAGACCCCATGTATAGACGCCGGGCGGAAGCAGGGGGGGGGGGGCTGCATTTCTGGTCCTGGTAGGGCAGAGCCTGTGAATCCGGGGCGGAGTAAACAAGGAGGACATGGAGGAGTCCATGGTGGTTCCCAAATTCGTCCATGGTTCTACACACACACACACACACACACACACACACACACACACACACACAACACGCACAATTGAATAAATAATAATAAAAAATAGAAATAGCATTAGCTGAACTCACAGTCCTTATGGTCATGAATAATTTTACAACTTTCATTGAATTTGTTTGGTGGTTTCATACGTATTTACCCGATTCCTGGGTTCTGATGGATGGGCCTTCCGCCCGCTCCTGACTCCCGGCCCTCCGTAAGTTTGCTTTCCCTAGCAATACTTGAGGTGATTAAAAATGCTTTATCACTCGGTATTTACAAGTGACTTTTTTTGAGAGAATACTGTTAAAATAACAGATTATATAAATGTTTTTCATATGTTGTCGATTTGGACTTAATATTTTTGCTGAAGATAAACTGGGTCAGGTTTGCATGTTAATAAATGTTTGATTGCTTATTACCTTGGTGATACACTTTCCTCATGTAGTAAATAGAAATTTTAGTTACTGTTTTTAAAGCAATATATCATATCCTTGTGTAGCCAAGGTTTATTTAGATTTTTCACTCCCAAACACTGCTGTTTGAAATACGTTCCCAACCCTCAAATAATTTTTACCTTACAATTCAGCAACATTTGTAAGTTCTGGGATTATAAGAACTATTGATTTTTATATTGCTATGAATATTTTGAGCAAATATGGGAACATTGGCTATTTCTTCATTTCGAAGTGACTTTCAGAGTGTATTTTAACTGTATGTGAACATCACAAAACTATTTTTGTGGCTCCAGAAACTGGGATGATTTCAGTGGCTTTTTGCCTCTTGGTCGTGTGTTGGTATTCATGTGGACGCTGCCAGTCCTCTTGGAATTTCTGAACTGCTGTAATCTTTAATTGCTTTCTGCCTTTCTTCAGGCTGAAGTGTGTGTGTGTGTACGTGTGTATGTATGTGCGTGTTGTATTTTGCTTGTGTGCATATGGGTGTGGGAAGCTAATGGTCTAGGTTTGATTCTTCCTCAGTTGCTCACAATCCTGAGGGGCTCACCAATCCTGAGGGGCTCACCAGTCCTGAGTTGAGTGGTGGGCTAGCCTGGCCAGAGGGCACATCCCCAGGACGGGATCACAGGGTGCGCCATAGCGCCTGTGTTTTAAAGTGGGTGTCAGTGATTGACTTAGATCCTGTGTTCGTGAGACAAGCACTTTAATGACTGACCATCTCCCCAACTGTGGTTTTGCTTTTTTCATAAGGCGGGAGGGGGGCTTAGACTCAAGCCGGCCTGGCCTTAACTCTGTGGTCGAGGATGATACTGAACGCTTTCTTTCAGATTTCTTTTTCTGTTTATGCCAGCATATTGATAATATGTACAATATATTTTAAGAAATTACTGGCCAGATAAAGCTTACCCTCTACTTGGGGTCATCCCTTTATAATTTCTACCTAGGTCTTTGTTCGTTAAAAACTGCATAGAAATGTTGGGGGTAGGGCTTTACTAGCATGGAAGAGGACCTGGATTCTTTCCCCCCATACTGTGAAAATAAATACACACTGCCCTGTCACTTCCCTCCCCCCAAAAATGATAAAGCTTGATAGAGCGGATATTTCAGAAATGATTGCTGTCTTGTACGTGCTTATGTGCATGTGTGTGAGTGTGTGCCCACGGGAGCGCTGGAGACCCCCGGGAATCTTCCTTGCTCTTCCACCTCACTGGTCGTGAGGTTGGGGGATTCAGGTCCTTTGCGAAGGTGTAACTGTTACTCTTAACTCTTGCCGTAAGAGAGCACCCAAAGTCAAATAACTTAAGGGAAAAGGAAATTTATTCACCTTATGGTTCCAGAGGGGAGATACAGTCTTTCATGGTAGAGGTGACATGGCTGGTGGCTGAAGCTGGAGGCAGCTAAGTCACTGCAAACATCCAGGAAGCTAGTGGATGACGACTGAAAGCCGGAGGATCCTGGAGAGTCTCTCTCCTTCTCAGTCTTCTGTTCTTTTTGGTTTTTTTTTTTTTTTTAAATTAATTAATTAATTAATTAATTATTTTCTCAGTCTTCTGGGGTTCCTTTTATCTGGTCCTCTGCTGGAAAGTTCCAGTGAGATCTAAGGAGGTTCTGAAGGATCTAGGCGAGTCTTTGTATTGGAAATGTGTTGGTCTAGAAATGGTCTCAGCTGATCTTAGTTAATGCCTGGTGTGTCAGGTTGACACTCAGGATGAACTGTAACAAAAGGCAAAGGTTTTAACCACTAAACCATCTGCCAGGTTCATCTTCTGATTTTTTTTTTTTTTTTTTGGACAGGATTTTTCTTAGACTGAAACTTTCTTCGTTGGCTGGACAGCATGACTGTTCAACAAGCTTCCAGGGTCTCTGCCTCCCAGTGATGGGATTGAGAGAGAGAGAGAGAGAGAGAGAGAGAGAGAGAATGAGAGAGAGAATATGTATATGTCTTGTCTGGCTTTTTACCTGGGATCTGAACTCAGTCTTCTGCTTACATAGCAGTCACCTTACCCACCAGTCATCCCTCCACTCTTTATTGCCCTGTTCTTAATTGATGAAAATGTAGGTTTTTATTTTTTACTTGTATAGTGTTGTAGTAAATAAATCTTTCTACTATTTAAATAATTTTATAGGAAAAAATTGCTAGGAATGGAGTTGCTTGATCAGAACAGTGAGCATATTTGGAACCTTAGCACACATTACTAAGTGACCTCTTGTAGGGACAGTACTGCTACTGGTCAGCTGGGCTCTGTTGCTTTACCCGACAACCGTGGGTAGCCACGGAGAAGCTTTTCAAAGGCTGGTCCTTGGCAGCTTCTGGTCTCCTTGGTGTCTGGCTGCGGTCAGATTCATCTGTGAGCAGGCATCGAGCGGTTGCCCTACTGCTCGCAGGTCCTGGATATCCAGACCTTTGTGTGTTAAAGCTCTAGTATGGGCTTGGGAAGTTCTTAGTCCTCTGAGTGCTAGTGCTGCAGCTGACCCGAGGGGCTGTCAGCTGATCTTTCCCTGTGAGCTTGAAACTCTTATCTGTTACCTTTAACATTTGTGTATTTACATTTGTTAATATCAACAAATGACACAGTTTTTTAAAAAAGGAAGATGAAGGAAAGACAGCCAGGCTGGACGCTTGTGACCCCAGTGTGACCCCAGTGTGACCCCAGCGCTCCTGGTGCGGTGGACACAGAAGGTGACAAATGGGAGGCCATCTTGGCTGTTTCCAGAGTCTCAAGCCAAGAGTACACAGCACCAGACAGTTAATGCAGCAAAGCTCTTAGTTGTTAGGACTCGAGTGTGTGGTTGCGCGCGTGTCGCTGCTGTTCTATGGCTGTGCGTTCAGAGGGCGGCACTGCTGCTGGGAAGACGTTGTTCTTACTGTTGTCGGTGAGTATGAAGGGTTGGAGGGTTTTGAAAACTTGCTGGAACTGGAGAATTTTTTCATCCTTTTAAAAAAAGAAAAAATCATTTCTGGTTTTTATGAACTTTACTGTCCCAGGGAAGAAATTTTCTATTCGGAATTATTTAATACGCATTATCTCTTTATAATGTGATGGTCATTATAGAAGACCGATCTTTGGTGAAGGTTTCTCTCTCTGTTTTCTGTCTCAGTGCTCGGTGACCAGCGACTTGGACTTCCCAGCGCAAGTCATCCCCCTGAAGACCCTGAACGCCGTCGCCTCGGTGCCTATCATGTACTCCTGGTCTCCCCTGCAGCAGAACTTCATGGTGCGTCAGGCGTGTGTCTTATTTTTTTTGTGTGTGTGTGTGTCTTGTTTATTTGATTAAATAATCTTAAATACGAAAACGTGTACAGAGAAATAGCTACCAAAATGATATCAGTTGGAATGGTTCCTAAGAATTGTTTTTAAAGCCTTTTCTGCATTCTCTAAAAGCGAGCACAAAGCACACCTAGGATTAACACTTTTAAGGAGGAAGCTTATTGCCAGCGCTTAACGCCGGAAGAGGAGAGTCCGTTTCCGTGTGAGCCTGATATTCCAATTTTGTTACTTGAGAGCTGGTCATTGAACATGTCTTCAGGTGGGAGGTTAACAAGTGATGATACTCTCAGATTTGCAAAACACACGGTGCTCATTCTACAGATCACACTGGTACACGCTTGGTCCCCTCAATGCTGTGGGCTCTTCATAGAAATAGAGTGAAGGAAGAGGCTGGAAAAGAAGCAATTCAAATGTGGATTCTTGACTTCTGTGAAAATATAGTTAACGGTTTTTTTTTTTTTCATCAGCAGTTGGCATTTGCTGTAGAGAACCGAGTAAAGACCTGTGCTGATGACAAGCTTTACTGTTTTTATCTGTTTCACATTGACCTCTTTTGGGGGGTTATGTGACACTCAGAATTGAGCTCGGGCTCTTAGGCATGCTAGGCAAGCCTTCTGCTGATGAGTTGTGTCCGTGTTGCCTTTCACGTTGAGGTTCTTCAAAATATTTTACTAAGATACACCTGGTTTTAACTGTTTTTTCCTTTTTAAACTTTCAGGTGGAAGATGAGACCGTCTTACATAACATTCCTTATATGGGGGATGAAGTTCTAGACCAGGATGGCACTTTTATTGAGGAATTAATTAAAAACTATGATGGAAAAGTACATGGAGACAGAGGTGAGTCCTCTGTGGTTTATTAATCATAGGTATTCGAACTATTAACAAAATTAAATTTTGTGCTTGGCTATAAGCCTGAAACTTTTAATGCTTTCCCTGTTTTGTTCAAATGGAGCATCTTATTTTGCTACCTGGTCATTATCAGTGGTTGTTTGTGAGATCCATGATAGTTGTATTAATGTGAAGTTAATAGAAGTTAAGTGGGTGTATATGTTAGGATGCACGAACAGTAGAACCGTTAGCTCAGCTAGGACTGTGGTTCTGTTTAATGTGGCATATGGGCTTCAAGAAACCTCGCTGTCAACTATGCCTTCCCCCCAGGCTGCCGCAGCACCTGCCATCAGCCGTCAGAATCGTGAATTCAGGTTTTTTGGGTCCGACAGGCTCTGTTGGTATCTGAAAGGAAGGGGTGCGTTCATGTCATTCTCAGTACTGGGAGACAACCGGCTAGTCCCTAGAGGATGGGGTAGTCGCAGGCGCTGGAACTGCTAGGAGGGGCCATTCAAGAGGGAGCACCTGAGATTTAATGGAAATTCTGTTTTCTTTGTCGGAGACCAGTCCTGCGAATGATCTTATCCGCCCCTCGAAATTAACGTTTCTCACTAGGCCAGGCCTGTTTCTTTCAGATGGGAAGAGGCTTCATAAACTTTTGTCATTTCGTTTTCCCTGTGTGGCTTTCAGAATGTGGGTTTATAAATGATGAAATTTTTGTGGAGTTGGTGAATGCTCTTGGTCAATACAATGATGATGATGATGATGATGATGGAGATGATCCTGATGAAGGAGAAGAAAAACAGAAAGATCTAGAGGATGGTCGAGATGGTATGTCTGACTCTAGGTTTTTGTGTAGTCATCACACCATTCTTTGAAAAGAAAAAAGCCCAACAGTACAGGTAGAATTAATTCCTAATTCCTTCTTTTTCTATTTTGTTAAATATCATGCTCATAGTTGTATAGTCAGAATTAGAATATTACTTGTAGTGTTTGATTCCCCACTTAAGCATCTTTCTTTCCTTTGACCAGCATATAATCCCTTTTGTAAATCTTCATAGTCATTTTTGAAAAATCTTCATAGTCATTTTTTTTGTTCCGTGTGTGTGTGTGTATGTGTGTGTGTGTGTGTGTGTACACAACAAGGGTGACTTCAGGGATTGTTCTACCTCCTTTTTGCTTTGCTCGTTGGAGTTTTCCAGTTTCCTTGCCCACCAAGACTGAGGTGCAGCCGCTGCCATTGCCGCCCCACATTTATATGCGGGTCCGGGATCTGAACTTGGTTCTGCTTGCGAGGCACAGGCTCAGCCCTGAGCGTCTCTCCGGCGCCCGTAGCCATCTGTACGCGTAGCGTACTGATGGTTCTGTGAAGGCGCAGGCGCGCTGCGTGCCAGTGATGTCATCATCCTCACAGCTCTGAGCTCCGTCTTGCCAGATGTTTGTACTTTGGAGGAAGCAGGTTATGGAGGCTGCGGTGCTTATTAAGATCACACTTCTGGGACGAAATGGAACCTGGGCCCTGTGTTGATAACCTAGGTCTGGCTCCAGAGCTGCCCCTTTGCCTGCGTTAGTTACGGCTTTGCTAGAAAGCTGCCCATCCTGAGGCAGAGACCACAGGCAGCATGGCAGGGTTCAGGGAGAGTTAGTTTCAAAGAGACACGCATTTTCTTTTTTTCTTTTTTCTTTTTTTTCTTTTTGTATGTTTGGAAATGTGTGTGTGTGACTGGGGAGAAGGGGGATGACTATGCATAATAGAGGGCACTTGAGTGTGTGTCCCTGTGGAGGCCCCAGGGTGACACTGGCAATCATCCCAAGTTGCTCCACTTCCTTGTTGCTTTGGTCTGGTGTTTCCCAGCCTCTGTTTTCCAAGGCCGGAGTCGTAGGCTGCCACCATTTCCTAGCTTTTTGTGTGGATCTGGGATCTGAACTCAGATACTTTTGCTTGTAAGGCAAAATCTTAAGCCCTTTAGCCATCTCCAGCCTCGAAGCATACTGTTTTTTGTTTTTTTAAATAATGGAAAGGCACCTTAGTGAGCGTTTAGCTTTGTTCTTTCATGCTATTGACTGAGGAAATCAGCTGTGACACAGGCTAAGTAGTAAAGAATGAAACCGTCCATCTCTTGGTCTCTTAAAGCTTTTCACATTTTAGTTCTGTGCCTGACCCACTGTGTCCCACAGACTTCTGCTTCAGAAGCACTGGACACGCGGGCATACACCTGTGGTCCCAGCTCTTGGGAAGCATAAGCAGGAGGATCAGTTCACCCTCCGCCACACAGCAGGTTCGAGGCCCGCCCAAGCCATGTGAACCCTGTTCAAAACGGCAACTCTAAGAACAGGCCAGCAAGATGGCTGATGAACCCGACTTCACTTCGGGGGCCACGTGGTGGAACGAGAGGAACCACTTCTCTCTCTTTTTTCAAATAAATATACAATTAACCCAATAAACTTTGAGCACCGCCAACAAGTCAGTTTTGTGGCAGTGCACCTTGTGACCCAGCACGTGGGAGACAGAGGCAATAGAGCTGCCGTATGTCTGAGGCCAGCCTGGCCTACGTATTTAAACCCTGCACTAAAAATGTAAAAAAAGAAAAAACAAAAAAGTGAAACATAAATTTGACATTTTTTAAAAAAAATCAGCTTTTGCATTTTGGGGAAAATAAAAGTTTGAAATATTTCTTTCTATTCTTTCCTCCATTTCTTCATAATTCCTTATTCAGATAAAGAAAGTTGTCCACCTCGGAAATTTCCTTCTGATAAAATTTTTGAAGCCATTTCCTCAATGTTCCCAGATAAGGGCACAGCCGAAGAACTAAAAGAAAAGTAAGTAAACTTTTTGTTTGCGGCCTTGTGAGGTATGTAATTGTCTTCTTGGTTTATTACAAATGGAAGTGTGTCTGCTGAACCTCTCCGTTTGTCCACACGATGTTTCAAGCAGTGTGTTTGTGGCACTCTGTACTAGGAAATGTTTATCAGGAGGGCTGGAGAGATGGCTGGGGGTTAAGACCCTGCCTCACAAGCAGAAGGTCCTGAGGTCAGATCCCAGGTCCACGTAAAAATGCCAGGTG
Source organism: Typhlomys cinereus (assembly GCA_023101885.1). NCBI lineage: Eukaryota > Metazoa > Chordata > Mammalia > Rodentia > Platacanthomyidae > Typhlomys > Typhlomys cinereus. The sequence goes on along the minus strand of JALPQD010000829.1, from coordinate 326,748 downwards.
GAAGCAGCAGCAGCCCGCACTTCCAGTTCTGATGGGCAGAGCCTAGGAAATTATAATGTTTATTAGTTACATAATAAATATATGTATGTATGCTCATACATAGAAATTACCCATTTATAGTAGTGTATTGCAGCAAACTTTTTATGGGCATGAATAGAAATTTTGGTGTTTATTTAAAACTAATATCTTTGTCCGTGATATACCCAAAATGTGTCAGTGGGTTTGATTCTTGATATGCTGTGCCTAATATGTAATTGACTCTTCATGTAAGTAAACAGTTACTTTGCTGGTTAGATCTTTGTCTTTGCTTTAGGCAAGGTAAACATTGAACAAAACGTGAAAACCTTTTAGAAATTTTAGTGTTAAATGGTTTTTGTTTCTGTTTTCCTTGGTTAATGTCAGATACAAAGAACTCACTGAGCAGCAGCTCCCAGGTGCTCTTCCTCCCGAATGTACGCCCAACATCGACGGACCAAACGCCAAATCCGTTCAGAGGGAGCAGAGCCTGCACTCGTTCCACACGCTCTTCTGCCGGCGATGCTTTAAGTATGACTGCTTCCTCCATCGTAAGTGCAGTTATTGTACGTTTTCTTTTTCTACCTTTGTAATGGAATTACCTGTTAAGCAGTTGAAAAGCTTTGTCATTGATTACTAGAATATACCATTGAATCTTACAGTAAAGACTGAAAAATGTTAGTTACTAATGCATATTTTCTACTATGAAATGTTACAAATACCATTGAAATACATAATTGGAATCACGTATGGTAACATACCTTTTGTTAAAACATGTAGCGTGTTTTAAAACATCCGAGTCGGCCCCGGTGGATTTGCTGTAATACCTGTGCAGGAGCAGGAGGACCACGAGTTCTAGGGCACTCTGAGCTGTGCGTAGAGCTCCTGTCTCCAGAAAGCCAGGGCCGGAGCATGTGCTGGGGCGCAGCCCCCCAACGCGTGGCCTGTGGTGGGCCAAGTACCATCCATCATGTACACAGAGTTCTTCGTTTCTCTTGTAATCATCTTTTCTGATGAGATTTTTTACAACCTTTTTACTTTTTATAGTTTGACTCATCGTTAGAGGAATCAGGGACAGCTACCAATTGGCTTGGATTATTTTAATAACTTATTTTAATATTGGCATGTCTATTTAGAAGAATTGGGTTCAGTCTTCTGGAAATCTAAAATAGTCAAGGATTGTAGAAGAGGGAATTCTTGGGATTCTGCTGAGGGAAATCTAGTCACAAGAATAGCTTTCTTCCATATATGTTTAGCTAACTGAAATGTGAAATTAAAAATGGCATGTTTTAATTTTTTAAACTACCCCTGGGTTAATTTTCCTTGTAGTTTGATTTGCTCTCACTTGAGCTGTGTGGTTGACCTGTGCACTTGCGAGCTTCTCCGTGCCGTGAGCCTGGCTGTGCAGGGACCCTAAACTGTAGCTGCGAGGTTTAGGGTTTTTAAGAGTGACAGTTCCTTGTTGCTGATGCGACCTTAACACACTCACATATACTTCTAATATTAGGCAGGTTCCGAGGTCAGAATGTGATCTAGAGCCAAGTCGTAATACGATATTAGAATTTTCTTCTGGAAGAATCAAGAAACAGGATTTGATCTTTAAATTTCTACTTTAAACACAACCTGGAGCTCAGGTTGTAGTTTTGCGGCAGAGTGCTCGCTTAGCGTCTTCAAGACCCTTGTCTCCAACACTAATGCCGTCCCCCACCATTCCCCAAAGTAAATAAAAGATCCCCCCCCTTTCCTCCTCAGTCTGTCTGTCTTCTCGTTTTTAAGTTCTGTGGAACTTAAGTTTGGGTTTTCTAAAATGTGCTTTAAGATTGACTTGTTTTGAACCAAAGTAAGTGCAAAGCACACAGTGCTGCCTGCAACCCAGCACGTTGCGGTGACAGCACGATGACCATAAATAAGTTGAGACCAGTCTAGACTGCAAGGCAAGATGTTTCAAAGCAGCAAAGATGAAATGAAGCTTTAGATAGATCGCGGGAGACTGACCTGTGGATTTGCACAGCGTTCACAGGATCCTGGTTTCCCTCCTCAGTAATGGTGGTGAGGGGTGCTTTGTGGTGAGACGTTAGTGAAGAAAACAGAAAATGTGAAATCAAATTTCTCCCAAATCAAAATAGTTTTCATCTTGTAAAATTTTTTTAAAAAAAAACCCATCATTTTGTGTACGTGTGTATGTACGTGCATGTAAAGGTCAGGACAGCATGCAGAAGTCAGTTCTTCTACCCTGTGGAGTCTGGAGATTGAACTTGGTGTGGCCGAGTGGCAAATACTCTTACCCACTGAGCCATCTCGCAAGCCCACCTTATGTAATTTTGACTAGCTGTTTTTAAGCATTTGCCCTTTTTTTGCCTGAAAAGCAAACTTGGGGAAATTATCTCAAGTTCACAATAATGTATTCACACTTTGCTATATGCACATACTATCATTTGAATCTATTAGCACATTATTTAGGAAGTTTTAAGTTTCAAAGATTTCTGCATTTCTAAAACTTGTTTTATCTTACCACTCCATTCTTTGTAGAGAAGGATGGGTCAGAGGAATCGAGGTCCAGGAGTGTGGAGCTGTCCTCTTTAAAAATGCATTTTACTAAGTACTGCTACATTCTCGTCCACCATTAGTGAATTGTCCACCTTTAGAAATCAAGTAATTACAGTGTCAGCACTGGAATTGGTAGTGCACATCAGGAGGCTGCAGTTTAAGACCAAGTTGGCAACATAACAAGCCTACATCTCAACACACACACACACACACACACACACACACACACACACACACACACAGAGTTCAGTATCTTTTTGGAATATCTGCTACTTGTTGGAGATACTAAGACTGAGGTGAATGCTCATAGTCATAGCTGTACTCATCAGTGACACTTACAAGGGTGAAAACTGTAAATCATTTCAGAATTTCCTGTGTTTTCATCTTGCTTGAGGGTTGGAGGAGGAGCGGAGAATTCCTTGTAATCCTGGAGGGAAATCATAAAGTAATGTAAACTCCTAACTCAGAAGTGACAGTCTGCAGTTGGCTTCTCCATGGATCTGGGGAAACGCCAACAGGAATCTCGATGGCCGCGTTCAGATACTTTGTTTACGTTGCAGCCTTTCATGCGACTCCCAACACATACAAGCGGAAGAACACAGAAACCGCTCTGGACAACAAGGCTTGTGGACCACAGTGTTACCAGCACTTGGTAAGGGTCAGCGCCTGAGGCTCCGGAGGGAGCTTTGGCAGAGGCGCTGAAGGCAGCGCCAATGTTGCCTCTGCTCCTGGTCCCGTGGCAGGCCGTGTTCTTGCCCTCGTCTCGCCCCGCTTGTGTACTGCACCACGGAGTCGTTGATGTTGTACTCTTTTTTTTTTTTTTTTATTAAAAATTTAATTATACATTTTAAAAATTTTTTACCAGTTCCCTCCCTCCCCCCTGATGTTGTACTCTTCATCTGTTACCTTCAGCGGGCACACGACCCACGCAAACACTAGGAACTGATCTGTTTGCAAGTTCCCGAGCTTTTCGCAGGTTGATTTCCCGTCTGCGCTGTAGGCCCTTTGTAATTCGAGCTGTGCAGTAGAGCCCACTTTTTTTTTTTCCTTTAAAGTAATGGAGAAGAAGCAGGGATTAGGAAAACAGAAGGTAGGAAAGTTGTTTTTAGGGGTTCTATCTTATTTTTTACCATTTCCCCTCTTTGAACCAACCACTCCTACCTAGGAACTAAGTGGGTATATATTGCCTGTTGGATTTTGGACAGAAGATTCAGTGAATGAACCTGCAGAAGGTATCCTATTCTTTTTATAAATTTTTTTTTATTATTATTATTATTTATTCAACCGTGTGTATGTGTGCGCACGCGTGTGTATGTCTGTGTGTGTGTGTGTGTCTGTGTATGTGTAGAACCACGGACGAATTCGCGAACCACCATGGACGCCTCCACCTCCTTCTGCCCCGGGATTCACAGGCTCCGCCCTACCAGGACCAGAAGCGCAGGCCGCCCCCGCTTCTGCCTGCCGTCTATACGTGGGATCTGGGATCCGAACTTGGGACCTTCCGCCTGCAAGGCGGAGGCTTAACCCCTGAGCCACCTCTCCAGCCCGGTATCCTATTCTTTTAAGCAATTTGGATTTTATAGAATGAAATATAAAACTGTTGGCTGCTCTCCAACTTTTTTCTTCTGTTTCCACTAAAAACTGGATTTCTTGAGCACAATTTTATAATATTGTTTATAAACCAGAACTCCATTTGGCCCATCTGAAATGTTTTGTGGTCTTTCTTTCAAACCATGCTCTCACCATTGTTTTATGCTTTCTGAAACTGGTTTATTATGTTTCGGGATATAAAATGTCACCTTACAGTGTTGGTGCTAATGTTTCTTCACGTCTTCCTGTGGCTGTGCGTCCTTCACAGGAAAACACACTGGATGCTTTGATAGTAAGACAGGAAGCCACAAAGTCCTGCATGTTTTGTATGTTTTGTGTCCTTAGGTACTTAAGTAATACTAATACCTTTTTAAAGATATAATGTATTACCTAATAAGTCTTGAGATAGGAAGTCTGAATCGTCCTGTGTTGGTATGTGATCTTTGGGTAGAAATCACCTTTGAGGTGGACTACATGCATAGACAAAGTACCTTTATTAAGGAAGCTTAACATTTTATATTTTAATTTACTGTTTTAGTTAATACGTTTTAACAAATTCACCATGTAGAACTGTCTTGCCTGATTGTATTACTCTAACAATATTTTGAGCCCATTTTTATGTTTGAGATATCTTGAAACCATCAAAAATAGATCACAAGTAGGCATATTGATATATAAATGTTTGTTAAGAATATGATAGAGGGGGCTGGAGAGGTGGCTCGGGGTTACTCCTCTGCCTTGCAGGCAGGAGGTCCTGAGTTCGGATCCCAGATCCCACGTATAGATACTGGGCGGAAGCGCGGGCGGCCTATGCTTTGGGTCCTGGTAGGGGGCGGAGCCTGTGAATCCTGGGACAGAGTAAAAGGAGGAGGTGGAGGCAGTTCATGGTGGTTCCCGAATTCGCCCGTGGTTCTACACACACGTGCACACACATACATGCACACACACACACGTGCACACACACGTGCACACACACATGCACACAGGCACAATTGAATAAATTTAAAAAAGAATATGATAGAGATTTCTTGATGTACTGTTTTGTCTTGCGCAATCAGTGTCTTTTTCTTTTCTTTCTTCAACTAAAATGAGTTGGATCTTTGCCCTGATGCTTCCATTCTTCACCTTGTAGGAGGGAGCAAAGGAGTTTGCTGCCGCCCTCACTGCTGAGCGCATAAAGACCCCGCCAAAGCGCCCGGGGGGCCGCAGGAGAGGCCGGCTTCCCAACAACAGCAGGCCCAGCACCCCCACCGTCAGCGCGCTGGAGGCTAAGGACACGGACAGCGACCGAGAAGCTGGGGCTGAGACCGGGGGAGAGAACAACGACAAGGAGGAGGAGGAGAAGAAGGACGAGACCTCCAGCTCCTCTGGTAAGCCGCGTCCGCAGGGCTCAGGAATGCGCAGCTGACGTGCTCCAGCCGCGACCTTACCGCAGCACCCATCTCTCGCCGTCCTTTCTGATTCCGTCCTCCGTCTTCTCTCTGCCAGGGCGCCGTGGAATTAGATCATTTGACCTGGCGTAGTTTTGGTTAGAGAGCGCCTGGTCTGGCTAATGAGCCAATATGCAGTTGGTGGTTGTAGTTTTTTCAGCTTGAATCACACAGCGAGTGATGATAGTATGGCCTCACGGACCCCATGCGTGCTCGCTTATCAGGCGGTGCTAAGCAAGCGCAACTGTGGTTCTGTGGGGAGGTGAGGAGAATCCTCCTTGCATTGCTGGTATAACTTAGTTGTAAATCAAATTCCTTCTGTTGCTTTAATCATACCTTCATTTTACCTGTTGCTATTATTTTCCATTATGATTTCTTGACCGTTGCTAACATTTGCTTTTTGCAGAAGCAAATTCTCGTTGTCAAACACCAATAAAAATGAAGCCAAACATTGAGCCTCCCGAGAACGTGGAGTGGAGCGGTGCTGAGGCCTCCATGTTCAGAGTCCTCATCGGCACCTACTATGATAATTTCTGTGCCATTGCGAGGCTGATCGGGACCAAAACATGTAGACAGGTAAGTAGGCTGAGAAGACTCGGTCACAAAGAGCTTTAACTACAGGGAGAATAGCTGCTCGAGGCCCAGACACAGGAAGTCCTGTTACTAGGCTCCTCCTGTTCATCTCCTGAAAAGAACAGTTTTTTCTCCATAAGGAAACAAAGTGAACATTATTGTTATTTTCCTACGTAGATTGGCAGTTGCAGTGGGATATTTGTAACACTAGTTGTACTTTAGTTGGGCACACGGCAGTTGCACAATGTCCCACACTGGTGACGAAGATGCCCAAATTATGGAAACGTTTCTCTAGTGGGGACGAGCCTGGTGCCCTCAGTCACACTGTCCCTGCGCTGCCCGTGTCTCTAGGTGTATGAGTTCAGAGTCAAGGAATCCAGCATCATAGCGCCTGTCCCCGCAGAGGATGTGGACACACCTCCTAGAAAGAAGAAAAGGAAACACCGGTAAGTGCCGCCGCGGCTCCCACACGGCTCAGTTTCCACTTACTGTTAAGCGAAGTCTTTAGACACTAGAGGTGGGTCCGTAGAGTCCTGTTTGTACTGGAAAGTTAACTGGTACTTTTCTACAGAAATACAACAGTTTCAGTAAAATTGGCATACCAACTTATAATGAGAAAAATGTATTTAGTAGCTTTCGTAATGCAGGTTGCATAAATAATTGCTTTAGTGCTCAGGTATTAATTTTTAAGACACGTTCCAGTTGTGAGTTCTGGGCCAGTTTTAAATCTTTGGTTCCAGGAGCTTGAACGTTGCATTGGATGTGATTACTGTCTTTCACAAAGGCTTACGGCAAATACGTGATGTGTAGAGAATGTGCTTGCCAACACAGAGCCAGGAAAATCATGATTGATGCCTGTCCCACACATACTTCATAAAAAGGAGAAGTATATTGGGTGGGGAAGAAAGCAGGTCATGTTTTATAAGTTATATATGGGCTCATATTGTTTGCTACCTTTCTTTAAAAAATTAGAACTTGAAGAAAGTATACTTTTCCTGCAGGAAGAGAAATTTAGGCATTAGCAGATGCTTGTGAATTTTAGGTTGAATGATTTTCGACAACGTAGTTCAATTGGGTGATTAATGGTGCTTGAAAGTAGAGAAAGAATCAGTATCCATATGAACCGGGTTAGGATCTCGGTGGGTCCCACACGTGTTGCTGCCCGAGGGCTGCTGCTCATACCGAGTGGGTGCCGTGGAGACGTGCAGAAGTCACCTGCAGGCTGGAGGCGAGGCACAGTAGCATTGCGTGAAACGGTTGTCCCTGAGTCACCCCCACGAATGACAGATACAAGCAGGGTCGAGTTCAGTTTTTCTTTACAGCACTGCTGTGTGTCAATTGTACAGCAGGTCCACTGAAACTTACACGTTCACACAGAAGTTTATATTTCATTTCTCTCTTGCAGGTTGTGGGCTGCACACTGCAGAAAGATACAGCTGAAAAAGGGTTAGCATCTCTCCATTTAAACTCACTGTTAGCCTAACTGTCTCTTTTGCTTTAGAATAGTATCTGGAATGGAATTTGAGTAATTCTGACCCAGTTGACTTGTGTATATCAAATCAATCCAAATGAAATATGTCTTTTGATGAATCTCCAGTCAGTGCTCTTCTGGAAAGTGAAGCTGATTGGGTGGAAGGAGTTAGTGAGAAGCGCTAAAGGAGAAGCGCCTGGAAGTGGGACTGAGATAGGAGGCCGAGGGTTCAACGCAGACTCGTGGGTGCGGGAGGGATTCCTGCCGTGATCTTGCCGACAGGACGGCGCGCAGCATCCAGTGCGTTGGGGTAGCGCAGCTCCAGTGGCGGGGAGAATGTGCTCTTGATAACTGTGCTGACCTTCCATCTCCCTGGATTCATTGGCCGCGTGCTGTTGTCTTTACTCAGACGGCTCCTCTAACCATGTTTACAACTATCAACCCTGTGACCATCCGCGCCAGCCTTGTGACAGTTCGTGCCCTTGTGTGATAGCACAAAATTTTTGTGAAAAGTTTTGTCAATGTAGTTCAGAGTGTAAGTATTTGTTGCTTTGATGCAATTGCATGAGAACTGAATAGGCCTTTGGTCAACAACTTAAAACTGGTTTAATCTGAAATATAAAGACCCGGGAGTATTCTCTCACTGCTTGTGTTAGGAAATCTGCTTATTCTACAACTATTTACTGAACATTAACTGTACTGTGCTCGTGTCCAGTCAGTTTTGAGCAATGTGAATGTGTGTGTGAAAGTACAAGTTAGACAGGATTGTATTAAAGGACTTGATTTTTCTGTATTTTCTTTGATCATTTGAGTCATGATAAAGATGGCATAGAATTGAAGGGGATTCTAGAAGAAGTGACCTGAACTTGACTTCTGTACATAATCCAGTGTAACAGAGGATGTGTGTTGATGTCTCTCCAGTCAGTGCTCTTTTGGACCGTGAAAGCTGATTGGATTTTGTTTTCAGAATGAAGGAACGAGACTAAGGACAGTAGGTTTTTACAATTGTTTAAGGAAGTTTCACACAAGCTTGGACACTTAAAAGGGGGTTAAAAATACGGGTTGTCAGAATGGATAGGGACCTTGGACACTTTCAGCCTCCTCCCTCCACCAGTTTTATAAGTCACAGAACTTTAAATTCACAAGCCACGTCCAGTTGTGAAATGGAAAACAAAACTCAGTGGTGGCCTTTCTCAGTCCTGACAGCTTCGTGCTTGTTGCTCCTTCGTTTCCACATCTGCACAGTGGGAGAGAAAGTGTCGTGAGGGCTTAAGGGAGTCAGTCGGGTGCTCAGCAAAGTGTTGACCGCGTTGATTCCTTTCTACAAGGGTTTGCACGTAATTTTGATAGTGAGATGTGGTGATGCTGGTGAACTTATCTTGAAGGTCAAAACCGCTTCCCCGGATGCCGCTGCAAAGCGCAGTGCAACACGAAGCAGTGCCCGTGCTATCTGGCCGTCCGCGAGTGCGACCCTGACCTCTGTCTCACGTGTGGGGCTGCGGACCACTGGGACAGTAAAAATGTGTCCTGCAAGAACTGCAGCATTCAGCGGGGCTCCAAAAAGGTAAGTAGCCGTTGCATCTCGGAGGCCACGACTTGAACACGCTGTGGAACTGGGGACCTGAACTTCTGATTCTAATGCCGCCTGCTTCGCTCTGGGATTTCCCGGGCTCCACTCACCAGGGTCGGAAGAGCAGGCCACCACCGTTTCTGATTGGCATTTTTGTCTGGGACCTGGGATCCAAACTCAAGACCTTCTCTTGTGAGACAGAGTCTTAACCCCTAAGTCATCTCTCCAGCCCCCACGAAGTAATTATTGAGCAAAAGAGACTATCAGCAGTGTACTGTGCAGTGGAAATTCATTATCTTCTTTTGGGGGCAAATGGCAGGTTCTTTCTTTATTTCAATCACGTGGCTTTTAGCTATTTAATTTGTTTTCATAATCTTCCATGTTAGGAATAATTATTAGCCATTTGTACACATAAGGAAACTCAAAGCCACAAGACTCGCACAGTAAAGGAACAGAAATGCAGCCTGGACAGAGCAGTGCAGATTCCCTGCTGCTAGGCCGCCTGCCCCTGCTCCTGTGTACGGGTGCTCACTGCCCGGCTCAACCCTCTGCTCTGGGGGTCCCTGCCCGCAGAGAGCCGCAGGCAGAGCCTCCGTTCTCCTTAGTTTTCTTCTCACATCTGTGTTCAAGGCACGTCCGGTTTGAGTTAGCTGTGCAGAGCTCATTGTGTCACAACGATGCCGGCCCAGTGTCCTGTGGGAATACGTGTTCTCACCCAACAAGCTGACATTTTCTGCCCTGGGGCCGTACTGGCCATTGTAGGATGTAGACTCTTCCCCCTGGCTTGTTGAGAAAGTGGGCAGTAGCATTCATAATGATGTGTCCTTTTTGTGACATCATTTAGCTCTCAAAGCTATGTAAAATTGGATTGGAGAGATGGCTCAGTGGTGGAGCCTCTGCCTCTCAAGCAGAAGGGCCTGAGTTCAGATCTTGAATCCCGTGTACAAATGCCAGGTGGGAACGGCACCTGGGGAACTGCAGAGCAAAGCGAAGAGGAGGTAGAGCGATCCAGGGAGATTCCCAGAGTCACTCTTGAACTTGCAGAGGCCACACCGGCAAAACAAAACACAAAACTCTATATAATTCATACCCTTTACTTACTGGGTAATCACTTTGGTAATTTCTAGTATTTAATGTTGTTTCTGATCAGGAGTGTGCGCCACTCACCCACGGCACTAGTGCTCAGGAGGCTGAGGCGGGGGCAGAGGTCTTCTCTCGAGCCCGGCATGGTTCACACAGTGAGACCGTGTTTCAAGGACGGGTCAGGGAGCGGCCCAGCGTGCTACCTCTCGCTGCGCAGACGCGAGGACGTGCGTTTGGGTCCCCAGGTCCACGCAGCAGCCAGGCGTGCTGTTCCTACGCGTCCACCACAGAGGAGGACGGGCTGCTTGTCCCGGAGTCTTGCTGGCTGGCCCCTGTCACTGGTGGGCTCTAGGCCAGGGAACGACCCCGGGTCAGAAACAAGGCAGGAGGCCGGGGAGATGGCACAGTCAGAGGGCTTGTGTGTGGCAGCGTGACCGCTGGATCCCCAAACCCACAACCTCCTGTGAAAAGCCAGGCACGGGTGTGCACGCGTGTGTGAACCCAGTGCGCCCACAGGAAGGGAGGTGGGAGAGGAGGATCTCTAGAAGCCCACCCGCTAGCTAGCCTCACCTGCACAGGGAAGACACCATCTTTAAGGCGAAAAGATCACCTGAAGGTAGTTCTCTGACCCCCCTTGACCACTCCCCACACACACCGAGAAGATGAAGCACAACGGAGAAGGTGGCCCGAGGGCCACACAGACGCACGCCTCACGCATGCGTACACCACACACACGCTACATAAAAATAAACAAGGGCAAAAGCTTGTGTTACTTTCCGTCACGATGACGGTACCTGAGAACAGAGGCAGAAAGATTCTGCTGATGGTTTCAGTTCATGGTCACTTGCCGTGGTTGCGTCTGGCCCTGCAGCGGGCGCCGTGAGGGACACGTGCCGCTTGCTGCCCAAAGGCGAGAGAGCCCAGAACCAGGCAGGAGCCAGACAGCGCGACGCGGTCGGTCGGGGAAGGGTCACCAACACGTGGTAGGCAGAGCCCTCACGACATCACCTGCGATGCCGGCTACTCTGCGGGACCCGAACCTTCAGCCCCTGAGCCTTTTAGGGGTACTTGGTTGAAAGTCAAGGAGCCAAAGACTGAAGTGGGAAGTAGTTAGTGGACCGTAGGCCTTGCTGCCGCATCACACTCATGCCGCGCACACCACCCAGGGATGTTTTTCCTGTAAAATAGAAAATACCCCACTCAGCGGTTTGCACAACCATTGCATCTACTTGTGAGTTGATTGTTCCTGCAGTGGGGCCTCTGCAGGTAACCCCGGGAACCTGTCACTCTGCGGTCGGCCATCTCCCGCCGTCTCTGCTGTCCTCATGCAGTCGCACTTTGTTTTCTAGCATTTATTGCTCGCACCATCTGATGTGGCTGGCTGGGGGATTTTTATCAAAGATCCAGTGCAGAAAAATGAATTCATCTCGGAATACTGTGGAGAGGTAAGGCACACGCATGTCATGCAGCTCTCTTTGATTTGGGAGGACTTCATCGGACAGGTCTGCTGGCTTGTTAGGACAAATGAATATAAAATGCAGCTTCTCCGTGCAGTTGTGGATCTGGGTTGCTTAGTAGTGTGATCGTTCACTTCTAACCATGTTTAACTTTTGTGGGGAGCAAAGGTGCAGAGCTGGTCCTGCTTCATTGACAGCCTGGTCACGAGGACCTGGAAACAACAGTATCATTAATAAATTCCTTTTTAGTTGTACGTTTGGGGGGAAAGTTGTAGCTACAGTTTGTATTTTTTACTCAGCAAAGAGAATAACTTTTTCTAAGTATATTGCTTAGGTCATAGAAATCTGATGTGGCGTTCTTAGAAATTCTGCTTTTTATCAGCGTGTAGACTGCATAAAGAAGAGAAATTGGCTCTGATGGTTTCTTTATTGTGAATTCTCAAGAAAGACCAAGCGTCTCTTCCCTGGATTGGAGGCTCTCGCACATTTCAGAGGCCTCGTGGCTCATTCCCGACATTGCCTTCCTGTGCCTTTCTTTTCAGATTATTTCTCAAGATGAAGCAGACAGAAGAGGGAAAGTGTATGATAAATACATGTGCAGCTTTCTGTTCAACTTGAACAATGGTACGTTTCTGAGTGACCCCGTGGCTCCTCGGGGCTGGTGTAAGGGCCTCCGATGGTGAGAATTTAACGTTAGAGTCCTGCAGGAGAGGTGCTGGTCTCTCCCCACTGGCACAGGCTCAGGGTACTGCTTGCCAGGAAAGGAAGGGAGGGGGAGGGGGAGGGGGGGAAGGAGGAAGGGTGGAAGGAGAGGAATTCCCTAGGGAGCACATGGACCCTGTGTAGGAAACAAGGCTCGAACCCCGGCCATTTGCCGCGGGCTGCTGCAGCTGGTCTGAGGGGCGTTGTGCTCCCCACTGCCGTGGGGAGCCTTGTGTTCCTGAGATCTGGGCCAAGCGCTCCTAGTGGGCGCCTGTGACTCAGATGGACGGCGGCGCCTCCTCACTCTAGATGTGCCCGCTGAAGTGAAGCCAGCTTGTTGCGGACCGCTGCTGGCTGCGTGGCAGGAATTTGCGGGAATGTAGGTGTGTTCACACGAGACGTTAGACGCCTTTAGCCTGACCAGGGAGAAAAGCTTTACATTTGTTAGTTTTTAAATGGATTATGTTCCATAGAATAATGTAATTTTAAATGTGAAAATACCAGTTCTTGATATTGGGAGGAATTTGGCCAGATGACATTTTTAGGTATATTTTGTTTGGCAATATATAACTGAGAAGTCAAGAAATATTACCCAGCTAGTTATCTTTAATGACCAAGGAAGGATTAATTTCAGTCTACATAGCATTTTCTTCCACATAGTATGTCATGGTGAATCATTTCTTTGCTTTTCAAGTCAAACCCTGAAGAGTTACATATATTTCCAGAACCATAAATATCTTTGTGTTTATTGGGCTATGTCATGCTTAGGCACAGGTGTCAACTTGACAGTTGAGGGTTTGATCTCTGGGCACATTTCTGGAGAATTAGTAGAGTTAAGCCCACAGCAAACCTGCAGGAGATTGGCTGCTGGGGAAGGCCCAGCCCATGGTGGGTGGGACTAGGCCCTGGATAAATCACAGAGAGCTGGTTGAGAGAGTTGGCATCCTTCTGTTCACTTGGCCAGACATGCTGGTCTGGCAAGTAAGGATTGTCCATCTCTCAGTTTTTAAGTGGTGATGGTGCGGCCAGTTCCCTCGGCCCTGGTGTTGGTGCGTGCTCTCCCATCAAGCTGGACTGAGAACTGTAACCAGTAATAGTAAAAAAAAATAAACCCCTTGTTCCCTTAAGCCGTTTGATGGTCATTTATCAGCAGCCATGCAGGTGAACTGCAACAGGTTATAAACAGGATGTACACTAAGTTGTATTTTTCTTTTCTTTAGATTTCGTGGTGGATGCAACCCGCAAGGGTAACAAAATTCGCTTTGCGAATCATTCAGTAAATCCAAACTGCTATGCAAAAGGTAGGCTCTTAGGAAGTTAGAGCCCCATATGACAACAGGAATCCTTCTCACGTCAGGACAGTGGCCTTCGGCACCTGTGGGGTCCTGTTTATATGTGAGCACGTAATTTCCTGTGGCCTGTCAGTTGACTGCACACTAACCCCATGCTGTCTGTCTTTCCAGTTATGATGGTTAATGGTGACCACAGGATAGGGATCTTCGCTAAGAGAGCCATCCAGACTGGTGAAGAGCTGTTTTTTGATTACAGGTTGGTGAATTGGTGAAGTATTTGCTCTTCCAGCGTTACCTAGTGGCTTTCGTTGCAGTAAGATGAACTGCACAGAGTACCTTTCAGTTCTTTGCTAGATGTAACGCCGCCAGAGGGGCGCTCTCTCGTCTGGCTGGTCACTTGCTGGCTGTGGGCGCCAGGAGAGAGTTGTTGGTACTACTGTCCCCGCAGCAGTGCAGCGTCTTGATTGTTGCCTGGTGCCTGTTTAAGAGAACAGGCCAACCCAGGAGGAAGCCCCCTTCTCACCTCTCGTTGGTCGCCGGGTGTGACTTGGAGCCTGTTACTTATGCTTCAGAACACATGCGCATGCTTGAGTTTCCAGAGTAAATGTAACGGAAGCATATTTAGATGGGTTGGCAGACCACATGCTTTGCTTGATGGCATACTGTGTAAATCTTTACTAGAAGTACATTTAGATCTTTTTTATTGCTAGAGTACTTACTTCTTACACTTTTATTTTCTTTTTTTTTTTGTGGTGCTCTGGATTGAACCTAGTGCTTTGGGTGGCTTGAGAAGTTCTTTTCTATCGAGCCACCACACCACATCCCTCCCATCTCACACACATCTCTCAGACAATGGTGTGTACTTGGTAATCCCGCGGGTCCTTCTGGGGGAGCTGTTCACTGACCCTCCTAGTGTGTGACTCGGGGCAGATCAGGTGGTAGCTCACACCATCAGGTTCTGTGGGCTCAACCTGACAGTTATTCTGGTTGAAATAAGATCAGGTGTCAGTTTCTGGTTAAATAATTCTCGTGGGTGAACATGACCCACACAGGCTTTGAGGACTGAGCGGTTGCACACTGGCCTCGTGTGAACCTATTTTAATGCACTGTGCCACAGAGTGGGAAAAACTGAGCGAAACCAGTAGGATTCAAATAGAGGGGTCTCCTCAGAGCCGCTGCGAGCGGCTCCACCCGTGCTCGCCTTAAGGTGGGGGAAGGGAGCGTCCAGCAGGTTGGCTGCGTTGAAGACAGAGCTGTTCAGCTTCCCCAGTCGGGCAGGTCTGAGGTTCCTGTCCCAGCGGGTACTCTCGGGTACCTGCGTTGGCATCTGGGCACAGCCAGCTAGGCCTGCCCCTTGTTCACGGGCACTCGTTCCCGGTGGATTCTCCCCAGTCAGTGTGCAGCTCCCCAGAGGGCAGCGTTCTGCGCAGGCGAGAGCAGCTGGAGCTGCGGGGGGCGCCTCGCACAGTCGGGGCAGACGCACCCCTCTCAGGCCTGTGCGACGCTGTGCGGGGAGGGGTCGCGACGCCCCACAGCGCTCAGCGGCCTGGCGGTTCTACCTGGGGTGGGTAGTTAGCGCTTGTTCCTGTTGTTTCAGATACAGCCAGGCTGATGCCCTGAAGTACGTGGGCATCGAGAGAGAGATGGAAATCCCTTGACGCCTGCCCCCCTCCCCCGAGACAGCTGCCTTAGCTTCAGGAACCTCCAGGACGGTGGGCAATGTAGGAAAAACGCAGTTTTAAATTTTGAATTTGCAAAGTACTGTAACAATAATTTATAGTAACAAGTTTGAAAACCAACTTTTTATTGCCTTCTTACCAACTGCAAAGTGTTTTGTACCAGTGAATTTTTGCAATAATGCAGTATGGTACATTTTTCAATTTTGAATAAAGAATACTTGAACTTCTGTTGTCCAGTCAATTGTCACGAAACTTTGTCCACTGAATCTAGGGGGGATCTCATGGGGAAATACTCCCAGCCTAACAGTTTTCAGTCGTCTGTGACTCTCACACTTGGTATTAATAGGCAGTGTTAATTTGCCTAAATAAAACACGCACTTTTACATGTTAGGTTAAGTAACAGACACAACTAACGAGGCCCATCCTGTGCTGTGCGGCTCGTAATCCTGTTGGCACTGCCTGTGGTTGTGCAGTGAACAGGTGAAAGCCCCTGGCATTGCATTCTGGGAGTTTGGTGACTAGTACGGAGCTTGCTCGCAGGGTGCTGCGGGGGGATCTTTTGGTTGGCTCATAATTGTAGGGAAAGCTGTTTAACTGCCCAGCCTGTTGTCCCAGTGTAAAAGTGATTGAAGTTGAGCTAAGTTATTTCTTAGAATTTCAGTCGTTTACATACTAGTTCTCACAAATACAACAATGTAAGTTACGATTCTTGTCCTGTTTACAAATGATGCAGGTGGTCAGGTGTGATCGTAATCTCAGAACTTGGAAGATGAGTAGAATTGTGAGTCGGAGGGGAAATTGTCTCAAAAAGAAAAGGGGGGGGACGACGACAGACATAGACTAATTCATCGTCTTGAAGGTGTTTAGAACAACCTTCTCCAAGTCCTGGTGGGACGCCCGTACCTCCTGTGCGTGGAAGCATGTGGTGGTTTTGCAAGTTGCAGTGTGACTTCCCCGCGTCCTCCCAGAGACACACAGCATTGGGGTGGGGATCCCCAGGAGCTGAGAATCCTATCAGTCTGTGGTTTGTAATTTTCCAGTACCAGAGTCATGTGTAGTTTTTATTCATGGGCTAATAAGACTTCATATTAAACATTAAAATGAACTTTGTTTTCTAATTCCCAACACATTCTCTGGTTTCTATTGAATCAATTCACAAAGCGTTAGCAACTTGACCCCTAAAGGGACATCGCAGAGAGGCTGCAGTGCCGCCTGTGGCTGCCTCCGGCTCTGCCCGTGGCACTTGGCATGACGCCGGGCAAAGCTGAGGTTATCAGTGTTACTCATCACTGGACAGATTCTACTTTGGAGAGTCTCATGGCCTCTTGGACAGAGGCTAACAGAGCGTCCGCTCCTCACACGTGGACTGTTGGGTCGCTTGCCCCCCCAGCCCAGCTGCCCCCCCATTCCCATACACAGGCAGCTGGGGGGTGGGGCCTTGAACAGCGTCCGATAGGGCAGAGCCCCAAATGCAGGGACATGAGTTGTATTGGTGGAACAGTAATTTTGAGACCTTTTTTTCATGGAGGTGGGAGACTGACAGGGTCTCCTGTGGTCTGTCTAGGCCTCAAACTCTCCGTGTATCCTAAGGACAGTTTTGGATTACTGATTTCTCCTGCTGGGATTGTAGTGTGTGCCCAGCACCTGGCCTATTCTTTGCGTGTGTGTGCGTGTGTGTGTGTGTGTGTGTGTGTGCGCGCGCGCGCGCACGCATGTCTGTGTGTGGCTATATGGGCTTTTGTTGCACAGAGGTCAGAGGGTATCAGTGTTCCCCATCACCCTTTGCTAACCTGCTCCCCCACTTTTTATTTGCTGGAAGCTGGCAGGCTCCATTATCACCCCATCTCTGCCCCCACTGGTGCTGGGTACAGGCATGCGTATGGCCAGACTTGGTAGGTGAGAACTGGGTTCCAAACTCTGGGATCCTCACGTTTGCCTCTTAGACAGTGAGCGTCTCTCCAGCGCCCTCCCCTCATGTTCTTCATGTATTTGTTTTTCTTTTACACCATGGCTTTGTCTACTTTTCTAAACGCCCTTTTTGATAAAAGCTTTCACCAACGCTGAACTTTTCCGACCAAATCATTGACCGTATCGTTTGACATTCTTTATGGTAAAGGTGTAGTGAGAAAGATGCTGAGCTTGAACGAACAGCGTACAGTCACCTCCCCTGGACTGTCTAGTGTGAGCAAATTTGCATTAAACATGATTATCATCCACCTGCAAGTGACTTTTCAGTATCGTCAGCCCCCCCCCAGCTAGTCCTTAGGGATCATTTGAAGTTCTGACTTCCAAATGGTCACCCACTCCCGCCAAAACTATGCAGACCCACAAATTGCGTGATTTAAGATTGCATCAAGATATGATCTTGATGTAAGTGTGGGAAAGAAACCCAAGCATTGTGTTACACAATTCTGACTGGAAATAGTTGAAGGCTTACTTTCTGTTGATACTTTTTTTTTAAATTTTTTTTTATTAAATTGTGCGTATATGCGTGTGTGTGTGTGTAGAACCACGGATGAATTCGGGGAACCACCATGAACTGCCCCAGGATTCACAGGCTCCGCCCTACCAGGACCAGAAGCGCAGGCCGCCCCCGCTTCTGCCTGGCGTCTATACATGGGATCTGGGATCCGAACTCAGGACCTTCCGCCTGCAAGGCAGAGGCTTAACCCCTGAGCCACTTCTCCAGCCCCTCTGTTGATATTCTTGCCACGATTGTAGAAGGGGCAGCCACTGCAGAGACCAGAAGTAGGTCTACACTCACCTGTTCCGACAGATGTCTCGGTCTCTACTGGATAGCTGTATAGGCTAAAAAGGCGAGGTTATGGTCCAAGAAATGAAGTCACCTGGACAGCTAAGTCAAGTTTGATGTTTTATCCCGAATCATAAGTTTCTGCAAGAGAAAGGCACCGATGTTCATTCAGTAAAGGAACGTAGTGGTCAAACAGTAGTTTACATTTCAGAGGCCTGATGGGTCCACAGCTACTGTTCTCTGGCCCCTTTTGGGAGCTCAGATTCCTACATCTTTGTGATCCTGACTGCTTTCTCAAGAAGGCAGTGACAGCACATAGTGATTGTGACCGTTTCAAGGGGTTCGCACGGCTAGCAGACCCCCAGGAGTGGCACTTAGGACTGGTTCTGCTGAGCCCTCGGGTTCCGCCCTCGGGTGATAGCGTGTCCCTCAGCGGCCACCCAGGGAGAGGCCTGGCACATTCCTTCCCTCAGGCATGTACTGGGCACTTTTGGGTCTTGCCCCAAGGCCTGGCTTGCTTCAGGCCACACTGGGTTTTCATTCAACAGCCCGGAAGGCAGAACATGACTTTATTGAGGTAATTTAAAACCATTGGACTGAAAGTAAGCTCTCAGGGGCTACAGAGATGACTTGGATTAATTTACCTCAGAAGCAAAAGGTCCTAAATTCAGATCTTGAGGTCCCAAGGCCTATGCTTCTGGTCTGCGAGGGCAGATGCTGGGTAACCCCAGAACAAAGCAGGAAGAGGTAGAGCAATGTAGGATTCCGAAAACCACCCCTGGGTCTCTAAAGGCACTCAGGTGCCTTGGGAAGTATCCTGGGAAGTGTACCCGGGTCCTGGAGCAATCGGAGAGGTCCCAGCTACCCTTCAAAAACCTTTTTTTTTTGGGGGGGGGGTTTCAGGTAGAGTTTATTAGAGGAGAGAAAGGCTAGACTCAGGCACGGAATCCATGAGGAGCAGGCAGCTGGAAGTGAACTCATGGACTCCACACGTGGAGTGCCCTGAGGGGCCGGTGCCCAAAACACTTCTTTGAAAGTGGGTCCGAGGTGTATCTTGTAACAGGCTTTTTTCAGAAACAAAAAATGAACGGCTGCGAGGAAAAGCATGTGTGAGCATCGCATGCTGCGGTTTGTATATTGAAGCAGGTTTGATGCCGAGGCTTTTTTTTTTTATTATTTATTCAATTGAGCACGTGTATGTGTGTGTGTGTGTGCGTGTATGTGTGTGTAGAACCACGGACGAATTCGGGAACCACCATGGACCGCCGCCTCCTTGTTTACTCTGCCTGGGGATTCACAGGCTCCGCCCTACCAGGACCAGAAGCGCAGGCCGCCCCCGCTTCCGCCTGGCGTCTATACATGGGGTCTAGGATCCGAACTCAGGACCTTCCGCCTGCAAGGCAGAGGCTTAACCCCTGAGCCACCTCTCCAGCCCCGACGCCGGGGCTCTTAAGGTGGAGAGCAAGGAGGGTCTTCCGTGCAGTGGGGGTCGTGTCACTAAGGGTCTGGGGAGGCCCAGCCGAGGCGGCCTGCAGTGCCTCGCACACATGCTTCACAGCACAGGGCTGTGGCCTCGCCCCCAGCCGTCCATGCCAGGCTGCTCTGGGAAGGCTCGCTCTCTTCAGCGGCGCCTTCCTAAATTGTGTCAGGTTATTTATTGTGTATGCCACATGTGACAGGTGAAGTATGAGGAAAATGAAGCAGCCAAGAGCAAGGTGAGTCCTAGGGCTGAGAAAGACCCCCATTGTCCCCTCCATCCCTCTGGCCCTTTGCCAGTAAATCCCCAAGGGAGCAAGGGTTGCTGAAGTGTGGTGTGGCACGTGGTTCAATCCTGCAGGTGAGGGTATGTGGGGGACTCGAACCCCTGGGCTTGGATGGATCTTGGGGCACACTGGGGCGACTTCCCGCCTCCTTGGAGGAACACAGTCTTAACTCCCAGGAAGTCAGCAGTGACCACGAGGCTGTGACTCCCAGTGCCGGCCCTGTCAGCAGAGCAAGCTGGGAAGGTGGCAGATGGGAAGCTCCTGCTTGGGGGACCCTCTCTGAGCCTCAGCTTCTATTTTTGTTTTGGGGGAGGGAGATGTGTGGTTGCGTATACGCACGTGCACATGTGCAGGTGGGATAGAGCCAAAGCCGACGTTAGATGCCCCTCGGGCTTCAGGTGCTCCATTACCTGAGGTGGGGGAGGGCGCGGCGTGGCGTACACGACACCTGCCAACGTCTTCTCTTCCCAACCACGCGGGCCCAGGACGGCGCTCCAGGGACGGCGCTCCCGCTCCTGGGATCTTCAGCTTACCAGCCCCTCCCGTCTGAGGCAGGAGGGTCTCTTGTTGCATGAACCCAGGGCTGGCCGGCTCACCCCGTGGGCGCCCTCAGCGCCGAGATGGCAGGCAGCCGGCCACTTTACGAGCCTTCTCCGGGTCCCCTCGGCGTCATTCAGTCCAAAGAATCACTCTGCAGTCACCCGTCTCACCTTCTGTGTTCTGCTGCCCGGAACCTCGGGAGCACGGGCGCTAAAGATCAAAGGCCTCAATTAAGATTCTAATTGTTCAAGGCAGAGAACGCAGCCCTCTTAAGTCCAGGAGGACACTGGGAAGAGAAATTTGCACAATCATTAAATCTTTTATTTACATATAGAAATTAGTAAAACTTAAAACAAAACCAAATGCGACTTGTACAGAAATCCTTTAATTTTCTTTATTTTCACACATTTAAAAAATGAAACACACTATACAAATGGTTTTTCATAGCAGATTACACGTGGGTCCATTCAGACTTGCTCTCAAAGTGCTGCCAACATGACAGGTGCTGCCCCGGATGACAGCTGTTGATCAGGTAGCCAATGTACTGATTTAAATGCACTAGCATGCAGCCCTCGCGTGGAGGGGTTGGCTCCCTCTGTTCTTAAGTTAGGTTAAATGGCGTTGGTGTCCGTATTTACAGACTTGAAATGTATCAGTCCTGAGCAGTTCTGCTGTAGTCTGAGACCAGCCGATGGGAGTCGTGATCTCGGTCTTGATGAGGGTCCAAGTGGCGGCAGGCTGGCTGCTGTGAACGTGTTTTCATCGTCTCCATTGGACTATTAGCTTGCGGGTCGCCCAGCCGGACCCTTCTAGGAGGGTTAAGCCAAGTAACTGTAGGTGTCTTTTTCACCATCCACTCGTTCCAAGTATTCTTTCTCAATGAGAATGTCAATGCATTTCTGGCATTATTGTAAGAGAGGAGGAGGAGTGAAGGGAAAGAAAACAGGCGTCAGAACAGAGGCCTCTCACCATCCCCATCCCCGTCCCCCTCACCGCTCGGCAGAGACAAAGCCCGTGGCATCTGCTTCACCCAGTGCTGTGAGCAGACACTGCTTTCCTGAGCGAGTCCGCATCAGCACACGTCAAGGGTGACCGAGTCCTCTGCACGCCAAGCCCCTGGATCCCCGCCCCCCGCTTGAAAAACCAGGGAGCAAAGGCAGCACCACCACCTCTTCCTTCATCTCACTTTCTAGGACTTGGTCCCACTGCGGTCAGGAGCGTGACACAGGGAGGGGCAGCAGAACCCCGAGAAACACAGGCACACTGGCACCTGTGCGACAGCAGACAGTGGGCCTGGCACCTGGCTGCTGCTACCTTCCCAGGCTCTTCAGGGGTGCAGACTTAGCCCGGTGTTTTCAGAAGCGAGACCTGCCAAGCTGCTCTTCCGCAAATGCGCATCAGCAGAGGACTAAGACAAGGCGTGTGCACAGCACAATGCCCAGAGAGCCAGGGAAAAGAACGAGTGCCGGACATCACGACCCAGACGAGGGTCCTGCACCCGATGCCAAGTGATGGAGGAGCCAGCAGGTCCTGGGGTACTGGGTCCCCATTCCTCTTTATTCCCCATTCCTCTTTACCACACAGGTGCATTAACTGTGCACCTCTGCATTTGTAACCTCAAGAACAAGTTACAATTCAGCTTACTTTCCGTTGCTGCAGTGCACTGAGTGAGAAATAAGTCAGTTCTCCTTTCGTCAAAAGCGCCTTCGCTACAAGCTTTCTAACCGGCATTTCCCGCACTTTCACTACGTGCTTTCTAACCGGCATTTCCCGCACTTTCACTACGTGCTTTCTAATCGGCATTTCCCGCACCTTTATCACGGGGACCCGAGGCTTGAACCTGGAGGACAGCTGGGTGAGGACTTCGCCGAGCAGCTGCTGGTGCTTCAGGACCTTCCGCATCTTCATGATTCTCACAATGGCCGCCTAGGTGAGCAACAAGCAAAGACATCAGCGCGACCTTCAAGCAAGGCCACCTGACTTCCGTTTCTACTACAGCTGCGTAGCCGGAGCGAGCCCCTTGCAGTCAGAGCAAGAGCCAGTTCTACCTCCCCACGGGTCAGCACACGCTAAAATGTCTGGGTCGACTTAAAGCACTTAAAAATTAGGGGGAACCCCGTGTCTGAGGCCATAGAAACCACCTGCCTGTTTCAGCTCTGTTTCGTGTTTCCTTTGAACCACCACACTCATTTCTTACTATGCAGGGCAAGGTGGTGCTATTTTTCCGTGGCAGGGAGGACCTCACCCTTTAGCACCCGTGTCTTGGCTCAGGTGTTCCCACCCCTGCCGACCTTGTCGGCCGGCAGCACTAGCACTCGAGACCGACACATCTCTAAGCACGCGACCGGTGCAGTCACCTGAATCAAGAGTTTGCGGTCCTCCTCAATGTTTTTGTGTGTGGTTTCTTGTTCCTGCTTCTGCTCAGTTTTCATTGGCACGTTGATGTTGACCCTTAGCTTCTTACTGTCAAGAAATAGGGAACAGTGACTACAAATGCTGTGTTCTGTTCTTCAACATGTCACTGGCCTGGGGCAAACAGCATTTCATGTCCCTCTCTGCCGCAACACTGCTGCTGACCACGTGATGAACTGTCCCCCATCCAGGACTTGCCATGGGGGCCGCCACAGGGGAATTTTCTGCTGGTCACTAATGGTGACAACAGTGACCCTGTATTACAGGAATCCAGGACCTCCGTATTCTCCCTTGAAATTAGTTCGTGTAATAAAACCAAAATGCTTGGGATAAATTTCCTAGGTGAGCCACTCCAGAAGACTCACTTTCCAAATAAAGAGAATCAAAACTCAGAAGCCCCAAGGACTGTGAGACAGCCCCCCAGGCCGAGTCTCCCTTGTTTGTGACGATCCTGAGAGGTGTGCCCCGGGTGTCGGGGGACAAGCAGACCATGGCCCCGGACCACCGTTCATTAGAGTTTTCTTACTTTTTATAACCAAGATACAACTTGATTAAGGTGTCTGGCTTCAACTCCACCTCGTCAACATTTGCATTTTCATCTTCCAAGACCTAGAAGAAAAGAACTGTTATCACGCACGATGTAGGTAAAGGCTTTCTTCTGGCTTAAACGAAAGCAAGCAGACATACCAGCAGCTTCGACTTCAATAAAATCTGTAGGACCTGTGCCAAAATGTCCTGCGATGAGACAGAACACAGGGAGTTAGAGGGAAGCATTTTCTTTGCAGTGACCATTCTAGGCGTTGGTCCTTTCTACATGAACATCATCACCCCAAACCAGTCCATTCTACAAGAATGGTCATCGCCTTAAACTAGTCCATTCTACAAGAATGTCAGTGGTCCTTTCTACAAGAACATCATTGCCCCGAACCAGTCCATTCTACAAGAACGTCATCGCCCTAAACTAGTCCTTTCTACAAGACATGTCATCACCACAAAGCACAACATGCTCCAAAGAAAGCAACGTAACTTTTCTTAATAGTTCTTTAATTCGTCACTTGCCTATTAAGTGGAATCGGCCCTTTATGGCTGTGAGGACCAACAAAGGCAATAATGCTGTCAAATGTGCAGAGCAGAACTGATTCACGGCCATTTCTTTAATTAAACCTACAAGAAATTATTTACTTTTTAAACGGACACTGATCACTGCAAAGGAATTTACTGACTGTGCAGAGCATGGAATCCAGGGCCTGGCGCACGCCAGGAAAGAGCTGAACCTCTGAGCTGTGCCCCCACCACGCTCCTTAGGATTGCAACTACCGTTCTGTCCACGCGCGGATGGGGCAGGCGACTCGTTGCCCACTTGTCTTGGTGAGCTCAGATGCACCAAGTCGACTCTACTCTGTAAGCAGTGGGTCTTACGGATACTTGCTCTACCAAGGATGGACAGAAGTTCTGCCCTTCCCATACTGCGTAACAGCAGCCACACTGGTCTGGTCTATACGCATAGGGGTGATCAGAGGCCTCTAGTCTTATAACTGGCCCAGAAGTGCCAGCTGTGTCCGGGACGGGCAGACGGCCAAAGGTCCACAAGGAGTTCCAACACTAGAGCAGGAAGTGACCTTGATGGCAAAGCCAAGCAGAGAGCCCAGAACCCTCAGCCTCCCCCCAGCCTGAGAAGCAACATGTGCCTCTAAGGGAGGTTCAGCCTCCCTGTTCTGATACGAGGCCTTACAGAAAATAACAAGTTATCCTTGATGAACTTAAGTATGAAATTCACCAAAACAATAGTAATCAAAGCAGGGCATTACTAGCTTAAGGAAAAAAACAGATTACTGGAAAAAAGTAAGAACCTGAGGCGAGGGGGGAATCCATCAACTGCCTTGAAAAAAACCACATCATCAATCAACAGGAACAAGGTGGGCAAGGTGGGGTGCCTGAAGTCACGCAGTCAGCAGGCTAAAGCCAGAAGCTAATGACTGCAAGACTCCAACTCAAAAACCCAAAAAGAAAGGAAAGACCGGTCTGTGACCTTGGACTATGGGCTGAGATACTGTAAATGAAATATTAAAATCATAAGCAACAAAAGTAAAGTAGGCATTCTGAAATTAAAAATATGTGCACACTACCTACCCTGTATCCTAAAAACACGTGCAATCATGTTTAAGTGACTGGCCAGAGAAATGACTAGTGGTAAAGGCACCTATGTGCAAATTTGGTGACCTGAGTTTGATCCCTGAAGAGCCCACATGGTGGAAGGAGAAACACGACTTCTGAAAGCTGTTCTCTGACCTCTGCGTGTGCACCATGGGTCGAGCGCGCCCACTCACACTCTTCTCTGCTCACTCTCTGTCCCCCCTCTGAAACAGCTCCATGAATACTAAATACACAGGAGGACTGGGCTGTAATTCAGTAGAGTGCGTGCATGAAGAGTGGGCTTCAACCCCCCGTATCCCATAAAGTAAGACATAGTGCTGCCACCTGCCTGTAATTCCAGTACTTGGGAGGAAGAGGCCGAAGGACCAGAGGTTCAAATCATCTTTGATGATTTTAGTAAGTTTGAGATGGGCCTGGGCTACGTGAGAACTGTCTCAAAAAAAAAAAAAAAAAGTACATGGGTGAAAATATTTAAAATCATGTATTTAAAAAGGCCTTAGTATACACAATAGAGAAGGAATTTTTACAAGCAATGATGAAAATAAAGCCAGATTAAAAAATAGGCAAAAGTGCGTTCGCTGTAGCAGCACATGCACGAACACTGGACGACACAGGGAAGATTAGCGCGGCCCTGTGCAGGGATGACGCGCACTGTACGCGTTCTGTATCTTTAGCTTAGAATGTTCTGAGTTGTTCAAAAAAATTCCTGATACATGAAAACACTATGAAATTTGAACTTCAGTGTCCACAAATAAAATATCACTGGCGGACACACACACACACACGGCAAAAGTAAGCCAGAAGCAGTGGCAAGAGTGTCTGTGATTTCAGCATGCCTTACAGGAAAATGAAGGAGACCTGATCTCAAACCAGGTGAAAAGGTGGTTCTGGACATGACACACGTCAGATACACCCACACGGTGCACGTTCTCTCTTACACAAAACAGCAAAAGCTAGGAACAGTTAGTTCCAAAGAAACACAAAGTCAATAAAGCTCATGAGAACAAAATCATTAACTGTCAGAAAAATTGGAGCTAAAATGCAGATCCTCCTTCGCGCTCATGTTCTCAGGTGTGTGGGAAGGTACAGATACCGTGCAACGGTTTAGCAAAGTCCTTCAGAAGGTGAACAGAGTCACCACAGGCCGCATGACCCAACACTTCCACACAGCCACATCCCAGGTAGACGGCACCGGCACATTCGAGACAGGCTGGGCAGAGGCTGCATCCCAGGCCCCTGAACTTCATTCAGCTATAAAAGTGAAAGATGACGCAGCTGACCAAGTGCCTGGCTGCCAAGCACGAGGACCTGGGTTTGGATCCCAGCACCCGGCGTGCAGTGACCTGCCGGCCTAGCTAAGCATCAGTGAGCCCGCCTAAAAACTAAGGTGGAGCCGTGAGAAGACCCCAGTGCTGACCTCTGGCCTCCAACACAGAAGACACGTGCACGCAGCCACGGGAACACAGCACACACACGTGCACGCAGCACACACCACCTCAGCGCAGCACACACTAAGGCAGCAGGCACAGAAGCCACAAGCTACCGAGCCTATGAAATGTCAAGGCAGCTCACAGACAGTAGCACTGGCTGCAGGAGCAAGAAGCAGAAAGGTAAAGACACTTGCTGTTCATGGTTAGGGTCTCTCTGAGGTGATGGAAATAGGCTGGAATTAGTGGTGACTACATCAACTTATGAATCTATTAAAAACACTTCAAAATGAAGAATTTTATATCATGTGAAAGTTTACGCTGTTTGAGACAGCCTGAAGATTGTGCAGCAAAATTAAGTCAAAATTTAATCTTGGAAAAGTCCAGCTTGAAAAGAGATGAGAAGCAGGTAAGGTGGAGTCCCCCTGCCCCCAGCACTGACTGCCATTTGGGCACACAACGAAACATTACTTACAAAACAAAACAAAAGTGCTAAATGAATGGCAGAAATTCAGTGTGTGTGTGTGGGGGGGGGTGAGGTGGGAAAGGGGGAAGAAGGAGAAGTGGAGGGGGGAAGGAAGGAAGGAGGGAAGGAAGGAAGGAAGGAAGGAGGGAGGGAGGGAAGGAGGGAAGGAAGGAGGGACGGAAGGAAGGAGGGAAGGAGGGAAGGAAGGAGGGAAGGAAGGAAGGAGGGAAGGAAGGAAGGAAGGAGGGAGGGAAAGAAGGAGGGAAGGAGGGAAGGAAAGAAGGAGGGAGGGAAGGAGGGAAGGAGGGAGGGAAGGAAGGAGGGAAGGAAGGAGGGAAGGAAGGAGGGAAGGGAGAAAGGAAACTGAGTTTACACACTAAGCATTCAGCAACACTGTTACAACCCGCAGTAACCCATGTGGCAGCTTGATCCGGCCGCAGCCATCTTTAGTGTAACGACCATGACTGTGCAGGACACACCGTTTTCCCCCAACTGTAAACAGAAAAAGCCACTCAGTGTTTTAAGATCCGAGTTTAGAGGAACTGAGCGCTCTGTACGTCCAACTCCGACGACCCGCTGATCCCGCTGCCACTTTGTCGAGGGATCCTGCTACGGCCGCTGCGGGTTCAGCTCTGTCCCCTTCTTAGTCTCCTGGGACCCTGGGGTCAGGCACCAGGACTGAGTTTACTCCAGAACACAGACCATGCACATTCCTGGGCAAACATCTACTTCGAGTTAAGACGCCTGTGTCCTCTCCCTGTATCTTTCCCAGCCCAGCGCGAGAGCGAGCTAGGACAGCTGCGGCGGGAGGGCGCGGCGGGAGGGCGCGGCGGAGGTACCATTTTAATCTGAGTGCTGTCCGTCAGCTGCTGCACTGTGTAGGCGTCCTCAGTGTTGTACTGAAGCAGGATCGCCATCTGGAACGTGGACGCCTGCGCCACGCGAGGGAAGAAAACACAAATACGCATTAAAACGCTTCACAAATATACAACCTACCCTTCCAAAACAAAGTCTTCTAACACATGACAGACAGACAGAGATAAAGCAGAGCTACTTAAAAGGTAATACAAAGCATTCTCACACCGCTGTAGTGCATATTTTCTTGAATGACATATTTTCAAACCTTAAGTGATTTCAAATTTTCTTCTGAAATGTGCCCTGTATGTAAATATAAACTATATATGCATCTATATTCCTATGTAGACAAGCACATAACACACCTAGTATAGAGATATTAAATATAAATGTCTGTTTTGCATATATAAGAACAAAAATCATCTTTAGGTACACAAAAAGCAGACGCATGCTGAAATACATATTCCAAGTATTTCACTATAAATGTATGAAAAAGGTAGGCAGAGAAGTATCACATGGTTTAAAGAGAAGTGCAACAGAGGCTCAGCACGTAGCTCAACTGGGCGAGAGCTCGTCAAGATGCATATGTACGGTGGTGAGGTGTTTTTAAGACAGGCCAACTACAGGTGCACCTAGTATAAGGTGAGCTTGAGGCCAGCTCAGGCTACATGAGAGCCTGTCTCAAAAACCAAAAATAAATCAACAGCTGAAAGCCTCACAGGACTCTGGCATCTTTCAGCAAACTCTGCAGTGTGTGCTGGCTGTAGATCACCTGACTGCCCGCTGGGACCCCCATCTTTGTTTTCTGTGCTCCACGGCAACAAGCAATGAGCTAACACTACTACTTTGCCTGGGCAAGACACAGATCAACAGAGCAGAAGCATACACACAGTGACCCCCATGCCTAGTTTAGGGCGCCCCACACTGCTTCAGTGCCAACTTAACGATGCTGGTCAGAAAAGGACCCAAGGGGAGGACTAAGCCTGAGACCCAGCTCCCGGGACGGGAGGTGGGATGTCTGTCAACCAGCAGCCACAATCCTTCCAATGGCAGGACTACGACCATCCAGCAGGTTCCACAGTGCACAGCAGCTGCTTACTGCAGGTGACTGATGTGAATAGGACCAATAAAGCTCGTTAAACCTTTAAAAGAATAGGTACCTTATTTGCTCTTGGCTTAACCAAACACACACTGTGCCCGGTCAGCAACTCGACAGCAGACGCTCTCCCAGTGCACCACGGGGCCTGAACACTCAGACTTTTCTGTGTGTATTTGTTGATTTCTTTTTTGAGATGGGGTCTTAATGTGTGTCCCTGGTTCTCTATGTAGCCCAAGCTAGACTTAAACTTAAATAGTCTTAACTATTTTAATGGAAAAGGCTGAAAGACTAAATTAATGAGCAGTTTCACTCTGCAGAACACATTTTGAAGTTTAATCCTAAACTCACAATTATCTTTGCCACCTTACCAACGAGACCATCTCAGGAGATAAAAACACCCAGCTTCTTGGACTGTGCCACGCACAGAAGATGAAGTAGAAAGTGCCTGGACTTGGAGGAGGCCGAACTGACATTCTGACTCTGCGCCCACGCACGTGGACTCCAGTTAGCTGGTTTCACAGCACTAAGGTTGTTACCAGTGTGAACTGACCTTTCCCAGGAGTTGCTGCCACCAACACAAACACCAGCTTTCCGGCTCACGAAGAGTCAGCTTTGTAACCTTTCGCCCACACGTGTCAGATAAGAGGTAAGCCAGACACTTCAACGAAATTATCTGTTTGGTCCTCATACAACTGCCGCACATAGGCACTGACATTCACAAGAAAAGCTGAGGCTTAGCATCCAAGAAATTTATTCACGTGACTACTGCGACCGTGTTTACCTGGGTGCTTACCCGACGCTTAACCCATTCTGCTTCATGAGTTAACCTAACTGTATTACATGATTTGTCTCATCTTCATTTGCAGTTAGAATAATGCTTTTCCAAAATAAAAAAGATGATTTTACCTGCAGAGTATATCTGTTTTTGAAGCAGTTAGTTACTAGTTCACCTTTGGACAGTTGATACAACCATGTCAATTTTCTGCCACTGTGGCGGCTGGCGTAGAAAGCTGTGAATCGCTGGTAACTGCGTTCCAACTGGAAAAAAAGGACAGTACTATCTATGTAGCACCCACATTACCCACAATCTACAGTCAGCGTCTCTAAAGTACTGATTCAAGCTGAGAACGCAAAACTAGTGCTTATGGAAAACCAACTGCGAATGTGTGGTGTGAGTGAGCCACGTGGCGTTGCACACGCTGGTGGTGGAGTCAAGGCGAGCAGGCCCAGGTGACGCGTTAGTGTCACTGACAAGAGCAAATGGACGCCGCTGACTGGTGGAGACCATCTTTAGCCGAGAGATATCCCGCTGTTCAGAACAACATGGCTGCCTCCCCACCGCTCCTCTGCCTCAAGCGAAACTGCCCTTACCTCGGATGGCAAGGCGAAGGTGCAGGACTGCTGAAAGGGCCACGACCCGGAGCTCAGGACCTGGATACTGAAGTCCACTGGGGACGAGGAGAGAAAATTTGAAAATGCATTCAGTTAAGTTTTATATAAACTTAAAAATTTCAGTGTGTCAGATTAAAGGGGAATAGTGGACATTACAAACACTGCTTGAATATAAAATTAAGAACTCAAATTTAAAATCTCAACTCATTTTACTCAATTAAAGCTAATAAAACGAATGAAGTGGCATGCAGGACAGTAGGAATACAGCTCCCTAGGCTCTATGCCTGACCCTTACCTAAAAGAAAACTTAACTAAGATTAGTGAAAGACCAGACAGCCAGAAGCTGGTTTTCCCCGGTGTGAGTTTCTTTTATTGCCAGTGCAGCCTATGCTGTTCTGCCCCGTTCAGTTTCATTTCTTCGTGGATCGTTGAGCTGTTTAGGCACATGCATGACCAGGATGGCAAGTATAACGGCCCCAAACCCAAGGACACTAAAGTTCCTACATAAACAAATGTCTTCATTACAGTTATGTGATTATTGTTGTGAAAGACACCCATGGATTACAACACTCATTTTATCCTAACAGTTGAAAAGTCCTCTAGCAAAACGTTAGGCTTAATGATAAGACAAACAAACAAATAAACCCATCAGGAATGGATTCAAACTAAGGTTCAACAGAGAAAACAAGCTCCAAGCAGGGACCAGTGCAGGACACATACGAGTCACTCTCTGGTCCTCTAGCTCCTGCCCCGTAGGAGCCTGCAACACTCCCACTGGGACACAAGCTTCTATCGAGGGACCTCAGGAGTCAGGAGGGGAGAGAAGGGAGGGGAAGGAGAAGGAAGAAGAACAGAAGGAAGAGGAGGAGGAGGAACAGTACTTGGAACTTCCTGTTTGTATTTCTGAAAACATCTACCATCCTACCAGTATTTTGTTACTTCCCTCCTCTGCTACAAAAGCCCCAAAGCAGCTCATTGGATACTCACAGTCCAGTGGTTCTGAATTTGTCAGGTGCTTTTTAAACTGCTCATTCAAATCTTTGCTCACACCAATGTCTTGAAACATCCGCTGGAGTTTGGAGGTATATTCAAAACCACAAGCTTGCTGAAATAAACCCAGCACATTGTCTCGTTAATCTCCAGAGAAATGAGTGTTTATAAAGGAATCTAATCACAGTAGGACATATTGTATGAAACTATTACTAAGGTAGTGATATTTAGTTATATTTTATGTTGTTAACTTGCACCAATTAAACGAATACATTACGAGAAAAACACAATGGAAGGCAATAAAAACAACCCAGACTGGGCATTTAAATCGCTGCTACAGATTATGGTTCTGAGGATAAAATAATTAAGAGCCAAGTGGGATGTGCACATCATGAAATCCAGTGTTTGCCTTGCTCGACGTAGCCCAGGCTCCCTCATGAAGAAACCACTTGTCTCTTATTTCCCTGCTATGGACTCAACTGTCTCCCCACAGCTGTGTCGGAACCTCCCACATGAGTATTTGGAGGGCGCTCTTGGGTGTGGTCTCTGTAAGACGCTCCTGTGAGTGCTCCTGTCAGGGGCAGCAGTGAGAGGGTGCGACCATCTGCACGTCAGGACGAGCCTTTTCTGGCCCAGATCAGTCGGCCCCTGCATCTGGGCTTCTCAGCAGCCAGCAGTGAGTCTCAGCTCTGCCGTCTAAGCCACTTGGTCCAGGGCATCTAGTTTCGGCAGGCTGAGCTGGGACACCCACATATGTAACTCTAGGGAAACACATCATGGGTGTGAGGGAAGCAGACACAAACTCTGCGGCCCAGCCCAGCAGACAGCCAAACCCAGAGCAAAGCAAGATCCAGGTCATTCGAAGCCAACAAGGCCAATGGTGGGAAGCAGGAAGCAGCAGATGGGCAGGGCTCAGTCAGGGCTGGATAAGCCAGAAGGCCCCACAGGGGTTGGTGAAGGAACAAAGCCCTGGAGGCCCAGCCAGGATGACTCGGCTCTGGCCATAAGCAGAGCTCGAGCTGCCATCTCCTCGGCCCAGAACGCTGGTTTCTAGACGGAGACGAGACCCACCTTCAGCTTGGAGATCATGCTGGCCTCAGCGTCGTCGCTCGCACTGTTCTGATGCACGAGTCTCTTGGCCAGCATCTTCGCGTAGAATTTCTGAAACACGTCTTTGTCCTCTATGTACTTGAAGACAACCATCTGACGAAGTCCCAAGAAAACGTGTTAGCCAGACACGCCAGCTGACTGCTGCTGGCCCCACATTGGGAGAAAAGTGTTGATTTTGCTTGGACTTGCATGCTAACTCGTATGCTGGTAAAATCTCACCCCAGGTTTTTTTTTTTTTTTTTTTTTTTTTAACAGCAAACCTTTCCATCCATTCTTTAAATCACAGGAGGCGAGACTAGTAAGTCTAGTCTACCCAAAAGCAAAATCATTACTTCGAAAAATAATGACTCAATTTAAGAATAACACTAAAGATTCAAAACAAATTATTTTCAGACACCCACTGTAAATAGCCTTATAAACACCCAGGAATAAAATAGCTATGGAAAGCAGGAGTGGCCATGAAGCACCTTACCACTTGATTGAGGGTGTCTTCCAGTTCTGCCTCTTCTGGGTTCTTGGAACTGAAAAGTGAAGCAGCACTGTGCTTAAAAAGAAATTAGCAGACAGACAGACACACACCTCTTTTCCAGCCTCCGTGTCCTCTGACCTCAGCTGTCTCTCTGTTCCGACGCTCTTCCACTTCAAGGCTGAACTACAGCTCCTTGACTCTAGTAAACTAAACAAATCTAAAAGGAAATTTTTTCTTAAGGTCTCCTGCTTGCTAGTTTCTCTCAATTTATGTTCCTCCATGTGGTACCTGCACCGTGGATTGCTTGAGATTGCCTTTCTCCCCTTACTCTAACATATTAGGGGTCACTCACTGTGTGTTTGGACTCAAAGCACTTTCCACAGGAGGGAACTCACGTCCCGTTCTGTGAACCGCTCCAGGAAGATCCCATGGCTAGGAAGGTCTTGGAGAAGCCTGTGTTATTGCTTTACTACAGCAACATGTTATGCCCCGAGATTAACACTGTTCCCAGAGAACTTCTTCACCAGAGAATCTTCCTATAGTAGCAGCGGTTAATGAAAAAACCTAAAACTAGCCAAAAAGCCGAGCTGAAGTAACAGTAGGGTGCTTGGCCCTAAAAGCAGCAGTTGTACTTGCCCCTCCGAGGTTGGGGAACCCTGTGGAGGAGGCAGGAAGAAGGGTGGAGCCAGCAGAGGGAGGCTGTGGACATGGCTTGGCCGCTGCACCCCTGAAGTCGCTGCAGCTGTGCTTCCTGCAGGGATCTGCATGAAGTTGGCACATCCCCATTTTTTGGAATGGGGTTCCACTTGTACCTGAGGGACTGACTGCAGTTAAGGGCTGTTGGGAGAAGGGGTTTCATTTTTTTCAGTGCTGGTAAATTGTCCTTGCTAAAGTAAACATTGTACCAAGTTTGGACAAGAAACGAGTTAAACTGAGACACAGAGACATCAGAGACATAGCCCACCAGCACTGAAGTGCAGGCCACTTCTGTTTCTGCCTGTGTTTTTACGTGGGACCTGGGATCCAAACTCAGGACCTGTCTGCTTGTGAGGCAGTCTTTACTCCTGAGCCATCTCTCCAGTCCCAGGAAAACAATTTTTTAAAACAGGGATAGTGACTTACCAAAGTCTGTCCACATCAGATTCTAGGCAGATCATATGGTTCTCCATGAACACAGTAAATTATAATAAGTGTGTTACAACAAGCCAGTATTACATTCCTACATATGTACGTTAGTACACACACACTTGCCTTAAAAAATTCATTTCACTAATGAACTTGATTTGCTAACATATTGCATAAGATTTCTGCAGCTCAAGTGAACCTTGACTTCTACGCTAACATTTATCTTTGAGATTCTCGTCTTGTGGCCCTTACTGAACATGCGCGTGTAACAGTACATGGAGGTGCAGAGCCCGAGGTGACTTCTGGACCCCTCCTTGGTTGCTCGCCTATTCGCTGAGGCTCAACAGCAGCTGGTTTCTGCAGCCAGCTCGTTCCAGGGTCCTGTCTTTGCTTTCTGAGCTCTGGAATTACAGGTGCAGCCTGTGCCCACCTGGCATCTACATGGTTCTGGGGATCTGCACTATGGAGTTTGCACTTGTGCAAAGGGCTTTTAACTGCAGATTCATATCCCCCAGTCCCCTCTGTCCTTTTTGTAAGGAGGTTCTTCTGGCCTTAGAGAGCTATTTGAAATGCAAGGTGCTCACATCAGAAGCAGTACAATTTGGCAATATGGGAACCCAAAGCGACAGAAGGCCAGAGGGGGACCGTCTCCCGTTATTAACATCTTTAGCATTTGCTGATGTGGCATCAGGACAATGAGGAAAACCCTGAACAGCCGAATCAGAAGAAACCGGTGGGGGAGACGCTGAGGGCACAGAACAGCAGAGCCACAGATCGTGCGGCCTCCAGCTCTGACGCAGCAGCAGAGCACACAGACCGGCTGGATGCACAGACCTGAGCCCCAGCCGTGGGGCGCCAAGGGAGGAGACTGCCAGGTGCTTGGCACTGGCGGGGACTACACACAAAGACACGGCGCAACACGGATCTGACTTCCTACTGGAAATGCCATGAATTGTATCTATTTACTACAGGTAAAGTACAGGACAGATGTTAATTCCTTGCGTAAGATGAGACTTTAAATAAGAATACTAAGAAAAAATACAAAACTACTTTAATACCTTTTCTTCAACAAGGAGTCACAGTATCGAGCAAGTAATTCAGGGGATTTGCTGGACGACTGAGCCATTTTCGTAACTGCGTTGTTGTTTATGAAGCGACCACAAGCCTGTATTATATCAAAAAAGAGTAAGAAGAAAAAATGTTCTATGCACACACTATACCAGTCGCAACAGCAACACACTTACCTTATCCAGGGCAGCCACAAAACCAGCATCGTTGTTGAACGCTGACATTACCAGGGCATTGTATTTTTTGTGAACATCCAGCACTGTTTGCACATACATTTTGGGGTCCTTAGATAGAAAAAGCAAAGAAAAGCTGGTTATAGGAATTTTACATTTACTTGCTACTAAAAAAGTTTAGCCATCTTGCTAACCCTTGCTTTGGTTTTTTGAGACATGCAGCTCAGGCTACTCTTGAACTTGCTATGCAGCAGCCAAAGATAGCCTTGGACTTCCTCATCCTTCTACCTCCTCCCTCCCGGGAGCTGGGACAGAAGGTGTGTGCTTGCCGTGATGGAAATGAACATGATGCTAATGGGCTTGGTTCACAACCGTAACCACCAAGGGGTGCTTTGACATGAGGAGGACAACTCTCTGACTGGAGAGATGGCTCAGAGTTAAGACTGCTTCATAAGCAACAAGGATCTCCATTCAGTTCGGCTCCCAGGTCCCATGTAAAAACGCCAAGCAGAAATAGCTCTGTCCCTTGTGGGAGGAGCCTGAGAAATCCCAGACTGAAGCAAAAAGGAGTTAAAAGCAGCCCAGGATGATTCCCAAAGTCACCCTTGGTCCCCCACAGGGACATACAGTGACCTCTGATACACACACACACACACACACACACACCCCATGCGGGCGTGTGCACACGCACATACTCATAAGCACAACTCTGAATTCTCAAAGGTCTCACCCAATTGTGATTCCCACAGTTATCATCGTTACACCACTGACTGATTAATTTGTATCTCTAGACCACAGTCTTAGATTTGCACAGCTTGCCCTTAAGGTCAGGTTTCCTGCGCACTCTCTAAGTACCGGCATTACAGCCATTCATTACCTCTGGATTTGGCCACACATTCCTAAGTCCCAGTCTTATGAGTGCCTCCTCTTTGGCTCTGGCCTTCACGGTACCTTGGTCTCCTCTGGTCCGTGATAAGACTGATGTCTTTTCTTGGTCTTTTGAAATAAACCTTGTAAACGCTTGACTTTTAGGTGAAGTAGGTCTACGTCAAGCAGAAACTGACTTCTTAAGAGATGACAAGACTTGGCGGCCAGCATGCTCCAGAAAGGAGCAGCTGAATTCATTCGCAAACAGGAGCAGTGAGTGTGAAAACGAGGAGTGACCATCTGAGTGAGGGCATACAGGGGAGAAGGGAGGTGGAGCCCAGCAAGCCCAAGCCTATCGGAAAGCAGTCCTCTGCTCGCTTGGGCAGAGGCTCACACAGGAACTTATTTCTAATTCAAGTTCTCAAACCAAACTACAAAATATTTCATAATCTGGATATGGTCTCCAATCTACTCCTTGGTTTTATCCTGAAAACACGCCTCTCAGGGCTGCCTGACTTTATTTCTGCCTATGCAACGCTTACCAGAAGTGCTCCCCATTGAAGTCTCACTGCCCCAGTCACAAAGACACTGCCAGCAGCTCCTGACATTCTTCCTTTCAATACAGTTTCTCTCAGAGTTGCAGAAGCAGCTTCACAATTGTGTTTTCCAAATGGTTTCTGCAGCCCAGCACCCCAGTGTTGGTGGACGTGGAAATGCCCATAAACCTCCTTCTCTTGGAGGACACAGCTGGGTGAAGGACAAAGGAACTAAAACATGCTTTCAAAGATGACTTTTAATTAAAAAAAAAATTTGTGTGTGGGTATACATGTATGTGTGTGGGTATACATGTATGTGCATGGAGGAGTGTATGAGCGGGCACTTGAGTGTGTGTGTTTGTGGAATTCCATCCAGTATTTTCTCATGGGATCTGGGAATCTGAACTCAGGTCCCTTTGCTTGTAAGCCACAGGTTTTACCGAATCATCTCCCTACCCCTGACTTCTTACTTTTCCTTCCATTTCTGCAGTAAGGACGGAGTAATGAAACTAGTTATGTTTGTCCATGAACCTGTCTTATGGGAGCACAGGAGCACCCAGGGTTACCCATCCATAGTGTGCCAGTCAAAAATTTAAACTGGAATTCAAATCAAATAAACGAAACCCTCAAGGACTAACTATTAAGCATGGACAAGTCTGCATCACTTGATTGTTTTCCCGAAATTTTTTCCTTTTGACACTTTGCCGAGCACCGAGAAGAACAATCTCGGTACCAGCCGACAGTCTTACTGACATTGTTTGTTTCCAACTGTGAGCTCTCACTCCAGCTATAAGAAGTTAGGTCAGGATCTCTCTCTAACAAAAGCATTAGAATATATTTTAACACCTAACAGGAAGGAGACAGTGCTTATACTGAATGCTGTTCTACGTTTCATCCTCCTCCTCTGATTTACTAAATTATGCAGCATGTAGACTGACTCAGATCTTTTTGGGAATGGGTATCACAACAGCATAACAATTAAGATTCATCGGTGTGTGGTGTTGCATTCAGTGGAGAACCTGAAGTAGACAAAAAATGGACAAGTCTGCTGGGCTGGAAGATGCGTCCACAGAACGAGACGCTGACAGCAAATCAAATGCTCAGCAGTTGCAGTAGGCAGTGTTTCAAGGCATCCCGCTACTCTGAGGTCGCTAAGAAGGCCTCTGAGGATCATTTTCAATTCCACTCAACATTTCCAGCGCAGCAGAATGCACACTGCCCCTGAGCCCGAGGCCGAAGGAGTTCCTCACACCCAGTGGGATCTCATGGGACTTGGGCAGGAAGAACCGCACTGAACTCCAGGAGCCCGAGGGGTAAGGACACCGCCCTGAGCACGCAGCATCTCTGCCGCGCACGGCGCGTCTCACAGCAGCACACATTTGAAAGGCTCTTGTCTCAGCCACGCTGCCAAGGAGCACGGCCAGCTCTTAGTGGGCACTAGGAAGAGGTTTCATGGGAACTCTTCTGCAGCCAGTGATTCAGGAAAAGCCTTTCTTTAGCTACTAGAAAATGGTTCGAGAAAACTATCAACCATTAAACTTTTGTTTCAGTCATATCATGAATATGAAACCTGCAAAACTTTAATACAGGGGAGACATTAGCAAGAAAGCCGGTTTTCTTTTCTTATATTAATGTGTTTGTGTGGGTGGCATATGTATGTGGGGGCGTGGGCCTGGAGGCCATACAGCATCAGGTGTCTGGCTCTGTCGTCCCACTGAGACAGTCTGTCACTGGTGGACAGCAAGCTCCAGTGATCCTCCCCTCTCTGCCCTGACTGCTCTGCTGGGCTTCAGATGTGTGTGCCCAGCCTGGCGCTTATAGATGTGTGTGTGCCCATCCTGGCACTTACAGCCTGGCTTTCTACGTGGGTTGTGGGAGTTCACTCAGGCCCTCGTGTTAAGCAGCATCTTTGGCTATCTCCACAGCCCAAAGTTGGTTTTCTAATCAAATTAATGGTGGAAATGGAGTTGCATAATGACTAAAGAGGAAAGAGCCTTTACTTTGGCCCTTAAGATAGTGCTATGTTTGGAACAAAACAAAACAAGACTCCATGAACAATAAAACCAGAAAGAGAAGTTTTTTGAGCATAGACTCAAACTGTGTTTCAAAGCTTTTTGATCCCATCAATTCTCCTAAACAAAGGCAAAAGTTTTGAACACAAATACTTCCAAGTAAAAATTACCACTTGAGTTAGAAAAGCCTAGCAGAAACACAGTGCAGCTGCTGTGAAGACGGGGCATGGTGGGGCTGTAATTCAGGGGAGCTGGGAGCATTACTCGGGGTTTCCTCAGATGGAAGTTTCTGAGAAGCTCGACCTGGCCTTTAGGTGGCACAGGAAAGGCAGGTGGCAATTGTGAGAAGGCACGAACACCACTGTGCTCAAACACGTCACTCACATTTAAAGCAGCTTCTCCACATTTCTCAATTGCTGCAAGACCCTGGTTATGAATGTGTGTCTCTAGTAGTTTTTTCAATTCTCCTAGGCCATCCTGAATTCTAGATACAAGATTATACATGCGACCCAAATCTGAAAGAAAAAAAGTGTCAGCGTTATTCATGGCAATCGACTTTGCCTACCCATTCACTAGTTACTTACACTTGAAATGAAAGATACAGAAATAATGGAGCCATGCATTCAGATCTTAATTATCAAAAGCATTTAATTATAACATAGTATCTTCTAA
Organism: Typhlomys cinereus; assembly: GCA_023101885.1. Lineage (NCBI taxonomy): Eukaryota > Metazoa > Chordata > Mammalia > Rodentia > Platacanthomyidae > Typhlomys > Typhlomys cinereus. The sequence goes on along the minus strand of JALPQD010000829.1, from coordinate 287,457 downwards.
TTAGTATATTTTTCTAAAAGTTGACAATGAAGTTACACTAGTATAGACATGTATTTCCCCCTCACTATGAGAACCCATTAATGTAAACACTAAGAAAAAATGCTTTCTAATATTCTGAAGACTGAGATTATTATGCCTCATATTTATGCCTCAACAGGCATTCAAATTATGTTTTAAAAATCCATAAACTAAGACGACTCTGGATAGTCATTTTAACTAATACAAATCACAGCAAAACCTCCCAAATTATCCACTTAATGTATGCAGTGTTTGCTCAATTTGACAGTCAAAAAGAAAACAAGAATCTATTCAGCAATGTTTGATCGAGTTCTCACACACCCCAGGAGCATTTCTGAGGAACTATAAAAGAGCCTTTTCAGAGAATTTCCAAAGCACACACATACACAAACCAATTTTGGATAATACCAAACAAGTGTATGGAACAAGTTTTATTCTAAGTTAAAATAAAAATAGGCTTTTCCTCCACAATCACATCCAAGATACTTCACAGAAATCTGAAATAAATATGCAGCAAGATCTGCACACAATTCGGTTTTCAAAAATAACTGACCCTGGAGTTGCTAGCTCAGAGGATAGAATTCAAATTCAAGCCATTTCAAAACTTCAGGAAAGAGGCACATTCTGAGTTCTGACAGCTCACCTTCATTCTTGTCGGCATCCAATAAATTCTGAAACTCAGTATGGAAAATCTCCAAGTGTTTCTCGATGAGGACCTGCTCGCACTTCCTGGCCAGCTCGTCCTGCGTGCTCTCGTGGAGGTAAACCTGGACCCTCCGCTGCTCCTCGAGCAGACGGGCCTCTGCCTGCGGAGGATTCACCCCAGTGAATGGCTTGGGTTCACTTTTAAAGAACAGGCAATTCAGTAACAATCAAAGAACAATTTAAATTCTGGTAAAATATGATTAAGGAAGGGACAGAAGAACATTTTAGATTTTAGGGTGAATAACTAATCACATTTTTTGAAAAGTCAGGGCTATGTTCCATTTTCTCTCTCAATACAAGCTAGTCTTTTAAATGCCCTTAAACTATTACCATTAGTAAGAATTCAACTGTTTTTGTATAAGGCTCTTCTTCAAATAAGTACCTACAGATCCTCTCCAATAAGTGGACACAGGGTACGAAGCTCTGCTTTGGACTGAAGTCAAGAGTTATACCACCATAATCTCAGAACTGGCCCCTCAGAAACATCATAGGAAACAAGACTGAAACAATTAAAGAGGCGTTGGTGAGATGCTCCACGGCTAAAGGCACATGGGCCTCATCGTCTGGGTTTTTACGTCTGGAACTACATTAAGGTGGAAGAGAACTGACTCTGCAAGATTGTCAGCTGACCTCCACATGTATGTTCTGGTACATGTGTCAAACACATATGTTATACACATACATCAAGAATAAAAATAATTTAAAAAATGGAGAGAACATATGGCTTTCTTTTGCCAATCAGTCACTTAATATGTGCGTCTGAAATCTATTCAGCCATTTATTAATCTCAACTACATTTTTCCCCCAGGGAAGAGAGGAATTACAGGCAATTTAATAGAACAGTAAACAGTAGAAGATGACATATTTTAGAGCCATCACTAGATATATGTCTAGTACAAAGTCACCGGAAAACTGCTAAATTATCATAGTAAGGAAGAAATACCATTGATGCTTTCATGAATATAGGCAAAACTGTATTCTTAATTGTGAAAATACCAGTCCTTCAAAATACATGCTCAAATTTAGTAAATTTTAAATAAATCTGGAAAATTCAACTGGAGTGAAATAGACATTCAAAAGCCAACAAAACAAGCAATTGGCTCTAAAGGCCTTGAACTATCAAATGTGGACAGTATTAAACCACAGTAGAGACTCTAGCCTTAGTATACACTCTAAACAAAGCTAATGTAAAAAGTAAACTGGACAGTATCTGCAGCATATATCCAAAGTCCTGTGTCTTTAATACATAAGTCTTCAACAAATCAATATATAAAAATTAAAAGAGGAGAATGGGAATATAGGTAATTCACAAATGAAGAAACAAGAAAGGCCTGAAGCTATTTTTAATAAGAGGTAACTAATTTTATTTAATTAAAAATCAAATACACTAAAATGAACTACAGTATGTTTGGTTAAAAAAAAAATCCTCCTTCACTAAAATATAAAAGATATCAAACAAGTAATCAAAAGGTTCTGAAGAAGCTACGACAACAGTCCAGTGTGGCTCACACACAGAGGCAACGCTATGCCAGGCTTGCAGCTCCAGAAAGTCTGCATCTAGTGCGCACTTTTGTTTCTCTGAACAGTAAGAGATCTCTGGTGCATTAATTCAGAAATTGTAAATTCAGTTCTGTATTGGGGCTGGAGAGGTGGCTCAGGGGTTAAGCCTCTGCCTTGCAGGTGGAGGGTCCTGGGTTCGGATCCTAGACCCCATGTATAGATGCAGGGCGGAAGCAGGGGTGGCCTGCATTTCTGGTCCAGGTAGGGTGGAGCCTATGAATCCTGGGGCAGAGTAAACAAGGAGGAGGTGGAGGCAGTTCATGGTGGTTCCCCAAATTTGCCTGTGGTTCTACGTGTGCACACGCACACGCGCGCGCGCACACATACACACACACGCACAATTGAATAAAAAAAAAAAGTTTGTTGAAAAAAATTCAGTTCTGTGTTGAAGTCCAGTGATTCATTCATCCTGATACCTTAAGAGCAGACACAACATGTAGACCAAATTACTACATTTTCTGCTTTAAATTATACTTATTTCTTAAAAGAACATAAACAGCCCAGAACAGGAAAACAATTTTCACCCCAGAAGAAAGGCTGTTTTGATGTCACTGTGGAGGCACTTTGGGGACACAGGTGCAAACACACTCCATGGAGGTCTTTCTGCAGGAACCGAGCAGTAGCACAGAGGAGGTAGATTCCCAAGAGAGTGACTTGGGACGAATGGTGGTGACAGACACCTCCACCGCATTTGTCTTTGGTAAGGAAGCCAAGGTGCTGATTGCTCCTAGCCATTTGAGTTCTTCCCCTGACTCTAACAGTTCCCAGTCAGGAAAGAGCCGGAGAAACAGTGAAAGTAAAATTCCAAGAACAAATTTAAATGGTTAGGTACATTTAATTTAAAAGATTGCCCCTAATTAACTCTAGTAGGATCAATTCCCAGTGAAAATAAGAGATGGAGGGTAGGGAGACTAATGAACTACGTAAGCAAACAAACAGACCGAAAAGATCTATAAGCAAATTGCTGAAATAAGATATCTTACTTTTAAATTAAAAAAAATAGCATTAGAATCTGGCAAGAGTTATATAAGATCTTTGTAGCTCAGACCATTCTCAATAACACAAAATAGTAGGTCATGTTAAAAAATGTTAATCTTGGGGCTGGAGAGATGGCTCAGTGGTTAAAGCTTTGCCTTACAAGCAAGAGGATCAGAATTCAGATTCCTCAGGTCCCAGGTTGAAAACCAAACAACAACACTGTTTATGTGACTTGCAGCTCTTCCAAGGTACCTCCGGCGGCCAATGACGCTAAGTGTTTCTGCTAAAACACCCTGACAACAGCGAAGTGAGCCCTGGAGACTGTGAACACCTAGTGCGACGTGGCTGACAATGGCAGTTATCTCTGGAGGTTCACTCACTAGTCGTGATTTTTGTATTCTACTTAGTTTCTTTTAATGTAAAGGTTATCACGTTCCTCCTGAGTTGTTGAAACTGCACCTCTGTAGCCTTCCAAGCGTATACTGCTGCTCTGTGAAATAACTATGTAAGAGCAAACCTTCCACTGGGTTTGCTCTTTGCCAACTATTTTTCTATATACATTTTTTTTTCTATATACATTTTAATATATTCTTTTATATTTAAATCTCATCTCAGATTTTTTAAAATTAAAATTCATTTAATCTTAATTATTAGCTGTAATTATTCTTCCCATTTCAGAGACGAGTAAACTAAGGAGAGGTGATCCTTTAACCCTCAAACTAGATTCCTGGGGTTGGTGAGATAGTTTGGTAGGTAAAGATGCTGCCAAGTCTGGCAATCTGAGCTCAATCCCTGGTACCCATATAAAAGGAGAACTCCCTCCCTCAAATTGTCTGCTGGCTTCCGGATGTCTGTGTAATGCAGAATGTGAGCATATGTACACACACATTACGTGAATAAAAGGGATGGGTGGGTTGGAGAGATGACTCAAGAGTTAAGACTCTGCCTCAAAAGCAGAAGGTCCTGAGTTTGATTCCAGGTTCCACATTAAAAAACAAACAAACAAACAAAAAAGCACACACACACACCAAGCAGATGAGGCCAGCTATGACCTGCACTTTCTGGGCCTGGTGGGCGGAGCCTGGGAGATCCCAGAAGGGAATAAAAATGAGGTAGAAGCAATCCAGGATAATAACTGAAGTTACCCTTGGTCCTCCACAGGGACATAGTGCCGTCTATTTTACACACACACACACACACACACACACACACACACACACACACACACACACACTAAGCTTTTATTAAAAAAGGGGGAAGGATATGTCTCAGTGGAAGAGTGTGGTACCATGTGTGAGGCCCTAAATTAAATTCTCAGCACTGAAAAAACAAACAAAAAATTGGACTTCTGACTTAGTCTGAAACACAAAGCTAAGAGAACTGTTGTTATAGTTAAATTCCATGGTCTTTATTTCTTAACCTCTCAGCCATCTCTCTAGCCCAAATTCCATGTTTGTTTGTTTGTTTTTTTCTCCCAATAGACTCTTCATTATGGGATTCCAGAATGAGATACAAGTCATGGTTGGGATGACCTGATCCCAAACTCCCTTGGAGAGAAATCCACATTCTATGAACCAGAAAGCAGAGAGCACGAGGCTACTTGTGTAAGTTGGACTGAAAACCATCGGGCATCTTTACTTCCAAGCTGTCTGACCTAAAACACGCACACACGCACACTTCCCCAACCTGTGTGCTGCGGAGCACTGTCCTTGTCAAGCTGCCGCTCTGTGTTATGGCGCCAGGACTTCGCCAGCAAGGAAAGCAGACCCCGCTGCCTGTCCACCGACGGCAGTACTACCATGGACACATGACCTTGTAAAACCTGGTTTTAAAGGAATCACTACTAAGAATAGAATTCAATTTGTCACACTTGGAGAGTCAAGTTTTTTTTCTTTTATTATTTATTCAATTATGTGTATATGCGTGTGTGCTCGTGTGTGCGTGTGTGTGTGTGTAGAACCATGGACGAATTCGGGAACCACCATGGACGCCTCCACCTCCTTGTTTACTCTTCCCCGAGATTCACAGGCTCTGCCCCTACCAGGACCAGAAACGCAGGCCGCCCCCCACTTCCGCCCAGCGTCTACACGTGGAGATCTAGGATCCGAATTCAGGACCTTCCGCCTACAAGGCAGAGGCTTAACCCCTGAGCCACCTCTCCAGCCCTGAGATTCAAGAATTTGTAAAGGACTTTCAACTTCAAACTTAGGAGTCACACCTATCCTGGAGGAAAATTCAACCCCACAAACTGGATAGAACTTTATATGATGGAGCAGGGCGATGGCCTTTCCTGTATCATGGAAAAGTGGTTCTCAATCTGTTCACTCTCCAAGAAAGGGCAACACAGACTCCCTGAAGATCTAGCACTTCAGGTGAGGAGTCAGTCAATCCTGCTGTCAGCTTTATTTGCTTTGGTTTGTAAGTTCGTATTATTATGACTACTTTTACGTCACAGGGTAGTGGCATCAGGGATCACACTCAGCCCACAAAGTCTTTAGAAAGAGAATGTAAGAGAAAGTTTGGTGACTTGACCTAGTTATTCCCCAGATCTTACATCCCGAGAGGGAAAAGAACAGTCCTAGAACTTCACGGAGCATCACTTAGTAAAGGATGTATGAAGCATGGTTTCACCACAGATCATTTCCAAGGTAGAATTTAGAGCCTCCTGTTCCAGAAGGTTCTCTCCCTAACATAAACTCGAGAGCATTTTAGGAACAAAAGACAAAAACTTAGACGCTTGCAAATCTGACAATATTTGGCTCTTCAGATTTCCTCACTGACATAAGACTGTGATGTCCATTAGACTAAGATCCAACTCCAGAAGGAAGAGTTCCACGGAGACATCAGACTCTGGAGCCTGACCTTGGAAGCGGTTGATCACCCACCAACTCATGAAGGTTCCTTGGAGAAGGACTGAATGGGAGGAGGAGGAAGGATGGGGTTGGGATTAAGGTATTTAAATATCTTCAATTCACTATATTCATGTATGAAAAGGACAAGATCCCTGGGGAATTCCAGAAGTGCCTGTACCTACCTGAGGACGAGAGAGCAGAGCCCACCTGTGACTCAGGGGAGTGCTGCATGCGTTGAGAATTCATTGGGAAGCAATGACTGTTCAACTTAAGTCTACATACTATATTTAGCTTACCTTTTTCATATATTCAGTAACTGGGTTCTGCTGCAAGAATTCAGTACTCTCTCTGGTATAAAATCTCTCTGTGTCAGCCAAAAATTGAGATTCAAAGGATTCTTTATACACTGTTAACGTAGGGCCCTTTGCAAATGCATCATCTTCATTCAGCCCCAATTCCACTAGAAATAAATATGAGCTATATTTCAATGACCCTATTTTTTGTTATATTTCACAGAAAATACTTAGGTGTAGCATTCAGTTCAAGTTATACTTAAAAGGTCAATGTGAAATGGAAGATATAAGGTAAATTGCTATTCACTGGTATTAAAGTACACTTGTTGCAATACAAGAAAAAGGAAAATAAACTCCAAGATGCATAACCATCAAATCAAGTAATTCTGACCCATGGCCAGGTATGATTTGAAATAATCATGAAGTTCATTTAGAGAACTTTTACATTTCCAAAAGCATTAAAAATGTCTAATTTTAAACTTCAAAGTAATACAATGCTACCCAAGTTTTAAAAACAGTATTACTCCATCAATTTCTCAATCTCAATTTTTCAGCTGATAAAGATTTAGCTCAAAAACAGTACCATATTATATTATTCAGTAATTCAAAACAGAAAAGGAAGTAATTCAAACCTATATTTCATCAAAATTAAATAACCTTTATGACTGGTAAAATTATCGATTTAATTAAAATGACTTTAGAAATGGAGTGACATTCTTGATAATGCGTAAATGTTTTTAAATGAACCTGTTAAAAGTTTACTGTAATTACTACATGATACGAAAACTGAATAAATTAAATGGAAATTATTTACCATAAGATTGTACAACTCCACTTATCAGTCTTGTGTTGATGGTTTCACCGTTTCTTTCCTTTTCAATCAGTTTTAAAACAGCATTTGTTACCTTTAGGAAGAATACAAGCAAAATATTAAGACATACAGATTATAGAATACTACAGAATACAGTTTATTACACATCCCGTAAACATTCAAAGCCACTGAACGATGCGAGGAGACAGTCCAAAGGCATAAGGAGAACAACAGCTGACACGAATGGGAAAGGGATTATTCGGCAGAACACATACGTTCAACAGGAAGTACCTGCTTATTCAATGGCCTGAACAAACAGTCTCTCCAGGTCACCAATGCAAGCTGGATGAAAAAGGAAAAAAAATAACTCAATATTACACTTTTCCTCAAAACTGAAGTTATACATCATAATTTGAATTCTATCAAAATTTCTAAATTACACCTTGGTAAAAGTCTTCCACAATGAAATCAAGGGTCACTCTGTGCAGTCGACTACTCTATATAGGTTTATCAGCTAACATTTCAGAGATGGTAAAAAGAAAAGTGATTTAAAGACAACATCAGCTTAAAAGGTAGCAGTAGGTTCCATCTATTTTCCTGGGCCAAACAAACTCAATTTTTGATATGATACTTGATTAAAATAATTTCACCGAGATGAATTATAGAATATAAAGATCTCCTCAGCCTAGGATGCAGTTTCTTTCTTTCATATAAAAATTGTCCTTGCGGCTATGAGATAGCATTTTATATTGAATATATAAATATATGCTCTACTTTTCCACCTTTCTAAACACTCCTTAGGAATTATTCCAAGATTAATTACTCTAAAAATGATCTCTACAGGAGAAAGCTTAGCATGATTTTTAAGTTGTTTGCTAAAAGAATTATTATAGTATGTTAAAACAGGATTAACATTTGTAACAGTTTAACACACAAAATATAAACAGTTAAGAATACATTTACACATAAATGCCATCACTTTTATTTACTTCTCCCAAATTTAACTAGGATAAAATTGGATTGGTAAGAGTTATATACTTTTGAAAAGATTACATGTAAATTTAATCTACATAAAGATTTCTCAAAGTAGTGCCTTTACTAAAATAAATACCATGAAAGCAAATATTTAAAAGGAAAACATTTTTAAAAAATAAGTAATATATACTCAAGGTTAACTAACATTCGAACAAATGTGACAAATTTAAGATTTTATTAGCGATTCATTATGTGTGGGGGGTGAACACACACCACAGCGGGTCGCAGCGAGGACTGCTGGGAGGTGGCTCTTTCTATCTACCTGTGTTTTACATGGGTTCCAGCTCAAACTCAGCTCGTCAGGCTTGGGTCACAAGCGCTTTACCAGCTGAGCCGTCTCGGCAACAAACCAGGATTCGTAACTCGGACATGCCAAGGCTTTGGTGGAAGGCATAGGCTTCTGTCCAGGACAAGGCAACCTATGAAGAGGCTGTGAAAAGCCCTCTGTTCTCTGAACACTTCCTCGCGGCTGCTGTGGACTCCTCGGCCTAGACGGGGTGAGGCAGTCGTTTCAACGGCAGCCTCATGAATCTCCGGCAGAGACGACATTAAAAAGCGCTGTTCTAAGTCACAGCACCTTAGACAGACCTTCATGGCTTGGAATGATTTGTCACTTCCAAAGAGTAAAGTCAGGGCCAAGGAGACGAGAAAGGAGGACCAAAGAAGACCAAAGAAATTTCAGAAGAGATTAGGAAAAAAAAGTCTTCTTGAGGCACTTGACTATAGTAACAATGAAATTAATCTGGCTGACTTGAAAGGAAACCAACAACTTTCTTTTTAAACCTTACTGTGTGTGTGTGTGTGTGCGTGTGTGTGTGTGCGCGCGTGCGCGTCCCTGTGGAGCACCAAGGGTGACTTCTGGAATCATCCTGGATTACTTCTATCTCCTTCTTGCTTCCCTCTAGGATTTCCCAGGCTCCGCCCACCAAGGTTGGAAGTGTATGGAAGTGAAGTGCATGCTGCTGGTTCCGCCCGGCCTTTTTTTCTTTTTTTTTTTAAACATGGGACCTGGGATCACCCTTCTGCTTGCAAGGCAGAGGCTTCTTCACCTTTGAGCTATCTCTTCAGCCAGAAACCAGTAACTTTCTAAAATTAAAAAGAAATCATTTGGAGAAAAATAAAACTTCACAATCTGACATGAAACGATTTCATAACAAAGCAGCCCCATTTTCGAGATTCTGGACCGTGACAAAATCACTGTTAAGTACTGCTCCACTGATCCAGGAGAAACCAGCTAGGAAGGAGCTCAGCAGGCTATGGGAACACTGTTGCTAGAGAGAACAGGGTCACTGCTGACCTCTGCCACGACTTCTGGCCACATCGGACATTTCCAAACAGCATCTCCAGCATCTGATTGATGTACAAAGTATGGGTTTGAAGATTTAAAAAAAAACATAAAAGGAAGCAATCTTCATAAGGAATCTTTATACTTTTCATGTGAACTTGTTCAAGCCACTGAACAAAGTTCACAAACAGTGAAAACGCTGGAAGGACTTCCAGGAGGTTGCGGTGCTGCTGCGGTGTTCTGTACACGTGCTTCGGCAGAGGGGAATCTTTCAAAAGGAAACCAATCAAATCCACACCAATTCCTACCCTGCCAACTCCAAGACACGTAAGACATTCCACAACTGAAACACAGCCAGAACAATGTTTTGTACTTCTGCGCTGGCTATTCTTCTCTGCTGCTGCTGAGATATCACTCAAAGCAACGTAAAGGGAGAAGGGTAGTTATTCCAGAGGGGAGAGGCTGGCGGCAGAAGCTAGGAGGTAAATTACACCCCTCACGGAGACAGAGAGCTGCTGCACGCCAGCTCAAGAGCAGACTCACTCACTCGAGCAGGGTGGGGCTAACTGCCCTCAAGGCCCACCCTCTGTGACTGCCTTCCTTCAGCAAGACTCCCCCTCCTAAAGGTACCATGACTTTTCCAAACTAAATATGCAAACACTTGAGTCTGTGCGGGACAACTCACATTTTCAAACCATGACAACTTTTGTCGATCAAAAAAAAAAAACCAAAAAACAAAACATTAAGGAGGCTAATTTTAGTGTAGTTCTGTATAGCTCTATTGATGCTAAAATTCCTGCAGAGTTAGGCCCTTCTTCTAATTAAATTTACCAAAAGAAAAGCAAAAGATGCTGTTATTATAGCACTAATCTTTGGTATACAGATAAGCTCATTTTGCAGAAGGAATTTTACCCAAGAGCCCATAAGCACAGACAGTCCTGTCCTCAGTGAATCTGCCCTCAGTTGCTGAAGAACAGTGATTCTCAGACTGTACCTGAGAATCACCTGGGAACTCTCTTCATTTTTCCTTGGGGTTAGGAGAAGGGGGAAGACCTGTCATGCACAGGTACATGTAGACAAACTGGTATTTATGAAAATTTGCTTACTTATTCCGAAAAGAGATGTCGTGCTAGATTCCTTTATCAAAATAATGCACCAGTATGAAGCACATCTGAAAGGTTCTTTAAAAAAGAAAAAAATCTTACAGAATAGATTTCGTATATTCCTTTTCGTCCTTCATCACATTCACGGCGAACCCAGTGTCTGTTGAGGTAGGCACAGATCCCATTCAGCACTTTGCTGGAGAACCGGTAATCTTCCCACTGCTGAGTGTAAAACTTCAGAACACTCTCGTCCATCAAGTCTTCTCCATCCTGAAAGCAATTCACTAAGGCTTTAAAATGAAAACCAACTACTGCCATAAAAAACTCACTGATGCATACGGTGGTAGACAGGTTCTTTAAGCTACTGTGTAAAAATCATGCTAATTCATGTGAATTCTCCTGAGAACACTGTAAAGAGTTCTTTCACAAAAATTAAACCAGAAACTTTAGAATTTTTTTTCTTTTGTGGAGGGGGAGGGACAATACTGATTATTGAATCCAGAGCTAAGTAAATGTTCTGCCGTCAAGTGCCTGATTCCTATTTCTTTCTTTCTTTCATGTGAATGTCTCTCTGTATGTGAGGCCTCTGTGTGTAGCACAGGATACTGTACGTGCCCGCGGAGGCCAAGAGTGACTTTGGGAATAACCCTGGATTGCTCTGCTCTGGAGTTTTCCAGGCTGAAGTATAGACTGCTGCCATTTCCGCCTGGTGTTTTTCTGTGAGTTCAGGGATTCAAACAGGTCTTTCTGCTTGTGAAGCACAGGCTTAGCCCCTGAGTCATCTCTCCAGGCCCCTGATTCTTGTTTTGAGACAAGATTTAAGTTTCCCAAATTGGCCTTGAACTCAATATACAGCCCAAAGAGACTGTAAAATTTGGATCGTCTTGCCTCAGAATCCTGAGAAGTTTGGACAATAGGTATACATCACCATTCCCAGTGACAATTTCTTTTCTCTGTTGAGAACAGGCTTCAAATCTGTTATGTGGCCACAGATTAGAACCTTGAACTTCTGATCTCCTGCTGTCTGTCCTCTTTCAAGTGCTAGATCCCAGGTGAGTGCTAGAATTGTTTAAGTACACACCACTGTGTTTGGCTTTTAGCAATCTCTTTTTTCCATTTATGTGTATGTATGTATATGTGTATAATGCGTGTGCGTGTGTGGAGGTCTGAGGTTGGTATCAGGAATCATCCTCAATCACTCTTTTATCTTATTCTTTTTGAGACAATGCTTCTAGTTAAATCCAGGGTTAGTCTGGGAAGCCTGTTTGAATGGGGGTTCTTGGTCCCTGCCTTCCTAGGCTAGAATTACAGTCTAAGTGGACTGTCATACCAACCCAGAATTTGACATGGGACCTGGGGATCTGATTTTTTCTGATTGCTTGACAAGCACCTTCACCACCAAGCCATCTCACCAGTTCTGCAGTTTCTTTTTATTTGGGACTGTTATCTCCAAAGTATCTCTACGTTTGACATTTTCCCAGTTTTTTAAAAATTTTTATTATTTATTCAATTGTGCATGTGTGTGCGTGCGCACGTAGAACCACGGATGAATTCGGGAAACGGTGCAGGCCGCCCCCACTTCCACCAGGCATCTATACGTGAGGTCTAGGATCCGAACTCAGGACCTTCGGCCTGCAAGGCAGAGGCTTAACCCCTGAGCCACCTCTCCAGCCCCGACATTTTCCCAGTTTTTAAAAAAAACATTATGTGTCTCATGAACAAGCTACAATTTGAGGCATGAGTATCAGCTTATGGCACTGGAGAAAACAACTTGAATTTTTCTTAAGTATTAATGGCATTTTCAAAATGTATGCTACCCTTTAAAAGCACTGGAAGGGAGGGGAGGAGACAGCTCCTTGGTAACAGACAGCGGAAGTCGCCAACTTCCCAAGCCTCAGCATTTAGAGCACAAAGCCAAGACTGTAGCTCTACAAGTAACAGCTCCAGCAATCCAACCGTCCACGTAAAAACCAGTGTGTCCAGATAAATTTAAACTAAACTACTTAACTACTCTGGATTAAAAATGCAAATATACCATGATGACCTAGCTATTATATTTTTATAAACAGAATACTGACCTTAATTACAAGGTTTGATCTACAGTAGGATCAGGAAAAGTAAAACAGTGTTTCAGCGGGGGAGGGCACAGCTTGGGATGGAGCCCAGGCCAAACTGCCAGGCAAGGCTGGGCCGCAGAGGCAGCCTTAACCCCTACTTAGAGTTCAAGAGAGACACCACACTCATGTAGAACAAAATACAGGAACCCGAACACTAAGTAAAGCCTTAAATGAGGCAGCAACAACTTGCAACAATTAGAAATAAAGTGGTTAATAATTTAAGGAAGGTTTAAGGTTATTAATAAGTTTAATACTTAAAATAATTTTATTTTTAAAAAATGTGGCTTATGAAGGTTGTCTTCATTAACAGGTAAGATTTAGCCAAACCAAAAATAAAAACGTTCACATATATTAACCTAAAGAACATGAATTGTCTTTATGGTAGAATCATTAGTTCACATAAAACAATTTTATGTGCTCAGTGTAGCAGTAAAACATCTTACCTTAAGAAGGTTTGTCAAGTAATTCTTCAGAAATTCCTTAAGTCGCTTGTATAATTCCAAGCCAACAAACTGAGCTCCGCCAGGCGTCTGTCCCTTTTTTGACTTCGAGGGAGGCACTCCAGACCCCCGAGCCTGGTTGGACTGGTGAACGCTAGTACAGTAGTTATAAACATGACTTGGGGAGAGTTAAGGACATGAACGTGCGCCGTAGCTGCTGACTGCAGTCAGCATGAACACAACTGCCTTCTGTTCAAGTGTCAATATTCCCAACCACCGACAAAACCTGTTAAAACTACAGTGAAAAAGATGTCAGTTGTACTATCAATAAAGGTGAAAACCTGCAAGCCCCATTCACGAGAATGTTCAGAAGTCTGGAGAGCAAACAGAATACTCCTAGAAAATTACCAAGAAAAACCATAGATATTTAGATAACTGAGTATGACAAACCTTGTGGAAACTGTCTTGAGCCCTGCGACCAATAGGTACAAAGGAAAGGTTGCAAGCGACAAAAAGGGAACAAAAATATTTGATTTAGGAAAAACAAATGGCACCAAAAACCAGTCTACCATGACACTTGGCTAAGAACAGCAAACATTTCCAGGAGTACACAACACTGAAATACACGAAACCTTCTTTTTAAATGTCTGTAAATGGATTCACATAAAACTGCATTTTGAAGATAAAGAACAAAAAGCGAATGACATGTGAAGGAGCCATGTTCTCATTCCGCGAGAGAATCTTGGATGTCAAATGCTGCCAACAGCAGCCGTCACAAAGGAGCGGAAGCAGGAGCGGAAGCAGCAGCCCGCGGCTGAGCAAGGACAGGACCGCAAAATGAAGAGAATTGCATTCTGGGGCTGGAGAGGTGGCTCAGGGGTTAAGCCTCCGCCTTGCAGGCAGAAGGTCCTGAGTTCGGATCCCAGATCCCATGTATAGACGCCAGGCGGAAGCGGGGGCGGCCTGCGCTTCTGGTCCTGGTAGGGCGGAGCCTGTGAGAACCCGGGGCAGAAGGAGGTGGAGGCGTCCAAGGTGGTTCCCGAATTCGTCCGTGGTTCTACACATACACAGATACACGCGCGCGCACACATACATACGCACACACGCACAATTGAATAATAATAAAAGAGACTCGCATTATATGACATCCTTTAAACAGGAATGTACCTGCATCAATACCCACTCTAAGAGGGAGCAATAAAACAGCACATGGCAACAAACAGACTCTACTATACTTAAGAATTTACTAGGCTGAGTTCAGATCCCAGGTCCCACATAAAAAGGCCAGGCTGCGGCCTGAACTCCTGGCCCTGATGAATGGAGTCTGGGAAATACCAGAGCGAAGCAATCCAAGGTGATTCCTGAAGTCATCCTTGGTCCTCTACATGGGCTCTCTCTCTCTCTCTCAATCTCTCTCTCTCTGATAAATAAAAATTTTTAAAAAGAATTTTCTATATACAGTCGATTCAAGTCGGTAGGTGCAAGATTACTTAACAAATGACATCAAAGATATTCCAAACTATATTGTAGAAAGTGATAAAACAGAACGCCTCACCTCTGGCCTCTGCACGCATGTGTCAAGTGAACCTACGCTTACAAAGGACATATACTCCACACATATTCCACTCAAGCACAAACACAACCTTAAAAAAATACATAAACTAAAAATATAAAACCCAGAAGATACAAAATACATTGAAGACAATGACATAAAACAAAATCTAAACAAAACCACATATTTAATTTGAAAACTTGAATATATTAAAACAAAAAAATCTTAAAAGAGTTAGCAACTTTAAAGAGTTGACATATTAAGGTAATTTGGATTAGGAATGTAATTCAATGGTAGGATACTTAAATTCAGTAATAGTAAGGGCCTGGATTCAATCTACAGCACCACAAAATTTAAGGTAACTTAAAACAATACACACACACACAAAAATCCCTACAGAAGCATGGGCAAAGCATGCCAACAGAGCATAAGAAAGCAAGGAAAAAATACTTTAATGGTCAAAATGCTATTAAGATAAGCAACCCCAAAATTAAAAAACTGTATTTTAAAACAATTCATTAGATGTTTCAAAGGACCAAGATTCACAGATTACTATAAACAATTATCTTCTGCTTTCCATCCACTTTGACAAATTTGTTTCCCCCGGTATCTGCTTCAGCTTCTTAGGAGATGAGTATTATAACAACCCCATGGCTCCCTAATCTATCGCCCCTTCCCTTTTACTCCACAAGCAAACACTTGCAGATTTGGCACAGAGGATCCCTATCAAAAGTCTTCAATTTTACTGGGCGACTGTGAAGAGACACAGAGAAGACAGGGCAAAAGGAAAAAAGTTCTAGAATGCTCCAAACAGAAGCCAGAGGCAATTAAACACTATTCCGAGTACTAAGCGTGAGACCTGTTGTTGTTGGTCGTCAAGGTCTCAAAGGACTTAAAACAGTACAGGCTTTTGCCATACGAGACCCTATTATGCATCTCAAGGCGCAGACAGCAAACACCACCTGGAACGGCCTGGACGCTGTCTCCTTGCGACAGGATAGCTCTCACAGCACCAAAAGTCCTATGTAAGCTGTTGGGGAAGAAAACTACTCAACAGTCTCATCTGCGAAACCCTCAAGCTGTAATAACAACCACCCATGTTATAGTTTCTCTGCATTACCACAACCACGCAGCTTAAGGGATTGAGGAGTTCTAGTTTGGCTTACAATTCCTTTACACTCACTATCCAGCTCAGAGGGGCTGGGCCTGGGAAGGGGGAGGGACACCATATCTAACTGCTCTTTAAATATTTGTCATTATGCTCACACACTGGAGGACTCCACACTTAACCTAAAAGTTTCCTCTGCAATGGAACGTGTTTTAAAGAAAAACAGAACTTGGCAAAAGTGCAGAAAATAAGGGATGATAGACTGCTTGGCCCAAATAGGACATCTAAGTCACCCAGCGCCCCCAAGGCTCAGGCAACATGTGGAAAAGGGAGCAATATATTTAGAGAGCCTGACGGGCAGAAGGAATGCAGCCAGACATTCTCTCCTGCACATGACAGAGCTGTGACGTCACTAACTCACTGCCCTTATGCGTGTTCCCGTAAGGTCTGCATGGGATTAGCCTGTCAATATTTTGCCAAGAAGGGAAGGCCCCGCGCTGATGAGGGTGATCCTGATGTGGGCTGGAGGATGCTTTCCTCAGTGGCAAACCTGCTGACACACGACTGACGCATTTAGCTTGTGCCAAGCACAGGCGAGGCAGCCCAGATGAATTCAGTGGGTCTCTTATGCAAAGATAAGAAAAGAGGGAGAAGGTTTGAATGGGAAGAAAAGGGGGGACAGGATCGGATATTAAGGTGTGAAAATAAAATAAATTCACTACGGGCATTATAAAACACTAAAAAAGAACAAAAATAAATTAAAAAAAAATTTTTTTTAAAGTTTACTAGGGCCTTTGGGCTCGGGCCTGGCCTGCTGCGGAACACTTCCCTAGCTCTGACCAATCCAAGGTCACGTCCTTCCTAATCACTGGTGTCTGGATTGGTTTGAAATGCTGTTGTGTCTTCTCCGTCATGGGGGGTGGGTTTAGTGTCAACTGACAGCCAGATGAGTCCTGAGGGTGATGACACCCACTACTGTGCCTACTCCTGATCCTCCCTCTGCGTCAAGCCTTCGCTTCTATAAAGGCCTCCCTTTAACAGATTCTGTACCCCTATACCCTGATAGGATGCAGCCTTGTGCAGTGCAAGTAGAGCAGAACAAACAACAACAAACAGCACCACAGAACACCAGCAGCCCTACAATGTTCACCTGGAGCCAGGCCAGCCAAGTCTCTCCCCATCTGGAGGCTCAGGGAACTTTGTGGAGGGGCGGTAAGACTGTAAGCCTGGAGATGGAGAGTTCCATCGCGAACAGTCACTCCACTCAAGACAGGGCAGCTGCAGCCAGAAACCTGCGGCAATGGGACCTGATCTCCTCAGACCTGCACAGTGGTGGACATGTCAGCAGGCCCCAAAAGACTGCCGTGGACCTCGGGAGAAACAGTTCCAGGAAGTAGGATCCTTAGGGGCAAAGGGTCAGACTGAAGTAGAGGAGTCCCCGTTATCAGTGGGCTGCCCAAGAAAAGGGCCAGTCTGCCACAAAGGCTGAACCCTCATGAGCACAGATGATACAGAGGGAATCCCAGGATCCAAAGGACAGGAGAATAGGAGGGAGTAGACTGAGCTCATGCAGGGATGGGAGGGAGGGTGGGAAGGGAGGGGGGAACAAAGAGGGCAAGGAGCATATATGTAAAAATGTTAATGTAATTAATAAATTTATTTTTTAAAAAAAGTTTACTGGGTATCTACCGAACAGGTAGCTTCAGCTAAACATCATCTTATCAGGTATCAGTTCTGGGTATTTTCAGACAATGTTGCACATACAATTGACAACCTCTTATATGCAAAGAAGTTTCTTGCGGTACATATTATCACACCCAACAGGTTTGCTCTACAGAGCTGTTGTACTGCCACTAGAAATGCATATGTTCCCGTTGGTCACAGCCTTACTACACACATGTACTATGGCTACCATATTTAATATGGACTTTAGTTGGTTGTCTTTCTTTTCTGATCGTCAATATCCTTCACAATGAAAGAAAAACCTTGCTCAGAAATTAATGACAGAGGTACAAAATGTTGCAATTGCTTGAAAAACAATTTGGAAGCTTAAAAAGTCAACCAACTACTAATGAATCAACCTCCTAAATATATTGAATGAAAAAACTTCAGATGCATATAATTACATGTATATCAAATTCAGCATAGAGAACACTGATCTACAATGACAGCACTTAAGAGTGATTTCTTCTGTAGGACTCAAGGGAGAAGATTGACCAATGACGACTTCAGGGAACATTCTGTTCTTTGATTGGGGGGTTGTTTATATGAGGGTATGCATCTGCTAAGAAAATCAAACAATGCATTTTTATAAAAAATACATTTAATAAAAAGCACAGAAACACTGAAATCATGGTACTGCTTTATGGACTTGCAGTCTGTTTACTATTAAGAACTGTCCACCAGGCACTGCAGTTTGCACCTGCCTTGTTTGTGACGTGACCTTTCTTATGGCTACCACTGGTGTAATTTTTGACGACTTAAGCTATGTGCCTGCTAACACGGAATCCTAATGTCTGTCCTTTTCTCGCTGAGGTCGGCACCTTTGATCAACCTCTGCACAGATGGCAGCTCACAGGAAGTGCTCTAACCTCTCCTCACCATGTGCTGCTGCGTCCAGCACACTGTCGGTTTCAGCTATGTTGACGTCCTGCATCAATAGTGAAGAAACGGTTTAATTCTTTTATTTACTTCTAATACTGAAAAGTTTAAGAGATTGGGCTTTATTAATTTTCATAATTGCATCTTTGATTTTAAAAATTTACTTCTTTACATTTGGCTCTTTCTATAAAACCTTTTTTATAGAAACTGACTGTAATTTTTGTTTTCAAATATAAACATTTACCATAATTTCAAAGTTGTTCTTATCACATCCAAAGCATAATATTGACTCTTCTGTTACCATTTGCCACATCATACAGATCTGACATGCACACGTATTACTATATTTTCTTTTCCATTATGGCTCTCCTTAAAATGTTTTAAATTTCTGAAAGTACACTTTTAACCTCTACAACTTTCACTTTGTGTTAAAAATAAATTAGGAAAATCAAAGAATGCAATCTTTCTGTTTCAACTTCTAAGTACTTACTGTAACTCTGAGATGACGTTAATACAAACTTGGCATTACATTCCTAAAGATTTGTTCTTTGCATCATTTAGGAACTAGCCGCATTTATTCATATCAACACTTTCTTCACCTTCATATAGATGTTGGGGAAATGCACGTGTGCATGATCCCCTGGGTGTCGAGGGGGGTTATTCATTCATGTGTAGAGGCTCAACGTTGATACCGAGAATCACCTTCGGTTGCTCTTGCATCTTATGCTTGAGACATCTGTAATCCAACCCAGAGATCAGTTATAAAGCTAGTCTGGCCAGCCAGCTTGCTTTGGGTCTTCAGCCTCCACCTTCCGAGGCTGGAGTCACAGGCACTCAGCTAGTTTTTAACTGCTGAGATGTGTCTCCAGCTTTTGTGTTTGTTTTCTATGCTGCTTTTCTCCTCCTCCTGGAATAATGCACATTCTATTGTGATTCTGGTCTGCTTTGAACTAAGACATTCTGGTTAGCTTCTTGGAACAATTACCTTAATATCTGACACATATTTGCCTCTCACCAATTCTGAGAAAATTTTGGCCTAAGTTTGCCAAATACTTATTTCCTTCTTTTTCTTCATTGCGCATGCACTGGATTTCCATTATCATCCACAAATTAATGCCTTCAATTATTTTCCAATATTTTTTCAGAAATTTCTGGTATTTTCCTCACCTATCATCTGACTAGCAAATTCTCTTTCAGCTCTTAACAATTTGCTGCTAATTTTAATGGTTTCATCTATACTAATGAGAAATGACTAAAGGCTACTTCCTACACTTTACCTTCTACATCTCAATCATTCTGACTCTACTGGCAGCTTCTCTTCAAAGGTCCTTTAATTCAAGGTTTCAGGATGATGGTGTCTAATTCTGTGTGTTCACTTTCTCAACATGACTCTCTCCTGTGCTTTGTAATAAACTTTAATTCATTTTCACGGAGGTATTCTCACTGTTCACATTGGGGAACCCCCAAATAAACCAGGATTACAAACTCAAGCCCAAAATATACCTGAGGTTAAGATTCTCAAAACAGACTTTCCTTGCCCTTCTTAGACCCAAACTCATATGGGAAATGTTCTGAGTTGTTGCTTCTTGGCAGGCCCACTCCTCTCCTCTGCCACTCATCTTTTCCCTAAAGTGTTTAGATGTGAGTGCCCCAGGTTTCCATGGTGATGCCAGTGCCCAGGCCCCTGGCCCCGGTTTTGCCTTCTTAGTGCAGCTGCTTTTTCCAGCCCATCTTTGCAGGAATCCCCTAGCTGCCACCACTGCCCAGGGCACGGTGGGCCATCACGGTGCCCTCTGTGTGCAGAGCACACATTCTGCTCTGCTGTGCACAGCAGCACGAGTGGGGATTGGTCCTAGAAACTTGATGCTGTCAGTGTAGCCTGACTTCTCTTTCTTGGCAATATTATTACTTTCCAGCTATTAATTAATTAAAGATCTTAGATACAAACCCAATGGCATCTGAAGTGCAAGATAATGGAGCATCTATATGTTGCAAATCAGAATACACACCATTACAACAGTTCTGAATATGACCTAGGAGCTTTAATTTCTGATACAGCAACTTTACTTACAACTATCTACTTGAAAATGCTGAATTAAAAGTCAATATTGGGGGCAGTGAAATTGTCACCAAACCTTAAGACCTGAGTTCACTTCCAGAACCTCCATGGTAAAGACAACTGATCCTACAGGTTATTCTTCGACTTTTGCCTTATGTCACAGCAATGCATGAGCCCACATTACACATACATAATAAATAAGTGGAAGTAAAAAAAGAAAGATTGTTGGACACATCTGAGGTTATGGAATACAAATTATAAAAACATGCTAAGTATGCCATTCTATGCATGTGAGCGAGTGCATGCGTGCGCACGCACACACACATTAAAGAAACTGCAATATGTTAACCAATTACTTTCAGATTTTCCTAGGAAAAGACAATGCTTCCAATTCAGTGACATTACACTCTTGGGCTGTCAGGATGGCTCAGTGGGTAAAGGCTCATAATGCCAAGCTATGGAACCAACACAATAAAAGGAGAAAAAACCAACAACACCCACAAGTTTTTCTCTGACCTTCGCAAATGCGTCCTGGCATGCAAGCTCCCCTGGCCCCCAGTAGCTGCAAACACAACACAAATAATGTTTCAGAAAATTTAAGTGAGGGCTGGAAAGATGACTCAGGGGTTAAGACTGTGCCTCACAAGTAGAAGGTCCTGAGTTTAGATTTCAGGTCCCAGGTGGAAATGACAGTGGACTGTCTTCTAGTTCTGGTGGATGGAGCCTAGCAAATTCCAGGGCAAAAAGTAAAAAGAAGGCAGAAGCAATCCAGGATGATTCCTGAAGTCACCCTTGGTCCTCCAAGTCACACACAGTGCCCTCTGATACAAACATAAAACAAAGTAAAATAATAAAATAAAATTGATTAAAGTTTTTATTCAAGAGGTGACCTCCACATTCATTCTCAAATTAGGATCATTTCTTTTCATAGTAATTAAGTGGTCATAGAAAACAACAGACAGAAGTGGTTAGTGCTTTTTTTAAACTTTGTTTTCTTCTAGTAAGTTATATGCAAGTGAAAAACAAGAAATGCATTGAAAGAACTGACAGTAAAAGCCAGAGGGTTGAGCGCCATACTCCCCATCCATGAGATGGTCATTGTGAAGCAGGGTCTCATTCATCTTTTGGTTGTGCACATCCACACCTCTATAGCATTTGGCTTAGGCAACCTTGCTTATGCTACTGAGTTGCTATAGGAAATTGAGATTCTTTCCACCCCTACCTCCACCAACCCACACCTTAGGATTACTCTAGGAATTGTGTTAATTACTTTTTAAAATTCACATCATTTTTAGAAAGTGTTGATTTTAGTAACAAAGTAACAAGCCACATTTCTGATACAATTACTCATAAATTCTGAAAAAAATATTGAAACAACTATCTAAGGCACCAGAGAATAACCCAAGCAGGCTTCTAGGAGAGCTATCTATTCTCAGAGGATGGAACAGATGATCACTGATATATGAGAAACTAGAAAAATTAATACTCAAGAAAAAGGGAGAAAGAAGAGAGGGAAGAAGAAGAGAAAGAGAGAGGGAAGGAAGGAAGGAAGGAAAGAAGGAAGGAAGGAAGGAAGGAAGGAAGGAAGGAAGGAAGGAAGGAAGGAAGGAAGGAAGGAAGGAAGGAAGGAAGAAGGAAGGAAGGAAAAAGGTAATCAACAGAGAAGCTCTAGAAATGGGCCAAATATTAGACTACAATGGAGTCTTGAATCCTAGGAGGAAGTGACAAGCACTTGAAATAGTAGAAATCTGGGTCAATATGTAATCACAATGCTTCTGTTTTCCCTGATGTTACACAACATCACAGCAAGGAAAAGGCAGAATGCATATGTTGCTCTGAGCTTCCTCTCTCAGTACGTCTCACACATGCACACTCTGCAGAGGGCTAGCTACCCAACCAACAGATGCACTAAAACGGAATTTCATAGAGTTCCAAACAAGGCTGGCGATGTATCTCATTTGCAGAGTGCTGACCCGACACTCACAACGTCCAGGATCTGAGCCCCGCACCACACCAAACGCCGGTCCACACCTGTAATCTCATCACGGGAAGGTAGAGGCTGGAGGATCATAAATTCAAGGTTATCCTCAGCCACACTGTCAGTCAGGTCAGCTTGGGCTACATGAGACTGTCTCGAAAAAAAAAAAAAAGTCTCAAAGAGGGGGAAAAATTAAGTTTTAAAGGTGATTAAATGATAGGTCTAAAATGAGAGGTCTAAAAATGAACCTACCGATTATAACAAACATTAACAACAGGCATCACTATAATCAAAAGGCAAAGATGATCAGAAAGGACTGAAATAGCAAGAAACACAAGCAGACTCAAAGTAAACAGGTGGAAGACACTGCCATACAAACATGGAGCACACACAGACTGCATGTGTCTTAATGAAATCTCAACAGAAATAGAGAACCATTTCGGCATAACAAAAGTTTATTGAAATGACACGATCATATTTCCCTAAGGACAGAGCTTTAAAATACAGGAAACACAATCTGGCAGATTAGAAGGGAAAAAACCCTGACAATCATGAGTTTTCAACAGTTCTCAGCAGCCGTTCTGGTAACACTAGCAGAACTTTCACCTAGCAGTAGTTCCTCTCCACTCAGCAGTGTGTTGGCAAACCTGCTTCTGAAAGTGAGGGCCTGACTGACAGCCTGGAAAGGTCTGTGGTGTCTGTGTCCCCCCCTCCACAGGGCACGCAGAAGCTCCCAGGTCCCGCAAGGGGAGCTGGAGTGACGCCTTGATTCCACCATGAGACAAGCCAGCGGGCGGGCGCTGCTGTCCACACAGCTGATTTTGTAAAGGCCACCGGGCCAGTTTCAATACATTCAAAGGGCTGAATCATTCTGCCTCTTCTAACTAACGTGGAACTACATTTGGAATAATGAGCTACCTGGGAAAAGCGCAAATGTATTTCTAGATAAACATATCTCTATATAATTAAAAAGTTAAGAAATAAGGAAAAACATAGTTTTTAAACTAAACGATGAATACACACGTGCATGCACACACTCGGAGAGGGTTGGGGAGCGAGGGAGAGAGGGGGAGAGGGGGAGAGAGAGGGAGAGAGAGAGAGAGAAAGAGAGGATATTAGAATGTACATAACCTGAGAAAAAAACAAAACTGGACATGATCAAAATTTAGAACTTTGGAGTGTTAAACATCCTCAAAAATATAAAAACAATCCACAGAGTAGGAGAAAATATTTCTAACCAATATATCTGACAAAAGATTTGCAGTTAGAGTACATAATGAACTTGCAAAACTTAAAGAAAAAACTATTCAATTAAAATGAGGAAAAAGACAAGTTCCCAAAGAAGATAGATCAATGGCCCAAAATCGTGAAAAAATGCCTGACCCCATTCGCGTCCACGGGAATCAAAACCAACCACAGCTACCGCATCATGCGTACCAGGATGGCCAATAGCAAACATCAGAAAATAATGACCCAGTCGGCCAGACTGGGCAAGCTAGAGGAATCGCAGTACTGGGAGGCCAGCAAAACAGCAGCCACTCGGAAAAATAGTCTACCGCTTTGGAAATGATGAAACACCGAGTTACCATCTGACCAAGAAACTATACGCCAAGATCCTTTAAAAAGTTCATGTTTATAGTAGCATTAATTCATACTAGCCTGAAGTTTACAAGAACCCAAATGTCCACAAATAGAAGAATTAAAGAACAAAATATGGTGTATTGATTTAAAATGGAATATTCTACCATGAAAACAAATGGAATATTTGTATGTGCTGCAATATGGAAAAGATTTTAGAATATGCTAAGTAGAGGAAAGATAATCCCAAGAAATCACATGTATTAGTGTCAATAAGGATGCTATAGCAAAATAAAAATACTACAGGAGTAAAGATCGTATGCTAAAAACAATTTGCACAGCACTAAAGCATGAGCTAGTTTCATCTAAACCTGTTTAAAAAAAATGGACATTTTTATTTTTTTCCCTACTGGGAAAAAATTACAAATGTAAGTAGACTATATTTAATAAAATATTTTTAACTATGAAACTTAAATATAGGTTGGTGTGTGATATACAGAACAATACTCCATATAAATATAGCCTTTTTAAAAATGAAATTGCAGGCTGACATTATGTTCTATATTTAATAAATCTTCTTGGCTCTTACACACATCAAGTGTACAAGTTTCAAGTGGTCAGCTTGATTTCAATCAATCAGGCTATTTTATTCATTGTTAATGCTTTGATGACGAGGCTTCATATGCAATAGATTTACAGAAATATTCTTCATATTGATCAAAATTAAATTTGTATAGGGCAGAGTTTTAAAAAAATAAGTTGCACTTAACATTGCAAACTGTACTTAGAGATTCTTTCTAGAAACTAAATAAACTGCAGTGCAAAAAACAAAAACAAAAAACTACAAGGGGCTAGAGAGGTGGTTCAGGGGTTAAGCCACTGCCTCGAAAGCAGAAGGACCTGAGTTTGGATCCCAAAATCCAGGTAGAATTGTCAGGTGGAAACAGCAGCAGCTTGCACTGCAAGGTAGAGACTGAGATATCCCAGCAAAGCAAAGAGGAAGCACATTTCCACCTCCTTGATTCCCAGAGTCACTCTCGGATCTCCACGGACACACATCATGCCCTGACACACATGCAGCATACAAATAACTTTAAAACGTGTGTTTAAGCAAATAAACACTACAGACAGGATGGCTTAAACAACAATTCATTTTCTGCCAGTTCTGGAGGCTAGAAGTCCACGATGAGCCTTGAGGACTAGTTTGTGGTGAGGCAGCCCTTGCGCCCACCTTCCACGTTCTCAAGTGGCTTTTCTCTCTGCATATGAAGACTCATTGTTTCTATCATATCTACACCCAGCCTTATGTTTATTAATTATTCACCCTTTAAACACCTTTACACAAAAGGACCAATTCAGTTCATAACAACACACTGCCTGATATATTTATACAAAAATCTCCAGACTGGACAGATTTATAAAGGTAGAAAGTGGATTAGCAGAGATAGAGGAAGTCAGGGGGTGAAATCCAAAAGTATGTTTTTCTTTATTTTCTGAAATGGCAAAAATATTTTAGAATTGAATGTGGTGATGATCACATATATCTGACATACAGAGTTACTGACTTACATAAATCCTAAATGGGTACGTTGTTTGCCATGTACGTCAATTTTTAAGACAGCCATATTTCTAAAAAGTTCTAAAAATTCAAATTTTAATCTAAGCAAGTGTTAGAGTAGAAACTAACAAGCTAAATATAAAATACAGAAGACCTAAAATAATTAAAATTAAATTAATTAACAATTAAAATCAACTTGAAAGGAAAGAAACCTACTGTTACTCATCTACCTAGAAAAAGTGCTTCTACCTCTTGTGATAGAACCACAACTGGCCAAAGTGCAAAGTAACAGACTGCAGACAGTTCAGTCCCAACAGGACATCTACACCACTCCACCTTGCGGCTCAGGGAACTTGCGTAAGAGGGGGCTGTAAGAACCACCCATCTAAAGATAGGAGAAGTCTGCCAGACAGAGGCCTCCGTGCACACAGTGCAGCGGTGTCTACCTCCACAGCTGCCCTGTTATCACGTCCCCACGGAATGAGGAGGATCCCAGGATGGGGACCATCCTGAGAGAATGCTTGAGACAGGTGCCTAAGAGGGGAGGGGGCTTCTTTATAGACCGGCTGACCCACTGGTGGGCCATTTGTAGTCTAGTGAGCACCTGGGTCCTCACAAGTCAGGACCCAAACTGTAACTACTATTTTATAAATCATAAATTGTTAAAAATTAAATACCTAAGAATTTTTAAGTAATAGTTAACAATTAGGGTAGGGTACTTTACACTCAGTCTTGATTCTCTAATTTTTTAATAAACACACAAAGCCATAAAACTGGTAATCTCAGACAATACTAGAAGAAAAAGAATATTCAACAGTGACAGTCATAAAAAGCTACAATTACATGTGTCTGAAAAGCTTCAAAAATTATCATCATATAAGAATTCAGTAATTTCTCCAAGGAAATGAAGTCTCTACTTTCTCACAGCCCTACAAAAATACAAACATTCATCCAGAAAAATTCCAGAAAAAATAATTTACTGAAAAATTGCATGCTAAGAAATTCTTGGAGCTGGAGAGGTGGCTCAGGGGTTAAGCCTCTGCCTTGCAGGGAGAAGGTCCTGAGTTCGGATCCTAGATCCCACTTATAGACGCTGGCAGAAGCAGGGGCGGCCTGCGTTTACGGTCCTGGTAGGGCGGAGCCTGTGAATCCCGGGGCAGAGTAAACACACACACACACACACACACACCACACGCATGGACACACGCACAATTGAATAAAAAATTTTTTTCTAATTAAAAAAAAAAAAAAAAGAAACCACAAATTAAACAGTAATGTTCCTGAGTATTAGCATAATGGCAGGATTTGTACCTTCTGTAAGCTCCTAACCTTTAGAGACCGGCATAGTTCTCTAAACACATTAGGGATCCCAGTACTTTCTGTGATGGTTAATCTGGACTGTCAGCTTTGTGATTTAAGGTCAGCTGGGAGGGATGTTGAGGAGGAAAGCTCCTCCTTGAATACAGGGGGCATCGTCGTGCCTGAGGTCCTGACCTAAGAAAGCAGAGAAAGTAGCCATACCTTCCCTACCATGATGGACTGAACCCCAAACTACGAGCTACAGCGATGTTGTTTTGTCAGGTATACTGCCACGGCAACAGGAAAAGTAAGTAAAAGATACTGTAATGTGTTTCATAACAGGACCACGCCACTGAAACGTTCATACCAAGTACCTGCTGTCTCTGGCTATTTTCCTGCTAATGGGCAGCGGGTTGCAGGGCTCTATGCATTAGAGCATTCCTGGTGCAGCTCCTCAGCAATCCTGCAGCATGAAAGCGGCCAAACCAGAGTCCTCGGCTGAGACCACTGTTTCCACCAGAAGTTTCTACAGCAATAGAAATGTTCTATCACTTGATTCTTGAGCACTCAGAAATATGGATGGTATGGTTTAAGGACTTGAATTTTAAAATTACAGTCATCCTCAGTGTTTACAAAGTATTGCTTCCTGAAGCTTCCCCATATGTGACAATCTGTGGACTCTCAAAACCAATTTTAAAAACGACCAAATATTTGCATTTACATGCACCCCTACATATACTTTAAATCATCTCTAGATTACTTATAATACCTAATGAAATGCAAATGTAATAGCTTTTATATTGCTTAGGATCAAGAAGAAAGTCTACATGTTTAAATATTAAAGAGATAATTTTTCACCAAAATTTTAATTGTGCATATGGAACCTGCTAATAATACAAAGGGCAGCTATATTTTAAATGCAAACATTTTCATGTACTAGCTAGCACTGTATTCACCAACTACAAACCCAATTTTACCTGTGTTTAAAAATCAGGAAGATAAAAATGAACCTGTGATTATATTACAGGATGGAAAAAGAGAAAATATGTAAAATTCTTAATGCTGCAAAGATCACATTATTAAATAATGAAAACTCAAAACCAATTAGTCATAGCCCAATCAGGAGGATACGTGTAGAGTTCCATGTATCTGGACTTTGCCATACTTTGCCTGGTGTACACTTGCTGGATTCCAGCTCTGAGGTCATCCCAGATCTGATCAAGCCCAATCTGCTTCAGTCCATGGGGATTCTGACTCCTGTTTGATGACATTGTGAATAATGTTCTAAAGCCGTCCAGTGCAGCAATCCTTGTTGAAGACACAGCTAATTCTCCATTAGATGAAAATATACAGTATCATTCCAAATTTATTCACAGCAACTCAGGAAGAATGTTCTTTAAGTGTGAAGAGTGAAATCTCATTGCAGGCAAACCTGAAGATAATAAGAAAAAGTAATGAATTCTAACATTCCAGGACAGGTAACTGGAATGGTAACAGACAATCTGTGGGTATCTGCAATCATCTTTCACTTCCTAGTGTCAACACACTTATGTGGTTGTATGTACCAATGTTTATGCAGACATTTTATCCAAAATATTTAATTATTAGTACTCATGAAGAAAGCTTTAAGAAAAAAGCACAACTCTTACTGTCTTTCTTTACCTTCTAAAGTTGTCATTTGATCCTCACAATTAACTAGGAAGATACACTCAACAGAAAAAGTTTCGTGATGGGTATATGGTTAGGAAACTTCTAAAAACAGCTAGCCAATAAACAGGAAGAACCATGGAATCTTACTAGTTACCTGTGAGTTTTTATAATTCTTCACTAAGAAAAGAAAAAAGCAAATTTTAGTGAGAATGAAGATGAAATGAGATGGGCACTTCCTTTAGAAGGGAATTTGGCAAGAATTATCAAAATTTACACTGTATCTTGAATTCAAAGAGTATTGGTTTGAAACTTAGTTTACTCTCAACTAAGCTTCAACTTCTAGTCTGCACTTTCCTCAGATCTTGTAAAGTATAACCATGATTAGATAGACAGATAGATAGATAAACAATGATAATATATATAATATATATTACTTAACAAGTAAATCTTTACCAAATGGTTATGGTTATTACATCTAAGTGTGTAACACTACTGCTTCAGATGTTGGACCTGGAAATCGAGGACCTTAGGAATTTCATACTGTGATGATTTAGCCTTTTGCAGTGTGAAACATGGAGACTGCCCATGTAAATGACATCAAGACAGGGGTTGTGACTGAGTCTTCCTAGTGCAAATCAAAAAAACGGAATCATTTTGACAGTTTCACACAGTCACCACCCAGAAGGAAATGGGAGGAGGGACGATGCACACAGGCCTCCCTGCTGCCCTAACCCCAGCCTCAGACCTTTTTCAACTAACTCAGCAAGTCCAACAGCGCAACCCGGGCATGAAGGAGTCCTTGCGGTTCATGCATATGATACTAAGTGCTAACTCATAAAAATTCAAGCACCTAAATGTTTATAATTTGACTTGTAGGACTTGGTACTTTTCAAAACCACACCACCATTCCTGATTCTGAATGTACTGTATTTTACACATGCGAGTAACTATTTTTATATTTCATACCCGAACATAATTCTGTTTAAGTAAGATTCACCCAACTAAAGAAGAACTGACCACTCAGCAACAGCTCTGGTAATGTTCCCTATGTGGCGTTTCTCTTTTCATCTGCTTTGGGAGACTCACAGAACACTGCACTTGATGACAATCAGCCCCGAGAGGAGGCTGTCACTGGGCAGCATCAACTTCGAAACCCAACCTCCTCTCGCCACGTCAGTATTCCTGGGAACCCAGCACTTAAAATGTCAAGGTAGAATTAGCAGTACACTTCTGATTTCTAGCAGCAAGTGAGTGGGGAAAAGGTTTCTTCTTTCCTGGAAGGGGAAGTCTCAGTCTCCTGCGGAGGAGCGCTGGCTGTTGAGACCGCGTGGAAGCTCCTCCCTTCCGTCACCAAGACAGATTCCAGCCGCCCTACCAAGGCGAGCCCTACTGTGACATCCCACCGCGGGGACCTTCCCTTCTGACACCACTCCAAGCCCACTCCTTGTTGCAAGGTTTCACTGCAGAAAAGCTGGAACAGCACAGTCTGCTACACACCTCAACAAATATTTTCATAAATAAATAACAAGGCTGGGAGAGGTTCAGTGAACACGTGCTAGTGTGTAAGCAAGAAGACAAGCTTGAACCCCGAGCCCATGGCAAGGTGGTGCTTATAACCCCAGAGCTGGGGACGTAGAGAGGATTCCTGGGGCTCAGAGGCCAGTCAGATTAGCTGAATCAATGATCTCTAAGTCTTGGTGAAAGACCTTTTCTCAAAATCAAGGTGAGCTGGAGAGATGGCTTAGGGGTTAAAACTCTGCCTCACACGCAGAAGGTCCTGAGTTCGAATTCCAGATCCCACGTAAAAATGCCAGGGGGAAGTGCTTTGGCCTGCACTT
The DNA here is from genome assembly GCA_023101885.1 of Typhlomys cinereus. Classification (NCBI taxonomy): domain Eukaryota; kingdom Metazoa; phylum Chordata; class Mammalia; order Rodentia; family Platacanthomyidae; genus Typhlomys; species Typhlomys cinereus. The sequence continues at coordinate 257,039 of JALPQD010000829.1, read as the reverse complement.
CAGGCCTGGTGGGCGGAGCCTGAGGAATCCCAGAGGGGAGTAAAAAAGGAGGTAGAAGCAACCCAGTATGATTCCAAGTTACCCCTGGTCCTCTTCAGGGACACGGAGGGCCCCTGACACATACACACACACAGATAAATTTAAAAAAAAAACCAGCCAAGGTGGACAACCATTCTAAGGAGTACCACGAGAAGCTGACCTCTGCCTCTACACAGATTTCCATACACACCCACACAAACTCCTGAACACATGCATTTAAACAAATACATAAAGGAATTAAGAAAGCAGAAAGATGTAAGGCTTTAAAGGATTTAGAAATTTAAAAACAATACCATCAAACACATGAATTGGTTAAAACTGACATAACTTTCTTTTTGGTAAAAAATTTTCCTTCAAACACTCAATCTTAGACTAAAATTAACCTCTTCATTTAATAAAGCTTTATGCCTATGAGAATACAAAACATTAGTAGCCATTTACACTCATTTAACAAATATTTAGTGGAAACTGCTACACGACAGGCACTGTTTCTGAGGCCCTAGTTGTCAATACACCAGAATAACAAGTCTGTTCGCACAACGCCATGGCTATGGAAGGAAGCATCCTCCTCTTCCTCCTCAGAAGTCAGTAAGCACGTGAAGTCAATACGTGGTAAACAGTTGTAAACTGGAAACTTATGGATATGTGTTTTTGTGCCAAAGCATCCTGCCTCCCACATTAGGAATTAGAAGATTAAAAATAATCTTAAAAATTGGGCTGGAGAGGTGGCTCAGGGGTTAAGCCTCCACCTTGCAGGCGGAAGGTCCCGAGTTCGGATCCCACATCCCACGTATAGACGCCAGGCAGAAGTGGGGGCGGCCTGCGCTTCTGGTCCTGGTAGGGCGGAGCCTGTGAATCCCAGGGCAGAAGGAGGTGGAGGCGTCCATGGTGGTTTGCGAATTCGTCCGTGGTTCTACACATACACAGACACACACACACACACACACACGCGCGCACATACACACACACGTGCACACAGTCGAATAAATAATAATAATAATAAAAAAAAAGATTAAAAAAAAAAATCAGCTCAAACCAACTTGCCAAAAACTGACACTAGAGAGGCAGGGCCCGTGAGCCAGGCCGCAGCTTTTCCTGCATCGCAGCCATACGCATAGCTTCTTCACTGTCTAGCTGTTAAACAGCAAAACCCTTGTAAGTGTTGTAAGAAAAATGCAGATTTATTTACTAAACCAAGAAATCCCAAATAGTTCTAATGACAGTCTTGAAGAACCAACAAATTAATTCTAATTATATCACTATTAAATTTATTCAAACATTTAAAAAATTCAAGAAACTCTCTTCCCTTAAAGCATAAGTTTCAAAACACAAACACTGACAATATTAAGAAAGTGAAGCAAAAAGTCTGTTCTCCAGCAAAGCTAAGTAAAAATGAGCTTTCTTCATATCTTCATTTCCCATCCCAGGATAGGCAACATGCTTCCTGACATACTCTTTAATATTTTTATTTTCTAGCTATACAAACCAGGAATGAGTTTCACAGTCAGAGAAGAAAAAAATGAAAGAGGACACATAAATAGGACATTTTTTTCCTTTTTCCATTTTGTGTGTGTGTGTGGGGTCCGGGGTATATCCATGTTCACACTTGTGGTTGAGTGTGTGACAAGTACATGTGCACACATGGGAGATTTGAGATTGATATAAGCAATCATCCTTGATCACTCCTCCACTCGATTCTTTTGATAAACGGTTTCTTTTTTTTTTTTTTTTTGCAGGTGTGTATGTGTGTAGGGGTGTGTGTGTATGAGAGGGGAGGAGAGTGGCTGAGAAAGAAAGAGGATACTCTATGTACCTGTGGAGTCCCAAGAGTAACTTCCGGAATCATACTGGACTGCTCTACCTCCTTACTGCTTCACTGGATTTCCCAGGCTCTGCCTTCCAGAGCCAGAAGTGCAGGCCGCTACTAGTTTCAGGATTTGAACTCAGTTCCTTTTGCTTGGAGGCAAGGCTTAACCTGAGCCATCTCTCTGGCCCTGATACATGGCTTCTGATCAAATCCAGAACTCACCCCCAGAGTGGCTGGTCTGGCTGAATATGGCTTGCTCTGGAGATTCCCAGCGTCCGCCTTCTCAGGCTAGAATCACAGGCCACCACACCTGCTGGCATTTTACATTGCTCTAGGTGGTCCTAACCTGCCTTTCTGCTTGTGTAGCAAGTGCTTTAACCACTGAGCCATCTCTGTAACTCTGGAATATCATTTTTATATGTCATATTTTTATAGGTTATGCTTAACTTCCTGACTGGTCTCTCCACCTCTACACTGAAGTCACTTCTCCATTTCCCATCCAGGAAAGAAAGCAGCTGCTTAGGTTTCTTCTTAGCCCTGATGAAAAGTCAGTTCTACCATTTTTTGCTCTATCACTTTAAATCCACTTATTTCTCTTTATAGCCACAAGCGGAGTCTAAGCACCTTCTTTCACCTGGTCAGTGACTAAAGGTCACTTCATTGCTCTCACCATCACCAGTCCCGCACTTCTAATCCGCCTCCACACCGTTGCCCCACATTCTACAATGGATGTACTCATTCTGTTAAATGAATGAACCCCATGACCTTCACAGCTTGCTTTTTATGTAACCCCATCTATGGTCACCTCAAACCTTATAGAACTGTTCTGGCAAGGAACCTATTTACTTTTAACCATCTTACTGGACTTTGTATCAAAATAAGCACTTCTCGTTTGTTTCTGAGGCAGGATCTTCCTATTTTCCCAGGTTGGCCCAGGATCTTAGACTCCTGAGAGCTGGGATGGCAACCGCACCTTCTACATCAGGTTTACAGTGGAAGCTTTAATATTTTAGCTCATTTGATCCCTACAATAATTATATTCTCTTTACCACGGACATTTTACGAAAAAGGACACTCAGGTTCAGAGACCTGAGTTAAATCGTTTGCCTAAACTTGGCCTGTTAGTAAGTGGCGAGGATTCCGGGTGCAGTTTGAGAGCATTTTCCTCTATCCCCTGCCATACGCTGCTTCCCAGGAGAGTCATGTTTACTTTCCTTCCTTAGGTAGGATGAGATAGCCTTGCTTTTTTTTTTAATTTTAAATTTTCACCATTTTTTTTTAATTCAGAGGATTTTAAATACTTAAATACTCTAGGACAGGGGCTGATATCTTGTAAGTACAGACCATTGTGTGTTTAAGATTTTGGATTTTGTCTGTACATCTCTACCAAGAACAGTATCTAGTATTTGAGAGCATTTGATTTTTTACTGAAATTCAAAGCTTACAAAATTCTCACTTAAATATTTACATGTGTTTTCTCCTATCTATACAGCACTAAAGGCACTTCTAGTCAAACAATTATAACTGCCAAGAAGCATTAAAAAATTAAGACTGAGAATGTAGTTCAATGGTAGTGGGCTCGCCTGACATATACAAGGCCCTATTTGTTTCCCCTACACCATCTAGAAAAATCTTGTGTTATCTAAATCTGTAAATACTTTCTGCTTGTTTTTCCTTTATAGGCTTGTCTGACCTTGTGATAAGTGCTCTGAATTTATATTAGGGTTAGGATGTTTTCTTGTAACATAGATTCTTTTATATGATTAAGAATTGGTGGGCTGGAGAGGTGGCTCAGGGGTTAAGCCTCTGCCTTGCAGGCAGAAGGTCCTGAGTTCGGATCCCAGATCCCACGTATAGACTCGGGGGCAGCCTGTGTTTCCCGGGGCAGAGGAAGTGGAGGCGTCCATGGTGGTTCCTGAATTCGTCTGTGGTTCTACACACACACAGACGCGCGCACACACACATACATACGCACACACGCACAATTGAATAAATAAAAAAAAAAAATTAAAAAAAAAGAATTGGTAATGACATCCTTTAAATATCAAAAACTCCATTTTAAAAACAAAAAAATTTAAATTCTAACAGAAGGCTTTCTAAAGACATTAGTCAAGCTTCATCTCTACTAAGGCCACTTGAAAGCTTTAAGTCTGTGACTATAATACAAGAAGAAACAAACAAATGTCCAAATGGGAAGTAACTTCTTGGACAACTAATTCAAAAACAAATAGGAAGAAACTTCTTGGACAACTAATTAAAAAACAAATCATTGAGACCCAAAAGTATCATGAACATTTGCATTGTCTTTTTTTTTTTTATCTTTGTTTTAAGCTAGTAAATATCCAAGGAATTAAAAGAACAAGTTTGGTTAAAAAGATTTATAACATATCTCACTGATTCTACCATTATGTATCTATCCCCAAATGAGATTTAAAATCCATTATCCAAAGGTGTTCATATAAGTGTCCACAGCATTTTTAACAGCCAAAATTGGAAAACCGTAACAAACACAACCAACCATCAGCACGTGAATGGATACACAAATGTGGCCTAGGCCTACTATACTTAAATATTTGACAATAAAAAAACAAAGTTCTGATACAACATGGGTGAACCTAAAAATATTAAGTGGGTGACATGTGCAAAAAGACACAAAGATGTGACTGATTCCACGTGTATTCAGGGTGTCAAGAAGAGATGGTTTTAGAAGGCAGAAAGCACGTGAGGGGCTGGCTTGGGTCACAAGCAGAAATGACCTTGAATAGGTCCACAGACCTTTGCAGGCTATGGAAATGTCCTCCAAGTGGATGTGGTTCTGGCTGCACAATTCTTCCCTAAAAAATCACTGAATTTTACATTTAAAATAAGTGGATTTTAAAGTATGTGAATTACATCTAAACAAAACTATTAAGAAAAAGAAATCTTAAAGCATGATAGCTTAAAATCTTTATGGTCAAGTTCAATTCACTTGCAGAAACAGGCACATGGCCACAAGACTTGAGTTCTGCACAGGTTTGTGTCTTGGCATCGCAATTCAAGTATTACTGAGTATTTCACTAGAAAGAAAGCTACATTACCAACAAATATGCTTATTCTGTCATGCATTGTCCACTATGTGAACAGTTGGAAATACAATTTCTAATGAGTCATGTGGGATACTTATCACCTTATAAAAGCAGACAAACATGGCAAAGCAAGTTCAGAAAGGAAAGAAGTCCTTTCTGGCCACAATGACCAAAGAAGGCTTTCAAAATGGGTGCTTTCCACCATTTCTGAAAGGAAGAATAGAACTGAACAGAGGCAAGGGAGGGGAGAATGGAAGGAAAGAAACACACACACAAACACACAGAGGAAGAATGCACAGCAGTTGAGAGTCAAGGTGGGTGATTTGTAGTAAGCAGACACAAGGCCTTTCTGCTAACCTGACTTTAGAAACGTTAAGTCTGACACTTGGTGGAGTTTGCCGGGAGAAAACAGGCTATGAAACTAAAGGGACTGAGAGAAATGAGACAACGCTCAGCGTGACTTACACACTAACAAAGAAAGCAAAGACCAGTCCAGAAACAACCCAAAGCAGGAATACTAGTAACTGTAAGACGGCTGGGTGGCATAGGTAAAGAATTGCTGATGGCAAACGCTGTTTCTAAAACTCTGCTTTCAAACCTCCAACAATTTCTCTCTCAACTCCAGAACTATCAGACAACAAACACATCAACAATTCAAAACTTGGCTATTGATGGTGGAAATGCCCAACAACATGAACTTTTTCTAGTAACATATTATCCTTTAACCCAAAAAAAATCCACTTCTAAGATTCTGTTCACCCAAGTAAATGGACCCAACTGTAAGTTTTCAATTCAAGTTTAGTCAATGTAAAAAAGCTGGCAACTGACCCGAAAACCCGCCAGAGTGCACAAGAGTGATTTGTGGCTCGTCCACACAGGGACCCGGACACACACAATACTCAAAGGACAGGAAGGGCCTCCAGGAAGTAACCTAACACACAGGATTCCTCGGCAGACGTTCACACTGGTCAAAGCAGGAGACTGATCAAAGTGGGGGAAGGGGAGCAATCAAAGTATAGTTGTATTTGTTTTCATAAAACTAGGAGGAAAAATAAAAAATTTTAAAAACGGTATCTATGGGGAAAGAAGGACACAGGATGGGGAACTGGGTGGAAGGAAGTCTTCTTGGGGGGTGGGGGGGATTGCACAGATAGAATCCAGGGCCACTGTCAATGCAGACAGGAAAGAAAATCACATCTTTCTTTTTACTTGTTTATACCCATCCAAAAGATGGTAATTGTTTCAATGAATTCTAGCAATAGACACCAATAGTTTTTGCAGTATTCTGAACTTTTTCAAAAAGAAATTGTAGCAATTTTCATTACCCTGTGAGCTACTGGCATCATCATTCACAGTCATCATATTTTGAGATTACAGTGGTTGGAAATGTCACTCAATGGATATACTGGCACAATGTCAACCAACTATACCCTCTGGTTTAGGTAATCACCTGGCAACAATATAATCATAAATATATATAAATTTCAAAACTATGACATTTCACAACAATTCTAGGCAGGTTAAATGATTATTTAGAAATCTGTAAAAGTATTTATATAAAATTCTTTGATGCTAAATTGAACACTTGATGTAAAAATTCTCACTGGCAAAACCCAAGAGTAAAGGAAGTTTGAGACAATCTCAAATGAGAAAATTGGGATTACTAAGAGAAATAGTTGTTAAGTCTGAATCTAGACGAGCATAAAGGGCTTAATTTTAGATACGTTGAATATAACTTTAAAAATAGCACCAAAATGAAAATGTCCGGAGACTTTAAAAATAGAAAACTAAAGCCCAAAGGAAATAACAAATAAATGAAAGGGGGATGGAGAGAAAGCTCCAGGGTTAGGATTCTGCCTCACAAACAGAAGGTCCCGAGTTCAGATCCCATGTTCCACGTAAGAATGCCACTTCCTGCTCTGGTAGGCAGAGCCTGGGAAATCCCAGAGTGAAGCAGAGTTAGAAGCAATCCAAGATGATTCCTGAAGTCACCCTTGGTCCACAGGGACATATGTGCCCTCTACTACAGGGGTGGGGATGAAGGGAGGAAGGGAGGGAGAGAGAGAGGGAGGGGGGAGGGAGGAAAGGGGAGTAAGAGAGGGGAGGGGGAGGGAAAGGAAAGGAGGGAGGGGGAGGAAGAAGTGAAGGAGGAGGGGGAGGGAGGGGAGAAAGGAGTAAAATTGTGGGCACTAGTCTAAATAAAGTCTTCAAAGTACAGAGTAAGAACAACAGCTTCTAATAGACATGGAGACAGTAACTCTACCTCAAGGGGGAGCATGCTTCTGAGAGGAGGGATGGATGCCATGAGTAGGGCATACAGAACAAGAAACAGAAACCAAATTGGAATTAATGTAACTTCCTGTTCAACAGCAGCAAAGGTCGACGTGTCAAGGAAAAGTATCTTGCTTTAAAAAAAAAAAAGGATCATAAGTGCCAGGAGGCTGGTGATCCTCAAAACTGAACTCCAGGCACACTGGCGATCGAGGTGGGGAGGGGGGCTCACAGAAATCAAGGAAATCACATGTAGCCCAGTGGAAAGGAAAAACCATCCGCTCCGCTTGAACTGCTAGGAAGAGGTTGACAGATACCTCTGCTGACAGCTGCCGCCAAACAGGACCCCAGGACTGACTCCGATGTGCTACTATTTCCACTCGGTGTCGTACCAAGACAGTAGAACTGCCATGTGAGTTTTACGTTAAGTTCTAAAAATAGAAAATAACTTACAAATGGACAGACATGACGACTCTCACGTTTCAACCACAGAACTACCATACACCATTGTCAAAAGCAGGCACACTTCCGTGATGCCTCACAGATGACCTTGTATAACCGATGCACCCGTGTTGTCCAGGCGCTTATGCCATCCTTTCTACTGCCCCACATACAGCAAATCCCTCTGGCCACCTCAACACTACGACCCCCACTCAGCTCACCAGCAGGTGGCACTGAATAAGCATGCCAGTTGCTGCAGACAAATCCAATTACCAATCGAACAAGCATTTCCACATAGTCACCCAGAAGACAAACATTTGGATCCTTCTGTAATGGCAGTTCTAATTCGGTTTGCTTTGTTAAAGCAATCCTTAAAAGTCACCATGGAGGATGGGAAAGAAGGGAGGTGGTTACAGCGATGAATGAGTGCTAGAGATCTATTGTACACAGTGACTGCAGTTAATAACAACATATTGTGGACCTGAATTTGCTTAAAAGAAAAGCAAAAAACAAAAATGAGAGGGAAGGAGGAGTAATTGTAAAAGTTCTAACTTGAAAAAAATGAGTAGGTGAGGAACTGGATGTAATTTAGTGTGAAGCAATCATTTTGCAGTATGCTGAAGAGATGCTAGCTTAGTAGTACCGCAACAGAATGAACAAAGTACCATGCTATATAAAGTTTTCTAAATTATACTTCACATCTGAACTGATAGAAAGGTAAAATAAATCATTAAATAAAAATGTCAACAACTGGGAGATAGTAGGAATTTCAACTGACAGCCCTTTTTCTCCTAAAAAGCTTATTTACTGTGGAGGTTATTAAGTCAACTTAGTACGCGGCAACTGGAACTCAAAAAGTAAAATAGGGCTGAAGACATGGCTCAGGAGTTAAGATTCTGTCTCAAAAAGTAGAAAGACCTGAGTTCAGATCCTGGATCCCATGTAAAAATGCCAGGCAGAGATGTTCTGGGAGATGGAGTCTGGGAATCCCAGAGCAAAGCAAAATGGAGGTAGAAACAATCTAGGATGATCTTCAAAATCACTCATGTTCCAAAGACACGCACAGTGCCCTCTGAGGCACACGCACACACACATGCTAAAAAATGAAAGGTAAAATAAAAAAATGGCTTATACAGGACCTAAAAAAGTATTCATGACAGGTGCATATACCTTATTTAAAATGCCTGAGACCAGAAGTGCTTTCAATTTTTCTAGATTTTGGAATATTTGTATGCATATGGGATTCTGGGTGTGATATCCCATATCTTTACATTAAAATTTACATTTATACACATAGACTAGGAGTAATTTTATTTAGACTGGTGCACCTGGGCTTTGACTGTGACAAATCACATTAAAATCAGGTGTAAATTTCCCACGTGACATTAAAATGGCATCTCGAACTTCTGGTCTATTCAGTGCAATGTTCTTTGCCAAAGTCGTGCATTTCCTGCACTATCCTTCACCGCGTTTCTTACAATATCTCAGGGGCACTGAATGGCATCATATAATGGTAAGACTATTTCAAGGGGCTAATATCTAAGTGTATATGGACGTCTGTGACTTGAAATTCTGGCTCCACACTCACTAGCAGCGAGTCTGGGTATTTCACTGTCTGTAGTGGGGACAAAAATACTGTAATTTTTTTTCTAGTCAAAATGAAATAAACTAACATTCCTGAAAATTCCACAATACCTTTGGCATTATGACACCAAAATGTCCCTTGGTTTTCTGACAGATCTGGAGACCAAACAGAAGCATAACAAACCTTCACATTTTCTTTGAAATACCCTGTTAAAATCCATGAGAATCATCCAGTCTACCACAAAACAGATGTGTTTTAAAACAGCGTGCTTTACAGAGTAAGAGGCTCAAGCGCTTTCTACCTGTTCTACTTTACCAGTGAGCATGTGCAGCTGCAGCGATGACCCCACCAACTGTAAAGGTCACAGCTGAAGAGTGCTCAGAGCCGTCGCCCACACCAACAAAAAGGCAGACAAGCACTCCTGAGAGCGCCAGGGCAAGCAGAGGGCAGCCGCAACCACGGGACGCGCACAGCGGACACTTCCTCCAAGGGAGGCAGCATCACACGGTCACATGCAGCCTGCAACTCCCATGAGGCATGTGCATGAGAGCTGCGGCAGCAATGCGGGAACCCAAAAAAGAGCTGCACCCCAACCCAGGGTGCACAGAATCCTCCCCACTGCATTTCCCAAAGTCCCACCTGCAGTGGCCACTCAGTTCACCTGCAGTGAACTGAGATCAGTGAGTGCCGGATCTGAGAAACAATCTGCTCGGTAAGTAAATTCATGCTAGAATCATGTGCATCGTTCACCTCACCAGGGTTTTCAATTAAAAAAGAAACTTTTCCATTATTTACTCCCAACTAAGATAACAGAGATGAACGTGACTGGCAGCTTTCCCCAGCTCTCCATATTTAAACACATCTCAGTTCAGTACACGTTGGTGAAAAGCACATACATGTTTCTTCTGACTCACTGTTTTTTTTAGCAGTACCAGAAATCAAACCCAGAGCCTCACAAATGATAGACAAACACTGTGCTATTAAGCTACATCCCCAACACTTTTTATATATTTTTATTTTATGCAGGCAGAGTCACCAAACTGCCCGGGAAAATCAAACAAAAAACCCTTACGCCTGTATTTGAAACACCCGCAAAGCACATTCTCCACGGGGTGCTATTCTGACCTCTATCCCAACACCAGTTAGAACTGAACAGGCAAGTCTTCACTGCTGAGCTCAAATGTTGATGGCTGGGACTAGTGCGTGACAAGGGCCTGTAACTCCAATTCCTCAGGAGGCTAAGGAAGGAAGATGTCAAATTCAAGGCCAGTCTGAACTAAAAGACTAGCCTGGACAGTTTTGAGAAACTTTGTCTCAAAATTGGGGTGTGGAGGATACAAGGGCTAGAGATCAATCAGTTTGACATAGTTTGCCTAGCATGCAGAAGACCTTGGATTCAATCCCTAGTACAGCTACTAACAAAACACCTGAGCTGAGAAGGTGGCCAGGGGTCAATGCTTGGTCTGGAAAATAACAGAACCCGAGTTCAGACCCCAGGTCACATGTAAAAATGTCTGGTGGACACAGTGACAACTTGCAATTCTGATCCTGAAGGTGGAGACTGGGAAGCCCCAGAACAAAGCAATGAGGAGGCAGAGCAATACAGGATGATTCCAAAGCTGCCCTAGAGCCTCCAAGACAAACACACATGCAAATATATCTTTCAGTATTCTTGATTTCAAATGATTTGGTTCACTAATAAGAATTTTCTCAGCAAAATCTTCAAGCTTATCTTTAACTTATTTTGAAAACCATTTACCCATGTTTCTAGTTGAAAATTAAATTTTTTCACACAAATCACAGAATCCAGATCTCCTCCCTCCCTGGTAGTTTTAAGTGAATCATGAACTTATACAGAAGCTGGAGGACGGCTCAGTAGTAAGCTGCATGACTTCACAATGCAACAGCACACCGTGGGGACACATGTGCGATCCAGGTGCAGGAAGTACAGTGAGGAGGGCCCCCAGGGCTCGGTGACCAACCAAGCTATCCACTGCCAAGTTCCAGGCCTGAGACCAGTATGGAAAACATGCGCACACGTGCACGCAGCGCCCTATTACATTCAACTTGAAAAAAATGTCCACATCAACATTCAAAAAAGAACCAACTTCTGAAAACAATAAATGCAATGAGATAAAGAGAAGTACATCTTAGTACTCATTTTGTTCAGATTTCACAAACTACATTTTAATATATACTAGATTGTCAATCAAATAGAGACAGAGGGGCAGGTTAACTACTGTGAACTGGGAGGAAGTCTCTTTAAAATAAAATTACAGTTTTACTTATTGCTGCCCAGAGAGTCTGTTGTTTGAAATCACTTTCCTACAACCAATAACAGAATCCACTGTCTTGGTTACATGTACACATTCATCTATAAATCTACCGTAAAAAGCAAAGTACACATTCATCTTATACTACATGTTTCCAAAACAAAACTTTAGTGTAACCTATGGCTTACTGATTATAATTTAAGATTATAATTGCTTCTTAAATAATATGAAATTTTTTCAACTAATCATAATTGACAATTTATCTTTTAATCAAAGTTTTGTATTAATCAGTTTTACCAAAGTAATTTTCAACATGGCAAAATCTCAAAGTTAATGGAATTTCCACAAATTAGTTGCTGTACTAAAATAACTCTGCCTCGAAAGCAGAACCTGAGTTTGAATCCTAGATTCCTTGAAAAAAGGCCAGGAGGAAATGCACTTCTGGCCCTGGTGGGAGGAACTGGGAAATCCCAGAGTGAAGCAACAAGGATGTAGAAGCAATCCAGGATGATTCCTGGAGTCACCTTTGGACCTCCACAGGGACACACGGTGCTCTCTGATACACACACATATACACACACACACACACTCAAAAATAAAACATTAAAAAAATGTGCTTGATGCTATTTCTAGAGACATAATCCCAGTCTGAAGAGCCAGAGTGAAGCCAGGTGCAATGTTACTGGCCCGGTACCCTGGCTTTTGGGAGTCTGAGGGAGGCAGCTTGTCCTGAAGGCCAGTGTAGGCTACATAGTGCATATCTGTTTTGTTTTTTGAATATTCTCCACCAAACACTAGTAGGCACTAGTGAAGCAGGGACACATTTCAGACTATCACATCCCCTACAAAAAGAATAAGAATTAACCGAAATCCCCACAACTATAGCCCAGTTATTTTCAAACTTTCAACCGAGAAGTGCAGGACAGTTGTTTGGACCTGGGGCTGCGGGAAGCAAGCTAGTGTTGCTCACATTGCTAGGTTTCCAGTGTTGGTCCTTCTCTGCTCCCCAAACTCATGGGAATGGCGACTGTTGTGGTGAAGGACTGGCAAAGTGCAAATCCCACTCACTCAGTTACAGGGGCTCAAAAACTGCCTTGGAGCCCAGTCTGGGGAGCTCTGACAGATCCGCATCAACACGCAGGGAAGAGCAAGCTCAAGCTGGCATAGGGTCAAGATGGGAAGGTATGAACAAAGAGCAGCTAGGACCTGAGAGCTCACTGGATACAGACAACAGCAACATTAAAGTCTCAGACTGGCACTGCCTCTCAGAAGGTTGCATATGGTTATGGAAACTAGTTTGGGCCACGTGGAGACAGAGGGGCAGGTTAACCAAACAGAAGTACCCAGAGGGGCTCAGCTGGAAATGGCCTAAATAAGACTGAAAAAAGCAGTCTGATTGCTCCGCCATGACTCTGTTTTGTTTTTTTGAATATTCTCCACCAAACATTGTGCTCAGATCATCCCCAGTCCAGAGCTGTGGGAAATGGATGCATTACATCTTCTCCAAGAAAGAATACTCTAGAAAATTGACCACACAGCCCAAATTTGGCCTAATAAATCACATAAAATGTTCCGAGTTGAAATGAAGGCCAGCCTATTTAATAAATTAGGATAGAATCTAAGGGAACTTTTAAAATAAAGTATTTACATAACGTTAACTTTGGGAAGTTTCTGACTTTTTGTGTATGTGATGCCGGGATCAACCTTGGGTCTTGTAAATGTCAGGCAAGTAAGTCTCCATTATGCAGCTATGTTCCAGCACCTAAACTTTTAATATTCTAGATGAAAGAATGTGGGGACGACAGCCAGTTCGTAACCCCAGTGCAGAGGCAGACAGGGGGTCTCAGGAGAAAGCTGTCTAGCCAGAGCAGCCAAACAATTAGTTCTGGGTTGGGAAAGATCTTGTGTCAGTACAGAAGGTGGAACACAACTGAAGACATCAATCTCGGGCCTATGTGTGTGCGTGCGTATACACACACACACACACGTGTGCAGGCACACGGACATACACCCCACACACGCATGTGCACACACACGTACATGTACCCACAAACATGCATATACACATACCACACAAGTGTATGCAAAAAAAAATCTTTCAATTCCATGACACTATCGAGAATGTGGAGTATATATATTTTGATTCTGTTGTTTTGTTTCTCAATAGTAATATGAATTTGTAGTGACCTATATACTTTGAAAAATTTTTTTAGATACTTCCTACAATAGCACTTAGAATTCTGAAGGGAAGCAAAAATCTTTATGTCTAGCATGTGTGAAGCTGTGGTTCAGACATAATACAGCACAGACAGCACAAAAAGGAAGGTGGATCCATCTAGATAATGGAAATAACTATAGTCATTAGACTTCTAGTCTCTAAAATATGTCCTACACTGTGCTCCAAGACAGAAAAATGAACATTAATTTATTACATAATCAATTCTGTAGTATAAGCCACGTAAATTTCACATTTTATGATTCTGCAGTCTGCATGCGTTTACAAAACATGTTCTTTCATGTGGTAAGAAGTCCTTTCTTAGAAGCATTAGGTGCACACATGTATTAACAGTATCAAAGGTACTTCGATATGTAAAAAGCAGCTTTTCCTAAATCTATTTATTCACAAATCTTCCCTCCAATGACCAAATTTCACACACTTAAGAACACAGATAGGCAAAAATAATTAAAATAAATACATAGAAATCCTGAAAATGCAGTTAATGGGTAAAAGGAGAATCTCTTTATCATAAAAGTTAAAAAAAAAGGGGGGGGGGCAGCCAGATAGCTTAGTGGGTAAGGCACCCATTCAGAAACCTTTCCATCTAGCTCAACCCCCAGAAGCCTACGTAGAACGTTGAGAAAAGATTTCCACAAGTTGTCCTGACTTCCACAACCACGCACCATGGCACAAAGGTTATGTACCTTCTCCAATATATATTTTTTAGAAAGGATCAAAACCAACCAAGCAAAGCTTCATAATATCCAAAGTAAACACACACACACAAAGCAAAAGATTCTGCACAAGGTAAAGTCAACTATGCCTAGAAATGAATCCACAGCTACCACTGCAGAGCCAACACGAGGCAAAACGACTCCACAAGCTCCAAGTCCCTCAGCATCGCTAGGTCTTCTCCACCTTGCTATTTTTTGAGTGTCTTAATAGTAGTGACTTAGTCGTCATATCATGTGCCCTTTCATTACCATGTCAAATAGAAGTGCCAAAAAAACTTCTGGCAGATTCTGGTAACTGATGTCATACATTCCTATGATACATGTCAAAATCTGGTTTTAACCAGACAGCAAAAACAGATTTCTTCCAAAGTGAGGCATTTGCAAGAAGCAGGAAGTTGAGAACAAGCAACTAGTTAAGTCAAAGCAAATGTATTGCTCAGGTTAGGGAGATGGCTCAGTGTAAGAGTGCTTCTGACGTGAGGACCTCAGTTCAAACCCCCAGGTGCACAGAAAAAGCACATGTGCTTCTAACTCCGGTGCTGAAACAGGAAGGGCACTGTGCTTGCTGACCCAGCTCCGAGATTCAGTGCGAGACTACCCCAAATGATTGAGGCAGAGCATAGTGAAGAACGCCCAAAGTACTCCTCTGGTCTCCACACATAAGTGTGCACCTCCCATTTAAAAAATGTATTCAGTAGGTCTTCGGCATATACTTAGTGTTGAACACTTCTTACAGTAAGAGTAACCTGAAAGTAAATTTTATAGATTTTTTAATCTTTAAAACGAGGAAGTCAAATCACTCTTATCTTTTATCTCCATCCTCCCACAAACCAGTCTTCTAGTGTCCAAAGACAAGCCTGGGATTTGCAGAAGGGGCAACTGGGCTGCCCAGGGCACCTGTGACTCCCTAGACACAAGTCTGCTCTGTGCTTCTAGCCTCCTGTCCAGGCGGGATTCCAAACGCTTCTTCCAGCAATCAGGAGGAGAGGGGGAGCTTTTCCTCCACTTTGTGACTGCTGAGATGCCTCTGAAGCACATGTAACTACTTCCGTGTATAATCAGTACATTCTGTGTAGCAAAGGTGCCCCTCACACTTGGTGACAGCATTTCTGTGGTTTTTAATGTACATTTCTGTGCCGTTATTTTATCATTCCAACAGTATCCCTAACTTATGACATCCACAGTACCATTCTAACTGAGGATTAACCTTTTAGCTTTTTTAAGCAATGCTAAAATAATTCATTTTTCTCAATTCTTAAATTTCTTAGGAAATTTATAGCACTACATAGTTTACACATCCAACTTAAAAATCTGCTACCACTAGGAGTTATGAACTAATAAGCAAAATAGAATAGGAATTTCACCAGAAAAAAGCTTGCACTGTGAAAGCTAAGTAAACATAGCATCAAAACAGAAATGAGTTTCGTGAGGTGAAGACTGTTTGATGGAGGAACCTGAGACAGATGAGGGATTATACTACCGGGAGGGTTGAGAACAACCCGGCAATGGAAACACCCACCAAATCAGACATTAAACACTACTTAACACATTTGGAAAAGAGCAGCAGATAAAGCAATTCCCAAGTAATTTCTGCACTGAATAGCAAACGGTCTTCCTTAGCAGTGGTTCCTTCTCCTGTTTTCTTAGGTTTTGCTCTTAAAATTAACCCGAGGCTGGGAAGTAGCGCAGTGTCAGAACACCTGGCTGGCCTTCACAGGGCCTGGGTTTCCCTGGGTTCCATCCTATCACATTCTCCCCAATGCCACAGAAAAATCAATCCACTCTATCATAAATACACTATAGAAAATCACACATACTATAGAAAATCAAAGGAATAAAAGAATAAACTAAAATGAATCATTGCTCATAAACACTAGTAATTTTTGTTTATTACTTTTTTAGAAATATGCTTATAACACAAAAGTCATTTTATACATTACGTTAATAGGTTTTGCCATTAAATACTCAATGTAGTATTATAAAAATTAAAAATTCAAGATCTATCTGAATAACACTGAAAGAGTCCCAAACTGAAAGTGAACATACCGTAAGGTAACAGACAACAAACAGGGGGGGGGATCAGTCTTACAAATATATTTTCTTAACTAAATCCTTATTTATAATATTAGCTGTTTCAAATTATATATTCCTTTGCAAAGTTTTATTATGTATTTTACCTTTAAAAATTTGTATTATACTGTTTTTCTTTTTAAAAAATTTTTTTTATTATTTATTCAATTGTGGGTATAAGCATGTATGCGTGTGTAGAACCACAGAATTCGGGAACCAGCATGGACCACCTCCACCTCCTCCTTGTTTACTCTGCCCCGATAGCCCCTAATTATACTTTTTCTAGCAGTAAGTAGACAAGCTTTTTCATATTCTCAAAAGTGGCTTATTTTTTAATCTATGCCAAACATTTTTTTTTTCAAAATCCGTCACGGCATTTCTAGGAACACTGTTGATAAAGCTGAGGATATTTCACATTTCCGTCCTTCCCTCCTCCCTCTACTGACTCGCTAAGCCTTCCTGTGTGCCGTACTAGATTTTCACTGTCCTGAGAGCTCTACAATCTTTTGGCTTTTTTTTTTCTGAAGTATTTGGTTCTTTTTTTTCACCATTTATTTACATCATTTTTTGCTACTTTAAATACTTTCTCTGGTACATACTTTTTACATATTTAAGTAGCTATACCCATTTTATATAGTGTTTGGTAAAGTTCTTTAAAAAGAAATTCAGCTTGTTAAATAGTTTCACAAATTTCTGCAAGGCCAATGAGTCATAACATCACCCTGTTTAACAATGGCCCCAAAGTTCCAGAACTGTCCATGTCTATGCCATCAGTGCCTAGTGACTCTCCTTCAATGTTTACTGAAGACCAGGAAGAATAAGCTCATTCTTAGGAGCCAATCACAGCTCTGCATGAGAATAGTAATTACCAGACACCAACCTTCAAAACATTTCACTTCACCAATCTTCTAAACTCCTGGAAATCACATATTAGGCAGAGCGGCTGGTTAAAAGCTCTTACTGACATGCTAACTTCATAGCTCTGAGTTGAACCTAACCAGGCCCCAGCTCCAATTTCCTACAAGGTCAAACCACAGTACTTACACTTCAGAGCTGTGTAGATTTCAAATGGGAGGATGAATAAGTATGAGCAGTATGCTGGCAGGGAGACTCACTGTACTTCAACCCTGTAAATTCAGTCTGGTGGGCGACACCACCAAGCACTGAGGTAATGCCAGACAGGGATGGCAGAGCCAGCTTTCCACAGATGCAGGTACCTGAGCTGTCAGGTTATGGGGGGCAGAGGGGGTCAAAAGTTCACATAGAAACAGAAGTGCAGTAAGTTGAAGTCAAGGAGCAGAACATACTTGGCCCAGATTTCCAGAGGGAAAAAATAGAATGACTATCAAACATGGGCTTTATAACTGCTTGTCAAGGGTTGGATAGACAGGTCAGGTATTAAGACTGCCTTGCGAGTAGAAGAGTCCTGAGTTTGGATCCCAGGTCCCACATAACAAACAAGCAAACAAACAAACAAAGGAAAGCCTGCATTCCCCCGTCTGGTGGGTGGAGCCTGGGAAATCCCAGAGCAAAGCAAAAAGCAATCCAGGATGACTCCTGAAGTCACCCTCCAGAGGGACAGACAGTGCCCTCTGATACACACACACACACACACACACACACACACACACACACACACACACACAAAGTAAAATAAAGCTTTTTAAAAAAGAAAAACAAAACAACTGCTTGTCAAATATGAACACGATATATGATGTTCTCAAAGACAGGTTTTCCAAAGTCTCATGGTTGAAGCGATGACTTCCCCTGAAATCCAATACTTTAAGGGTCTAAAGAAATCTTAAAACAACATCTAAGTCCTTCAAGGGCAGTGTGAGCTGGCTCACACCAGTAATCTCAGCCCCAGGAAGGCTGAGGTGGAAGAGCGGGTAGTTAGAGGGGAGCCTGGGCCAACTAATGGACTGTCAACAAAAACAACTCTTATGCTAGAGCAGCTGGGCGGCGGGCTGGGCTGGATTGGATGACCGCACACAAAAAAAGAAATCTCATTTTATAAAAACACAAGTCCAGTCTTCAAGTTATGCTCTATCTAGACAGACCCCATATCTTTTCATCCAAACAAGATGTCCCATACCTCAGCAAAAACAAACCTAAAATTGTTTGTTTTAGAAGCCAGAAAGTATGTAAATTACAAAAAAAAAAGTCAGTGACACGGCATCATAGTTCTATTTATGGTATGCGCCAGTAAAGTATATCTTTTCTTTTACACGTGTGTACACATGTACCTGTGTGCATGTACTTGTGTGTACATGTGGGGAGATGTGCATTGGAGGTCAGAGGACAACTTGTAGGAGTTCTTTCAAACTCAGGTCAACAAGCTTGGCAGCAAGAACCGAGACTCACTGAGGCACCTTTTGGTCCCAAGTACATCTTGCAAGTGTACAATCCTTAGGAATGAAACAAATTTTCATTTTACCCAAATTGGATGTATACTTCAACGCTCATTTCTTAGTTTTTGAAGCCAAAGAAACAAAAACATAGACATATTTTGTGATAAAATGTAATTTTTAAAAAAGCAAGACAAATTTAGAATTGATCTTTAAAATAAATGGTTAATAGCTTTTTCTCCAGATATACCCGAAAGATAAGTTCAAAATAAAGCCACTGATCCCCAATTGCATGTTATTCTACAACTCAGTTGGTACAGGTAAAAGGCCACACTTTGGGAACCAACGGAGGACTCACTACAAGGAATACAAATACACCTGTAACTTTTGGTGGGAAGGAGGCTTAACTTTTTAAATTTGAAGATCAGCAAGGAACTAACCCTCAATTGGAAGTCTGTCTGTTTTCGCTCCCCCCTCCCATTCTCCCACAGCAACTAATGGCACCGCAGTTTAAGTCCACCTTCCAAACACTAGGCCACTTCACTTCAAGAGTGTGAAAGAAACAATCTTGCTTTAAAAAAAAAAAAACAACTCAAATACTATAACTTACAGTTATCAGTCTCACGACTTTTTGACATTTTCTTGACTGCTACAGCAAAAGAAAACTGGAGTCCTCTTTTGCTCAGACACTATAACTAGATATGAGCATGGAACAGATTTTACTATGGCAAAGCATGTAACATAATAAACTTTGCACTCTTAACCAGCTTAACAGTGACCTTATTTCCTGGAGCTTAAATCCCCGCAAGGGGTTCAACCCTGGGATTCAATTAAATTGTTACAGAAAATTCATTCAACAGCAGTATCACCAAGACCTTGTCCTGCTACTTTAAGGATGCAAAAAATAAAGGACTTTCCTCCATTTTACTTCCTTCATAAAAAGAATGTATAGGAAAGCCTACATTGACAAGACTGGAGAAAGAAGGTGGGGTTTGGTAAGCAAGACGAGTCTATATGGTATCTAACGACACCTTGCAGAATCAGTCTGCACACGCAGTACACGCCAGGAGCTTGGGCACACTGAGCATAAAGCTCAGAGGACCTATCCTATACAGCAATCCAACATGTGCCTAAGACTGGTTTGGCTTTTGGGCAAAAACAGATTTTTTAAAAGATGATGCCAATGGAGGGGCGAGGTTAACATTTTTAGAAGGCCCATTCCGCCATTCTTCCCAAGCTTAATAAGTACTCTCCTGAAACCTCCAAAAATGGGCATAATAGAAGTTAAAACAAGCTGGCCTTGTTTACATGCTTCTGAAGTTGAAACACGACGAAACTTCTTTAATTTACCATGGGAAGCAACAAATACAAGTTTTAAGTAATTTTTTTGGTAATATCCCAAATCTTTTCAAGAAAGGGGAAAAAAACCCTCATAGCTCATCTTTTTAAACTGTGGTGGCTTATATATTTTTGAACATCATTTGCTTTGCCGCATAAAATATTAGGCTTCCCCCAAGGACTCCAGAAAACTGATACATCTTCGGAGAGACCCCAAGATGCAGGGCTAAACTTACCACCTACACGCACTTCTGCGGGGCGTCAGGTAAGTTCCAGTTTCCACAAGTTCAGCCTCTCAAGCTCAAGAACTCGGTTCTTCCCCGTCCAGGGCGCACGCGTCGCCGAGAGCGAGGTATTTACTCCCCTCTGACCCCTGCCGCCCTGCCGCTCCCCGTAACCAGGAGTCTGGGTACCTGGCTGGGGGCAGCTCGCCCGGGCCGCCGCCGCCGGCCTGCGGCAGGGACCTCAACTTTGGGGAGCGAGCGCAAGGAACGCGGCCCCGCATTCCCATCTCTCGGGGGTCTCACACCGCAGCGGGGACAGGAAGAGGGGCTTTCAGGGCCACACGAGCAGGGAACGACCCCCACCCTCCGCCCGGGCCTGGGGACCCCCGATCCCCGGTTCGGCCCGGCGGGGCGACGGGTGGGCTACCTTGGGGGTCAGAGCGCGCGCTCCCGCCGGGGTCGCGCCGAGGCGGCCGCGCAGGGCCCGGCCCGACGGGCGAAGCGGGCGGGCGCCGGGGGCTCGGTCGGTTGGGGCACAGACACTCGCTTCGCTGCGCGCCTCCCCGGCTCGCCGCCCCCGAACGGAGCCCGAGGGACCCCTGTTACCCAATAACCAGCCCGGCCCCGGCGCAACAATGCGAGCCGCCGGCGGGGGACCCGGGAGCCGCGGGCCGAGGCACCGGGGGCCGCTCGGGGCGCGCGAGCCCGGGCTCCCCCCGAGCACGCGGCCGGCGGGGGCCAGGCCGGCCGCCGCGGGGGTCGCCGCACGAGGCCCGCCCGCCGCGGGCCGAGGCCGCCGCCCCCGGGCGCGGCGAATCGCGCTTTTTGCCAGTGCGTAGCCGGGCCTGGCCGCGCCGCCCGCGTCCGGGGCCCACGCGCGGGCCGCCCGGGGCCCGCCTGGGCCGGAGCCCGGGGCCCGCCGGCTCGGTGCCCGGCTCGGGGCCGGCCGCCCCGGCCCCGCCGCCCGCGAGTTGCCCCCGGGCCGAGGCTCGGGCCTCGGCCGCGCCGTCACTGCGACACCGCGGCTCGGGCCGGGCCTGGGCCGCCGCCGCTCCCTCCCGCCCTCGCCGCGGCCGCCCCGCTCACCCGCAGGTCCCGGCGGCGCCGCGGCTCGGGCGACGCGTCCCCCGTCGTGGGCCCGGCCCGCCAAGCCCGTCCCGCCGAGGTCTGGCCGCGTCCCTCCGCCGCCCGGGCCGCCGCGCCTGGAGCTGCGCGCGACACGGCGCCCGCCTCCCCGCCGCCGCCCCCGCCCTCCGCCGCCGCCGGCCCTCCTCTTCCTCCTCCTCCTCCTCCTCCTCCGCCGCCGCCCGCCGCCCGCACCGCGCAACCTCCGCTCCGCGCCCGCCGCGCCGCTCCCCGCCCCGCGGCCTCCCGGCCCGGCGCCCGCGGCAGACGCGGTGGGAGCGCGGAGCGCGCCGGGAAACCGTCGCCGCCATGGCCCGGCCCGGCGGCCGCCCCCGGCGCGGGAGGGACCCCGAAACCGCCCTCCGCGCCGCCCGCCCGGGACGCCCCTCGGCCCGCGACCCCGCGCGCGCCGCCGCCGGCGTCTCTACCTGCGGCCGCGGCCCCAGCCGAACCCTCGGCCGGGCTCGGCCGCCGCCCTCGCTGAGGCGCCGCGGAGCGCTCGGCTTCCCGCCTCGGACCTCGCGCGGGGCTGACGGAGGCCGCGGCCGCGGCGCGGCGGAAACTTCCGGAAGCGTCCGGAGCGGGACTGAGGCCTCCCCGGCCGCCCCCCGCGTCCCCCGGGCGCCCCCCGCGCCCCCCGCCTCCCTCAGGACCTCCGTCCTGGGGCTCCGGGACTGGGGAGGAACCGGGGGCCACGGGAGAAAATGTGATGGGCAACCGGCCCCCCCAAACCGCGCAGACGCCAGAGAAAACCCCCTTCACACCTGCAGGTCAGGGAGTGCACCCCGAAAGCCTGAAGTAACGTGTGTGTGTGTGTGTGTGTGTGTGTGTGCGCGCGCGTGTGTGTGTGTGCGCGTGCATGCGCGCGAGTGCGCGCGCGCGGCTGTGAGTGCGCGTGCGTGTCTGAGTGCGCGCATGTGTGCGCGTGCGCGCGTGTATCTGCGCGCGTGCGTGTGCATATGTGCGCGTGTGTGCGCGTACATATGTGTGTGCGTGTGAGTGCGCGCGCGCGTGTGCGTGTGTCGTGTGTGTGTGTGTGTGTGTGTGTATGTGTGTGTGTGATGCTTCCTAAACACTGAGCTTGGGGACCCCCTGCAAACCCTCCAACCAACTCCTCTGGCTTCTGACGTTTAGTCCCGGGAAGATCAGTGAATAGACTTGGGGTGCGTCATTCCGCCCCCATGGCCCGGAGATGGTAATCGTTTTTACAGATCGTCCCAGGTAGCTCATCTCACTCTTTAGAAATCAGCTACCCTAATGGGGCGTTTGGAATGTCTAAGTCACATGCAAACTTTGACAGCACTAGGCACCGGCCAGAGGGAGAGAAACCCCCTCTCCTCCCCTTCCCCTCTCCCCCTCCCCCTCTCCCCACTCACTCTCTTCCCCCCCATCCAGCTAAAGGCGGCTCTTTGAACACCCTGCGTCCTCCACCCATGAGCAAACCGGGAAGAATTTTAAATGAGCCCATCATCTGGGCAGAAGATGTGATGGACACAACTTCCTGTTTTCCCCAAACTAGAACACGACAGACCTCATAAATGGCTTTGGGGCAGAAATCTCTCTCTCTCTCTCTCTAAATATGAATAAATAATCTTCACCGAACTGAGGACAGTCCCCAGAGGCCACATTCTCAAGTCACATGTCCCTTAGGTTGAACTGCGATCTTTTGACATCTGTTATGGATTTTCAGAGGTGTTTGTGTGTATATCCCAAATTATGTAATCCTTCCATTTGTGCAGGGATTTAAAAACTCTTGGTGTATAGCCCACACTTTCCAATAACCCTGTTAAAGGGAATTTAGATGGATTTAATAACTTTCTTCATTGATGCATGGTGAAGGGCGAAGGCAAAAATAGCTTTGTCTCTCTCGTATTCCTTCCACTGAACATGTGGGCCTTTATTTTCATTGCTTACCTTGTGAAGATGTGGTAAAGACTAATTATCATTCCAGTGGAATTCCCACATCACTCTGCATGCTCATTTCTTCTTGTCCTCATCTTTAGAAGATCTTTTATTTTGAAATCTTTTAATTTTATTTGAAATTTTATTTTGAAATCTTTTTAATTTTATTTGAAATCTTTTATTTTGACTTAGCCTTAAATTTGGGGACAAGTTTGAGCATCCTCAACTCTTGGGGGGGACCCTAAGGTTCAGAGATGCTAAGAATTTTGCTCCAAATCACTGACATAAATTAATTTATGCACAACTACTAGGTTATTAAGATATTCTCCCCATTTATATGACTTTAAAATGGTTTTCCTAAATCCCAGAGTGAAGCAAAAAGGTAGAAGCAATCAAGATGATTCCTGAAGTTAGCCTTGGTCCTCCACAGGGACATATAATGTCTTCTGATACACACACACACACAAGTTTTAAAAAGTTTTTAAAAAATGGTTTTCCTAGTAGTTCTCTCCCATCTGAAGACTGACTTCAGGTTGCTCCTTTTAAACCAGTACCTTCATCATTGTGTCTTTGTCCTTTAAAAATTCAGTGGTTATTACTAATAGGCTTCAGTTTAAACTGTGACTGATGACAGCCATATCTTGTCTGAATTACTTTTCCAAATTCATTTCTAGCTACTTCAGAGAAAGACTTCTCAGCTCAATCCTGTCGGGCCTATCCACTGAGTTTCTCATTCCAGCCTTGAGTCATCCCTGTTGAATGCTGTTCCTATTGGTTCCTCAATCGATGAAGTTCTGGCCATCTTCCCTCCATCTCTAAATCATGGGTGAGCCTTGAAGCTCACCTTACACTTTCTACACAAAAAGTACAAGCTTTTTGAGCCCTCCCTTATGGCCAACTTCTCACATGTGACTATAATCCAGGTATTTGCCTGGGGGACAGGGATTATTTCCTGAAATTCACCAGTTCCTTCAGCATTGCGCTTCGAGGATCTGGTGCCTGTCCGACACATGTTTGTTAACTACTAAATGGAAGGGCACTGAGTCACACGAGCAGCCATACCAACCATTATTTCTAAGACCCGGGTGGAGAATTACCACCTGGCACAGAGTAAGTGGGTTTCGTAGGTTGGTTTCTAAACTGACTTTGCTTCGTGTGATTGCCTGCTGACAGAAGTACTAACATCAAAGCCCCCTTCCAGATCTACTGAATCAAAATTGAGTGGGAAAGAACAAGGAGAGAAGTTGAAATTGCCAGAGTTTGTTGCTTAGCTTAACTCTGATAACTTGGTAAGTTTGAGCAAGTGATTTAATTTCTTTGTGTTTCATCTTCATGTATGGTATGAGGATGATAGTAATTCATATGGGGATGTAAGTTAATATTACTGATGATGATAACAGTGATGCTGTAATGACCTAGGGCCATTACATTCAGGAACCACTGATTTCATGGGCCATTCCTACTCCTTCTCTTGCTCTAATTTCAAATGTTATAACATTAGAACTTCTAGTATTAAGCATTCTTATGAGCTCTAACCTCATGTGTTTTGAGGTAATGTAATTGTTTTAAGAAAGGAGAGCTAAGTAAGAGTTTTGTTTTGTTTTTGAGATAAGATAGCCTGGCCTGGTCTTGAACTCCCCATCTTATTGCCTCCACCTTTTGAGTGCTGAGATTTACACACCTACTCCATGGCATCGGTGTTTTTTAAACAGGGTCTCACTACGTTGCTCAGGCTAATCCACAGTCCGTACATTGAAGTGATTCTCCCACCTCAGCTTCCCAACAAGCTGAACATATTTCATAGGGATGTATACCACGTGACTGCCTCAGATTTGTTTCAATATACCTAATTTTATTATATGAGTATGTAAGAAAATTGCATAATTTTATTATAAAAGAATTTTAAAAATCACGAGGTGCAGCATTCTTAAAAATTCCAAATGTATGATTGGTGGTAATTTGTACAGATGTCCTGTGCTACCACACATGAATCAAGGTGGTAGATTATCCCGAGAAGGGTCCGGGGAGATGGCGCCGCAGTTAAAGGGCTGCCAGACAAGCAGAGGGACTCCTTTTTGGGTCCCCAGATCCCACACAAAATGCAGGGTGGCAGCTCCCAGCAGAATCTGGGAATCCCCAAAGCAAGCTTGTTTTTGAGATGAGCCGGAATGGTGTGCTTTGGATTTAACTAGAGATTCAGGCTGAAAGTAAGAAAGTAGAAGAGTGATTAGAACACTTTCCAGCATCATCTGTGGGCCTCCACAGACGTGTACACATGCTCCCTCTTACATGCAAACATGCATATACACATGCATGTGCCCCATACACAAACATGAAAGAATATAAAAATGAAAAATCAACAAATTGGAACACTTAGTGTCAGAAGCTCTAGACTCTATTAGCCTTCCCAGAGCTACAACCTGTATTTTTTAAAAAGTATTTTCTCTACAGACCATCTTATCAGCTATATAAAATCAATATAGTTTTTATTTTTTAATTTGGCAATACCGATGGCTGGATCTAGGGTCTCACACATGTATGGCAAACACTCTCCTACTCAGCTCCAAGCATCAATTTTTATTCTGAGACTTAGGTCCAGTTCACACCCAAATTCACATTCTTAGCAAAACAGTCTCCGGAAGCCCACTACCCTACCTACCCCTCCACACATCATCACAGAATAGCCATTCATTTTCCGATGTCTTCATCGCTCTTTCTTGGCGGCGTTCCTCTTGAGACCTGCCTATCAGAGCCCTTCTTGTTTGCTTCCCTTTGCTCTAGCTGCAGCATATAATAATAACCTTTTCCTATTTCTCCTCTCGCTTAGCTGCATTCTGTTCATTTGCCCATTTGGTGTGTGAGGGGCATGTGTACAAAAGGGCACTTACACGCGAGCCCCTCTGGAGGCCCAAGGGTGACAACAGAAATCATCTACCTCTTAGCTTTGCTCCGGAGTTTCCCAGGCCCTGCCTCCCGGGCTGGAATCACAGGTGGCCGCCATGTCCACCAGGCATCTTTACGTAGGATCTGAGGATCTGAACTTGTGTTTTCAAGGCAAAGGCTTGAACCCCTGAGCCATCTCCCCAATCACCATCAGCTAATTTGTAAGTAACCAACCACATTTCACCTGTCCCTCGCTTTTTTCTTTTTTGATTTTTCTAATTGAAGGAGCCTGAATATTCACTTTCGATCTTTGGGTGATATTTACAGCAAAACAAGAACAGAGATGGTGATCTTTCAGGAACATTTTGGATCCTTTTCCTTTCCTTTTTTTAGGACTGGAAAAGATTTATTGAGTACATAGTTACATGATGGCCAGACTAATTCTCAGAGAGAAGTTTTTCTTTCCTTTTTCAATAACTTAGAGAGGAATATAACCTTTCATCTTTCTGATAGAGCTTTTGTCTTTATAAAATTTCAGCTTTTCCTTTGTGGCTGTAGTCTTCTCTTGCTTCTTGTGGCATGTGAGGGCATTCAGCTTGTTGGAGGTCCCCTTTCACATGACATTGAGAACCCTCTGGTGTGAGCTTTTCCTGGGTCCTATAGAGGGGGTCCGATGCAACAAGATGTTTTCTTCCTGACTGCAGGATGAACTGGCTTCAAGATTTTTAAAGTTAGCTTGTTTATCCAATCCAAATTGCAAAAGATAACATTATTCCTGATTATTTTTTTACAGAAAGCTAGTTCCTCTTAGACAAATAACTACTTGTATCCTTCATGTGTGCAGACCTGGGCATCGGAGAAAGGACAAGGTCATGTGATTTCTTCAGAGAAGCACTTTGCACTTAAGCACTTTGAAGAAGCATGTTTTTATTTTTCTAGTTTTACAAGCATGTTGAGTACTTATCCCTGCTTCCCTCCATTCCCTCTCCCTCCCATCTATCCCCTTCATCAGTCCATCCACTCCCTCCCACTCTCCTGCCTGGTCGCTTCTCTGGACCCCAGGGTTCCCTCTGGCTTGTCTACTCTTGTGGGAGTTCAGGCCTCTGTGGCATATCAAGTTGCTCCTCCTCAGGCTACCCCACCAATAGGGGCATTTCCCTTCACTCATCCAGCTTTAACCTCCAAGGTTTCCACTGTATGTTCTTACCTCTTGAGTTCCTGGATAGTCTATGGGGGCATGTTGGTAGGTCAGTCATTCTGCAGGTCACTGCAGTGAGTTCCTGGATGCAGCAGTCCTGCCTTGAGTGAAATGTGTGTGTTTGACCTTCTCATTTTTAGGTTCTTACAATCTTACTGCCCCCTATTCTGCAAGGGTCCCTAAGCCTTAGGATGGGGAGAGATTAGGTGGCCTGATTCTGGGTGAGCCTTGCTGGGTCGCCAGTACTCTGCGTTATGGTGGCCATTGCGGTCCACTTCACTGCGCTCCTACTGCCTACGGCTGCAAGAAGCAAGTGTTTAAATCTACATTAGTTAATTAGAAAAAAAATGTCTGTAGCTCATTTTGGATCACCAGATACCAAGAAACAAGATTTTGATGATGTTTATATGAAGACACATTATCTTCTTCATTATTTGAAGAACACTGGATTAACCCTCTTTTCCTCCTTTTCTTTTTCTTCTTGTCAAGGCCTCACTGTTTGCCAGGTTAGCCTCCAACTCTTGGGGTCAAAAGAGCCTCCTGCTTCAGCCTCCTAAGTAGCTGAGACTCTAGGCATGTCCCACTGTGCACCAGCTCTCAACTTTTAACTTCTAAACCATCTATCTGAACAATACTTGAAGGCCTTGTTTTTACACCTAGAATTGCACTGGAGATTCTTAAAGTACAGTTTCCTAAAGAAACAAATAGGTCTGAGAGGTTAAGAGTGCCCAAGAGTGATTCACAGACTCATGCGAACGGCTGAATTGGATTGCCTGTCTTTCGAACACAGATGGAGTGCTCCAGAAAATGAAATATTGTGGACAAATCAAATTTGGCAGAAACATCAAGGTCTTCAGGCAGGCTGGCGACCTAGACAGAAGGCTCTGGGGAGAGGAAACAAGATAGGAATGAAGCTGGGTGTGTCAGCTCACACCTGTAATCTCAACACTCAGGAGGCCGGGGCAGGAGAATTAGCTGTGAGTTTGAGGCCAGCCTCAACTCACAATCCAAAAAAAGGGGGGGGGTCACAGAAAAGGAAAGTATTTAAAGCATTAATATGTCCATTTTCAGATTTTATGTATTGGTCATCTTAGGTCTCTTGTTCAGAACCCAGGAAAATTTCAAGTCTACTGTTGAGAGAAGGAAGAGTTAGACAACATCATAGCAGTGTTAGATTGGGTCCCATAAAATTTCAATTCATTTTCAAGGTATTCAACCTAATCTGTGTGAGAGACTCTAAAATCACTCCTCTAGAAACTCTCAAACAATCCTATGTCCATATTTAAGTTTTCATCCTCTTAAAAGTTCTCTTGCACTATGGGATCATAGGGACATCGATCATCTTCATTCAACATTTACCAGTGAGTATTAATCTTGTCCAGAAGTACCCTCAACTGCCAACATCTGGAATAATGTTTCATCAAATATCAAGACTGTAGCCCCGCCAAACTGTCATGTAAGATTAACCACATAGCAAAAAGGGCTTCATTTCTCTACAAAATGATGGGCTGGGGGCTTGGCTCAGTTGGTAGCACCCTGGCCTAGCATGCCTGAACCTCGGTACCACCCACCATGGGGGTCCAGTCTTATGACCTCTGAACTCTGGCAGAAGAGTCAGAAGTTCCAAGTCACGTTCATGTTAGAAGACCATGTTAAAAGACCATGTTTGAGATCCCGTTTCAAAAAAGAAAGTGTGCTCTCAAGTCCTTCAGTTTCTTGCCTCCTAGTGATGTCCCAGCCCGTGGCTGCCTACTGTCAAGTGAAGTTTCTCTGCTGCATGTGGCATGATCCCTTCCCTCCAAAGGACTGTGCTGGCAAGCACTTGCACCAGAGGCCCCCCGGCTGATGACCTTTCTTCCTCTGAGCTCTCTTCCACTTACCATCTCTGCCAGTTCCACCACCTTTTCATGCTGTCTTCCCACATCATGTGACCTTGTTGGTCCCAGTTGTCTGTACTGAACTTGTCACCATCGGGGGACACATGCAGGATCTGTGATGCCTGAAGACGAAAGGTGAGTACGTTAAGAAAACCCCCAATGTAGAATGACTAGCAGAAACATGCTTCTACATGAAAATCTTATAAATATAGCCCATGAAGCTCAAACTATATTATATTTCTAACTCAGCCTAAACAGGTCACTAAACATGTCCTGCCAATACCTAGAAGCGCTCCAATGTATCGTCAAGGTTCTTTAGAGTAACAGAACCAATAGAATGAATAGATAGATAAATGATGGATGGATGGATGGATGGATGGATGGATGGATGGATGGATAGATGATAGAAAAAATAGCATTTCACTTGTATTGTTGCTTAAGGGAACAAGGGGTTTATTCTTTTACAATAGTCCGGTTATAGTTCTTAGTCCAGCTTGTCAGGAGAGCTCACACTAAACCAAGGCTGAGGGAACTGGCCACACCATCTTCACATAACAGCTGAGAGAGGGATGATCCTTGCCAGACCAGCATGTCTGGCCAAATTTACACAAGAATGCCCACTTTCTCAAACAGTTCCCTTCATTTTATTCACCTGTCCAGGGATTAGCCCCGCCCACCATGGGCTGGGCCTTCCCCATCAGCCAGACAGGTTTGCTCTGGGCTTAACTAACTCAAGTACTAATTCTCTACAAATGTGCCCAGAGCTCAAACCCTCAGCTATCAAGTTGACACCTGTGTCTAACCAGGTCTAACAAATAGATAGATGATAGAATTATATCATCTATATCAGACTGGCTTATATGACAGGGTAGGCCAGCAATGACTGTCTGCACACCACAGAGGCTGTGGACTTTGCTACTGCCCAGTCCACAGGGCCAAACGCCTCAGCAGTCCAGCCTGGGGCTGGAGACCAGGAGGATTCCCGGACAGCTACCGGTCTCCAGTCTACACTGGGAGGCAGAAGAAGCTGAGTTCTAATGCCACGGAAGAATGGAGCAACAGGGCGGATGAACTCCCCAGCAAGACACAAGGTACACGAATTCACCAGGAACTGAAGATCTCCAGCGCAGGAAACGGATACAAGAGACCAGGATATCACCACAAACTTCACTTCCGCAGAAGGGTGGAGTCGGTGAGCACATCCAGGGGCGCTCTTCCATCCTTTATCCTTGACACAAAGGGCGTTTCTGTCCTTTAACCTCATAGTCATGAGGCCCTGGCTCACATTCTTTTCACAGTCCTCTTGCAGCCCGAGAAACAAAGACACCTGGAGCCTAGAAAGAATTAAGAAAGTCAGAAGGATCCTTTGAGTGTTGATAGACAGGAGGGGTAAACAATTTACCTAAATTTCCTCACAAAATGGAGGCTGGAGCCTAAAGAAAAGAGCTCATTTCCCACACCAGCAGGAAGTAGACAGTTGTGCAGACAGCATGAGGTAAAGACGAGCAACCAGAATGCAACACTTTTTTTTTTTTTAATTTCCTCTATTTGGGCTGCCACTGGAGGTGCCATCGATATTTACAGTGCGTCTTCCCAAGAAAATCCCTCCTATGTGGGTCTTGCGATTGATTAACTCGAATTGGCAACCAAGGTTAACCATCATAGCCCCCTGGTCTAGAAAGGAACAGAGAGGAGGAAAAAGTTGGAGTCAAGTTAGGCAAAGGTATCACGAGCCTGTAATTCCAGCACTTAGGAGGATTGTTTTAAGTCAAAGTCAATCTGATCTATCTAGTTGAGTTCCAAGAAATTCAAGCTATAAAGCCAGATGTTGTGGTCAGCCTGCATGGTTGCTGATAAATGACCGTCAGATGGCTTAAGGGAACAAAGGGTTTATTTTCTCTTAGGATGACTGGTTACAGTTCTCAGTCCAG
The DNA here is from genome assembly GCA_023101885.1 of Typhlomys cinereus. Taxonomy (NCBI): domain Eukaryota; kingdom Metazoa; phylum Chordata; class Mammalia; order Rodentia; family Platacanthomyidae; genus Typhlomys; species Typhlomys cinereus. Next base: position 225,710 of record JALPQD010000829.1, on the reverse strand, counting down.
CTTGATGGCAGAGCATGCACCAAGGCCGAGGGAACTGGCCACACCATCGCCACGTAACAGCTGAGAGAGGGACAATCCTTACTTGCCAGACCAGCATGTACACTGGCCAAGTGTACAGAAGGATGCCAACTTCCTCCACCCGCTCTCAGTATTTTATTCATCTGTTCAGGGCCTAGTCTCACCCACCATGGGCTGGGCCTTCCCCATCAGCTAGACAATCTCCTGCAGGTTCGTTTTGGGCGTAACTCAGCTACTAATTCTCCACAAATATGCCCAAAGCTCAAACCTCAACTGTCAAGTTGACGCCTGTGCTTAACTATGACACGAGACCTATCTCAAAACAAACACTTTGAGGTAGAAAAAGATAATATTTTTAGTTTTAATCAATTGCAGTAAGAATAACCCAATTTTCACATTTTTATCTGAAACAGAGAAAACAAAATGATCGTATAGCCATACTGCTAAGGTTCCTGTCAAAGGCTTGGATGTGTGTGACAGTTAACCCCGGGTGTCAAATTAACCACACCTAGCAATAACTAAAATCAGCTGTGAGACCACCTGAAGAGATTACTCAGATCAATACATTTATAATACAAGGACCAACCCCAGATCTGATTGGAACCTCCCAGTAGCAGACCAGGTAAAAGGAACCACAGAACAGAAGACTTTGAAGAGAGACTCTCCGAAGCTGTGCTAGAAAACTCTTCCCTCTTATCGCCCGGCTTCTTTGCTTCTTCGAACCTCCAGGAATCCAGCCTTCAGCTGTCACCCTCTGGCCTGCTGGACAAAGCCGCTACTGGCGGCCACTGGTGGATTACCTCGGCCATCTCTAGTAGGCCAACTCACTATATATTCATTCTGTCGATCCTGTGGCTGTAGAGAACCCTGACTAATACAATGTGCAAAAGCCAAAGCCTCCGTCTCCCCTTCTTACCCTTCTCTCATCCCTACTTCTGATTTACTGGCTGGCTGCCAGGTTCCTTGACTTGACCGCTGGGTCTCCCAGACCACCAGTCCTTCTTTTCCCCCATCCTGTTTTTATTTTTTCTCTTTCCTATTGCTCTCAGTGCTGGCGATGGAACTCGGGGTCTCGTGCTAGGCTAGCTGGGCACACACCCTGCCGCTGATTCCCCTGGCCCCCACACCTCTTCTGAAGTCCTATGGCGTTCGGACCTGTGAGTTTCCATGGGGATCACTGCACGAGTCTCCAGGCAAGTCTGCCTGTCTTGGGTCTCTCCTCTGATTCATGTGCACACAGCTGTGATGTCATCCTTCCGCAACACGATCCTGACCTCTAAGAGAAGCAGGACTCAAGCCGGTTGACTCAGGTTGGAATCTCAGCTCTGGTGCTCACTGGCTGTTTGACCTGGGAAGTGTATTTCAGCAACCTCTGCTTCGTTGTTTCTTCACCTATGAAATGGAGATGGTACACACTTCACCGGATTAGGAAAGGAGTTGCAGCGTTTCACGGTGGGGGATGTCTGACACGTGGGAAGTGTTAACATACTCTGTCATCGTTGTGTAGTTTCACCTGGTGGAGCAAGGCAGTCGGTCAAGAAGGATTCCGTCCCTCCTCCCAGAGTCGCTTCTGGCTGCCTGTCCTCCCGACCTTGTGCAACACTTACGCAACCAGACCAATGCTCCCAGGCAGCGTGGCTTCTCCTGCAGCTTGTTTTGTGGGGAATGCATGCCTGCCTTTTCCTTTTTCTGAGAAAATACTGAGCATTTCCTAGACTTCTGATTCAAGGGCAAATTCTCTCTGAAGCTGGGGATTTTTTTATAAACACTGGATACAAAGCGTCTGAGACCCTCCCTCCCCTGAATTCCTCTGTCGGCTGTTGAAAATGGAGTTTTGAATTTGAAGTCACTCAGCCTGCTGGAGTACACTCATGTAACACGGGTAAAGCAGATCTTGGATTAGTCTAAATTTTTATTGTCGAGAACATTCTACTCATGAATGATCAAGTGTGTTTTCTAGGTCAAAACACATTTGTGACATGGAAATCTTAATAGCCCACCAATACTATGTGTTTATAGGATGGGTTTTGAAGAGTACTTAACATTATTTAGAGAATGTGCATATAAAATTCGAGGAAGTTTTGTGATCTATAAGATAATTTGCTTTGGACTCTATATTCACTTTAGGGCTAAGAAAAATGTTGTATAAGGAAGGTACAGACTGGAAACCTTGATTAGCAGACAATAACCAAAACAATTATTATGGGGGACATGACTATGTCCAGATTAAATTATTTTTCTGTAAGATGACAATAAAGAAATCCCTTTAGACTCTGCACATTTTCTCTGGCAGGTTTCTAAAGAATACATATCTAAATCATGGTGTACAAGTGCAGAACAGAGAATGTTCCTTCCGCCATGTGGGCCTCCAGGAATCAAACTCAGGTCCCCAGATTTGTGAGTGCGGGCCTTATCCACTGAGCTATCTTGCTAGCCCCCGGTAATTCAGACTTGGAATCCGGGTTCCCAGCTCTGGCTAGTTAAACTCAGAGGTCACGAACATCGAAAGCACACCTTGCTGATGTTGCAGGAGCCTAGGCAGGCCCTGGGTTACTCCCCCAACGAGGCAGAAGTGGTTACTCTGAGAACAAGGACGCCAGTGTGCACATAAACAGCTGAACAAGAAGGGAACGGGTGGGAGCACACATTACAAATGTTCTTTTGAGTAGCGGAAAGTTAGCAACTAAATGTCCAGAAGAAAACACCCATCTTGCCTCCTCTTCGGTAAACTTCCCCATGCTTTTCTGTTAGATTTCCCTCCCCACCCCCTGCGGATTAATTACTTTTCTGCTTGCTGTATCAAGGTCCTGACAAGAAGAAATCTAAGAAAGGCAGGGTTTAGTTCAGTTTGCAGCTCCTCCGAGGGGTCTAGTCCCCGAGCACGTGGAAGTTAGGGCGGCAGAAGGTTGCAGCTTCTGTTCAGGTTAGGTTGCACTCAGCAAGCAGAGAATAATGAATGTCTGCGCTCCTTGTTCTTCCGTCTAGAATCCTAGCCCATGGAGTGGTCTCACCCGCCCTTAAAGGGGAACTTTCCACCACCTCAATTAATCTAACCCAGATAGGCAAACCTAGAGGTTACCTATCTAGACAACTCCTTCCAGGTGTACCCAAAGTCTTGTCTCCTTGGGAATCCTAGATCCTAGCAATTTGACAATCGAGACTAACCATCCCACTCTCTGTACGCCCCCCCTCCCCATTGGGGTTCAAATCTAGGGCCTTATATATGATAGATACCTTTAAACCTTAACTTTTTACTTAAAGATTGGCTAGTGAAGCCACCATCCAGTCCCTACTTGCTGAAAGACTTGGTTGTTTGTGTAGTAGGAGACGCCGTGTGAACGTGCCTCAGACTGTTCGGAAGGACGATGGTATAAGACATGCTTTGAATCACAGATCCTAAGGACACAGTTCTCCCGAGAGAATTAGGAGAGTTCATGTAAAGCGCGAAAGTGAAACTCTGCCAAAATAAAGTGATTTTTCATTTCATCTCAGGCTGTCCTTGGGCCTGGCAAGCAGGACTGAGCGCAATGTCTTGAGAAAGCAGTTCTGGGAGCCCCGCTGAATGACCTACTTTTCCTTTTTCTCCCAGCAAGCCCAGAGAGCTACAATGTTTCTTGCACAGAAAGGGGTGCAACCTCACCAAGGCCTCCCAGCTTCCTTGATAGCAGGAAGCTATCAACAAAGGCACCAACCCCAGAAAAACAGGCTTGGATACCCCAGCTGCACCCCAACTGGGATACCCCAGTGCCCCACCCAGGATGCCGCTTGCCCGCCTCCCTACGGGTTCTACATGGGCATCTTTTGGAATGGCCCTCGACCATCCCATTTTCCTCACTGCCCAGAGAGTGCATTTGTCAGGGGGTAGCTGTGGTTCCCATGCATTTCCTTTTCTAACTGCTGGCGATGTGGAAGCCAGGGCTCCTGCACTTGGCTCACTTGCCCCTTCTCCCACACGCCTCCGTGTGCACCGGGCAGAGCGACTGTATCTCCAACACCCCTTGCACAGCTCTGCTCCCTCTGCCGCACATCCTCTCCGCTCCTGGTCCATCCATCCTTGGGGTCCAAGCCTCGATCAGTTCCCACTTCGTAAGACTGTCCCTGGGCTGAATGACTCTCATCCTCCTTTTGTGTTCACGAGGTACTAGGCTGGACCTTTAGGAGAATTGTCTGTATTTCTATCTCACCAGACTCTAAGAACTGTGTCTGTTTATCCTATTGGTGTGGTATTCCCCAGGGAAGAGAGAGAGAGAGAGAGAGAGAGAGAGAGAGAGAGAGAGAGAAAGGTTTTGACTTTATAAAGTCCGGTTCATTGAGCTTTTCCTTTGTACTGTCCAATCTGAGAACTGTTCATCTGGCCCTCAACCCTGGAGATTTTCTCCCGTGATTTTCCCCTAAACATACATAGTTTTGTTTTACATCTAACTGTGGGGTCATTTTGAATTGCTTTATGTGAGGTGTGACGTTTATGCAAAGACTGCTTGTGGCTGCTCGCTCTCCAGCAGCTTTGGCTGAAAACTATCTTTCCTTCATTAGATTCTCTTTGAACTTTTTCAAAAATTTGGGGGATGTATTTATGGGTTATTTCTGGGTTTTCTAGACTGTTCCTCAGAGTCGGGTGTCTAGATTCTAAGTGCCTGAGAACCAGATGCGTGTCTTCTTTCTATTGCCTTTGGTATATTGACATGCAAATAGAAATCGACCATGAAAAACAATACTCAGTGCCTTATAAATGTGAATTCAATTATTGCTGGTGGCAATAGGCAGAGGCTACCCAGCCTGTGGTGCACAGGATGCGAAGCAGAAGGGAGGAGCTGAGGCAGGGCGCAGCCCCCAAGGATACACTACCAGGAATCTGCTTCCTCCAGCTAGGCCTCCCTCACTTCTGCAGTTTCCGGAAGTAAGCAAAAACACAAGCACTGCCAACTGGGAAGCATCTTTAACATGTGAGCATTTGGGGGTGATGGGGGAGCATTTCATATTCAAACCATAATACCGACTCTCCCCTTTTTCACCCATGTGGCAATGCACCAGGACACATCTCTGAGACCTACAATTTTTTTTTAAAAATTCTTTTAATTTTTGTGGGCGTGTGTGTGTGTGTGTGTGTGTGTGTGTGTGTGTGTGTGTGAGTATGAAGGCATTTGGGTGACTGTGCCCATGGAGGCCCGAGGGTGACTCAGGAATCACCCTGGATTGTTCTACCTCTTCTTGCTTTGCCCTGGGGTGGCCCAGGCTCTGTCTTCCCAGGTAGGAATTGCAGGCCATCGCCGTATCCACCCAATATTTCTATGTAGGATCTGGGATCCCGACTCGGATGCTTTGCTTTCGAGGCCTGAGCTATCCCCAGCCTGAGAGCTCTACTTTATGTATGGGTATAAATTGAATTAGACTGTTATCTTGGAAAGATCCAGGACTTGGGATGAAAGACGCAGAATTTTAATTTTAATTTAATAGATGAGTGAATTTCAACCTATCTCAGGCCCTGTTGGGTAGTGGTTTTTAGGCAGTTTTAGAGCGGCCATGTTCGGAAGTCTCCGAAGGTCTTCCAAGGTCATCTCCAGGACTGGGATTACACTGAAGGAACACACCCGAAGTTAATCTTCTACTAGCTGTGCACTAGGAATTGTTTTTTTCATCCAAAAACAGCACTTTATTAGGAGATGAATTTTCTGAGCCTGCTTACTTTTGTACTGATTTGTATTAACAAGGAAAATATGAATGTGAAGAGTTTTGCTTATTTGTCCAATTTTATTTATATTTTGCATGCTCGCACATGCACAAGCACACATACATATATGTACGTGTGTGTGTGTGTGTGTGTGTTTATCACAAGGCACTATGTGTTCCTGTGGAGGACCAAGGGTGACTTTAGGAATCATCCTGGATTGCTTCTATCTCCTTCTTGCTTCCTTCTGGGATTTTCCAGGCTCCATCCACCAAACCCAGAAGTGCAGACGGTGTTTTTAATGTGGGACCTGGGATCTGAACTCAGGAACTTCTACTTGTGAGGTGGAGTCTTAACTCTTGAGCCATCTCTCCAGCCCTATATATCCAATTTTAAAGTTTGCAACAATACAGGTTATGTTGAAATCAGTTGTCATTTTCAAAAACATTATTTGCATAGGTGAAATTATGTATTTATCTGTTTCCATGTGCCTGATGAGACCTCACCAGGAGTTATTAATATTCTTTATGGTGATATATATAGATATAGATATATAGATATATACACACACACCACATATTTTAAGGAATGAAGCCATTTTTTCCCCCATGAACATTCCTTGAGTGCTGGACTTAGTTACTTTCTTCCTAATGCCCAGAGTAAAATGGAAGTGAAGTGAGTTTGGAGAGATGCAGTCATAAAGGCCTGTGTCGCTTGCTTTGCAGAAGTCAGCCACCAGTTGTGAAGAGCTACCTGGCTAGCTATGGGTGAGTCCTCTTAGTCTAGTATAGCCTTCAGTACACCAGGAGTCCTCATTGACTTCCTAAAAGTAGGAGAGTTTGAGTCCCAGCCAGAACCACTAGTTTAGCTACTTTCCAAATTTCTGATTCATAGAAAATGTGAGGTTATGATTTTTTTTTCTGTTTTAGGCTTAACACATTTTGGAGTTACTGTGTCAGACAGAAATAGAGAAGCGGTGCGTTCTTTTAGAGAGCAGTGTCGCACGGTAGACCAAACTGGCCTCAAACCAAATGTAAACAAAGGTGATCCTGAACGCTGATCCCAGCCTTCTAGCGCTGAGATTCGAGATGCACACTCGCACGCCCAGTTCTATGTGGTGCTGGGTCTCGAAGCCAGGATTCTTACGGGATAGGCAGGCACTCTACCCTTAAGCCTCATGTAACGTCTTCTCACAAGCAACACATCTTTCTCTAGCCACCAGGAAATACCACCTGATGTGACGGAACTCTTCATTAGCCTATGGCTTGAATTTCTGACAAGGCTAGAAAACAGTCCCCCCCCTTCCCCCCGGACTTCCAGTGTCCTGTGGGATCTCAGGGCTAGAGGAACTCCCAGGGGCCAGTCTACCCAGAATGCTTTTCATCTCGTCTTCCATGGATGTATCCCATAATGCTATTATAACGCATCCTGTAAGTTTAGTGGTTTTCAACCACATGTGCTTATCATTCTATCATTATGGAGGTCAGAAGTTCCAAACGGGTCATCTCTGCTCTATCCTTTAGGGGGGCTTCAGAGAAGAATGCCTCCTTCCCCCCCCCCCCAGCTGGGCTCTTGTCTCTGTGTCACTGTAACTCTGCAGACATCTCCTTTGACTAATTTCTCTGCCTCCCTCTTTTGACCTTTATAACTAGCCTGGGTCCACCCAGATAACAGGACCATCTCCGGAGAGTAAAGGTCTGTGACTTAATCACATTTGCCAAGTTCCAGGCTCCAGGGAGCAGGCATCTATTTGGGTCTATTCTACTGTCCGCCACGCTCACTATTAGTCACAGTCCGAAGTACAATAGAGCGACTCCAGTGGCCTTCTTCTCGCTCTATCTAGGGAGCTCTCTTTACCTACATCCTCGTTCCACATTAGTCATTTGTATTATTGTTGTTGTTGCTGTTTGAAGGACTGAGAAAAGCAACTTAAAGGAGGAAGGATTTATGTTGGCTCACAGTTTCAGTCCGAGGTCAGTTGGATCCATTGTCCTGAGGTAAAATTTGGCAGCAGGAGTGAATGGCAGAGTTTGTTCACTTCCTGAAGGCAGGAAGCAGAGGGGGAGGGACAGGAAGAAGCAGATAATCCTTGAAATCTCACCTCTGCCACCAGGCCCCACTCCCACCACCTCCCAGCAATGCCATGGAATGATAACTCTCTGAATGGATTAATGCATTAACGAAGTCATTATCCAGTCACTCGCATCAGGGACCTAGCCTTCATTGCACAAGTCTTTGGGGGACTATTTCATATGCAATCCATAATAAGACCCTTTATAACGCCTTGTTTGGATGGAAACTTGAATCTTTTCAAGGATGCTTCCCTCAGGTTCAGGAAGGATTTCTGCTTGTCCAGGCCTCAGGTGGCCATTTCTGAGCCAACGCTGTCTTTGCTTGTTGCCGTCTTCTCTGGAGAATCATGGGACTTTTCTTGTTCTTCACTGTCATTCATCTTTCATATCCGTCGCTTCCCATCGTTACCCTCCAAACCCAGCATTTCTGCTTCTTCTGCTATTTTCCCAGGGGACCTCAGAGAGTGTGAAGGCGATGTCCCGCACAATGTGTCTCTCCTCTCTCATGGCCATACCTGGGACCTTGCTTCATCATTACTTAGACCTGTAGCTCCTAGGAGAGTTTAAAGGACATTTCATGTTCCCAGTCCTAATTTTTGTGTCATTTCCAGCCATCCCAACAATTAGATTTCCAATACCATATCTCTATAGCAACAATCATCATAGTACATTAATTATAACTTAAAAATTATCATCTCCTTCAAAAGACAAACAAAGAATTACCTTGTGATGCAGAAATTCTACTTTTGGGACTATACTCCAAAGAAATGAAAGCCAGGATTCAAGCAGATGTGTGTCCACCCTTGTTCACAACGTTATTCACAAGAGCCAACAGAATCTAAATGTCCATTGACTCATGGGTGGAAGCAGAATGTGGTCTATCCATGTAGTGGGCTATTATTCAGCTTTAGAAGCGAACATTCTGACGCATGTTACAATAGGATGAATCTTGGAAAAAGCATGCTAAGTGAAACAAGTCAGGCATAAAATGGAAAATACCACACACATGAGCTATCCAGAGTTGTCAAGTTCCTAGGAGCAGGCTGTAGAATTGGGAATTCCCAGGGGATGGGGGAGAAATAAACATAATTATTAGAGTTTCATCTATTTTACTTATTTTATTTTTATATGCTTGTCTGTGTGTGCACAGAAGAGGGCACTTGAGTGTGTGTGCCTAAGGGTAATGTTAGGAATCATCCTGGAGGGCTCTTTCCTCCTCATTGCTTTGCTCTGGGGTATCCCAGGCTCTGCCTTGCAGGACCAGAGACACAGGTCTGTGCTTTCTCAACCGTGGCATTTGTACCTGGGATCTGAGAATCTGAACTCAAATCTTTTTGCTTGGGAGGCCAAAAGCTTTAACCACACCCCCTCCACCCCCCACCCTCCACCCCTGCCCCCAAGCCACCTTCAGGACTTTTAACTCAGCCTCTGCCTTTTCTGTCTGGCCAGATGCTTGGACAGCCGAGGAGATGCCTTAATGCGTAGAGCGTCTGCTATTCAAGCACCAGGATTCAGGCTTGAGTCATTAGAACCCGCATGAAGTGGGGCGTGGGGGCAAAGCCTGAGATCCCTCCAATCCTCTGGCAAGACCGGAGGTGGAGGCAGGAGAATTCTTGGAAGCCTTAAAGGTCAACCAGCCTGGCACACAGCAGCAGAGCGCCTGTCTCAAGCAAGGTGGACGGCTTTGCACCAATACCTGAGGTTGTCCTCAAATTCCACGTTTGCACAGCGGCATGTATGCACTGCACTTGTGTGTGTCTATACATACGAACATACATTATACACACAAATAACAAAAGCAAAACCAGCCTCAGAGGAGTAGAGTTTTGGCATAATAAAATGCAAACAACTTTAGGGCAAACAATCTTAATAAATATAGTTAGTTGAGCAATTACCACCAGGTCCAAGAGAGACGATTATCATTAATTCCCAAATTTCCCTGCCTTAGTCTCTGAGATGGATGAAACTGGTTTGGTTGCTAACACCACAGGACTGGAGTGTGAACCTGGGCAGTAGTCTTCAGGATACTCCCCTGAGCAAGAGGAGTTGGGCATGCAATACAAGAGACATGTCTCATATGTACAGCCATAGGGCGGAGGAGTTGGCCCAGGGTTAAGTGCCTGCCTTATAAAGCAGAAGAAATTTGGACCCCCAGATCCCATGTCAAATGTCAAGTGCAGAACCTGCCTGTAATTCCAGCCCCGGAGGGCAGAACCTGGGACTCCCAGACTAGCCCTATCATTAAACAAGGTTTAACCAGAGACCCAGTCTCTCTAGGTAGAAAAGCAATCAAGGGTGGCTTCTGATATCACCTTCAGATCTCTACATACACATACATGTGCAGGAGTACACATGATAACATGCATTCATACACATGCACATACCCAACACTCATTCACCTGAAAATGGAAAAAAAGTCAGAGAGCAATGCGCGTGCTATGAGAACGCTTTTGTAAGATACAAAGCTCTGTGTACTAGCTTCCACGGTAACAGGCTTGTAAGAAGACTAGATCCTCCAAAGGATGCTGTCTCTGGAGACAGACTGGGGATAGGGGGCAGGAGAAGTTCTGTTTACTTTGGATAGGCTTATGTGGCTGGAGCTTCCCTTGCCCCACAGAGCTTCTGTTACTATTAGTTTAAAAGATTGAGATCTTAGGTCCAAATGAAACTGAGCAGAGAATACATAGACTTCGCATCTACCCACTAGCTCCCTGCATGGATTCCTTCCTTCGTTATCAATATTGTCCACCAGAGAGATTCACCGCTTCCTTTCCTTTTTTTCACAGTAGATGAATCAACGCCGACACACCGTTGTTGCTCAAAGTCTAGTTCATATCAGGGAATCACTCTTGGCTTTGTCCATGGGTCCACATTAGAACAGAAGACAGAACAGCTTCACTGCCCAAAACCTCCTGGGTTCCACCTAGTCATCCGGCCCCTGCCTTGCCAGCCACTGTGCTTTTATGGCCTTCAAAATTTTGCCTTTTCTACAAGGCCATATAATTGAATCACTGTCACATAAACTTTTCCTCGGTGAGATGTGAACAAACATCTACACCACCCCCCCCACCAACCAGATAGGACATCAAGAACGCATCAAACTTACTATTCCTTCGAAGTCTGTCTTGGTGATCTGATGAGCTTACTGTTTATTTACAGAGCATGGTTGAGGGGTTGCTTACAAGAATGTGGGTGATCCCTTAGCAGTCACATCACTCACCCCAGCATAGGTGACAACTTCCCCAGAGTTTAGAGATAGAGTAGTCTCGCTTCAGCAGGTTCTGCGGATTTGAGCATCTCCCGAGAGCATGAGACCACACGAAGCTGGGGGGGAATCGCTTACAGCAGGTAAGGGAGGATCCAGGAGAGAGTAGCTGAGATCTCGGGTGAGAATCTTGTGCCTCCCCCCATTGTGTGTGTGTGTGTGTGTGTGTGTGTGTGTGTGTGTGAGAGAGAGAGAGAGAGAGAGAGAGAGAGCACTCTGTACGTGCCTGTGGAGAACGAAGGGTGACTGTGGGAATCATCCTGGATTGCTTCTACCTTTTTGCTTTGCTTGGGGATTTCCCAGGCTCCACCCACCAGGTCAAAAAGTGTGGGTTTTTGTTTCTGTTTTTGTTTTTGTTTTAACGTGGGACCTGGGATCTGACCTCAGGACCTACAGCTTCCAATGCAGTGTCTTAACCCCTGTAATAGTTACTCTTAACTATTGTTGTGAGAGAGCATTCAAAGTCAAGTAACTTAAGAGAGAAAGGGAGATTTATTCAGTTTATGGTTCCCGAGAGGAGATACAGTTTCTCATGGCGGAGGCGGCATGGCTGGCTGGCCAAAGCTGCAGGAAGCTACGTCACTGCAGACATCTTGGAGACTGAGAGCTGCAAGACTGCTTGCTGCAAAAGCAGACGACTCCTCAAGATAGAGAGAGACTAATCCACTAAAGATCCACCTTTTGTGACTGCCTTCCTCCACCAAGGCTCCATCTCTCAAGGTGCCGTGACCTTGCCAAACACATGGACTGTGGGGGACACATTTCAAACCATGACAACCCCTGAGCCACCTCTCCAGCCCCACTCCCCCCACCCCCAGTCTTTCTTTCTATGGATAAATGTCAACAATCCCAATCTCAAAGGTCACTCATGAGTAGTCACAGCTTCTGACGATGACGCCAATGGCTGCTGTGCTGGGCGGGCACCGTTCTCTACCTGCCATTCAGACGGGTTGCTTTTACTTTGTAGCATGTGTTGAAATTTCTTCTCTGCTTCTCATGGTTTTGGAAAGTCTCCCTCTCTAGAGGTAGCACAATTTATTTATCTAGTCGCTTACTAAGGGACTGGAAGCTGTGCATGAAGCTGTTGTGGGTGACCTCGTGCATGTTTCTGGGTGGACTTAAGTTTTCAGTTCAGGGAGCGGGACGGCTGGATCTTATGGTAAGAGCATGTTTGATGTGAAGGGAGCTGCCAAACTGCTTTTGAAAATGACGGCCTACAATTCCTTTGTAAAAGTTACTGTTTGCGATTTTTGAAATTTCTGTTTATGAAGTCATTGCCTAACCCAAGATCACACTATGTTCTTTTCTTTCTGAAGTTTTGTGGCTTGACCTTGTTTTTTTTTTTTTGGACTCATTTTGATAATTTTGAGTTATGATATGAGGCAAGAGTCCAGGTTGTTTTTGTTTTGTGTGTGTGTGTGTGTGTGTGTGTGTGTGTGTGTGTGTGTGTGTAGGTGAAGCAGTGTGTGTCCCTGGTGGAGGACCAAGGGTGACTTCAGGAATCGTCCTGGATTGCTTCTACCTCTTTTTTGCTTTGCTCTGGGACTTCCCAGGCTCCAGAAGTGTGGGCTGCCACCATTTCCACCTGACATTTTCTACTTGGGACTTGGAATCTTGAAGTCGGGTTCTTTTCCTTGCAAGGCAGAGTCTTAACCCCTGAGCCATCTCTCCAGCCCTCCCTAGAGTGCAGGTTTGATTGTGCATATCTAACTTCTGTGAGAATCACTTGATAAGCAACTATCTTTTCTCCATAAAATTATCGTATTACCTTTGTTGAAAATCAGTGGGTCCATAGGATTTAGCCAAGGAATGCAAGGGTTATTCAACATTAAAAAAAAAAAAATCAGTCAATGCGATGTGCTGTGCAAATAAAATGAACATTTTACCTAATGCAGGAAAAACACATGGCAGGATTTATATGCTGTCATGATAAGAACATTTAATCAACTGAAATGTACCAGGAGCTTCCTGAACATGATGAAGACCAAATGTGAGAAACTCACAGTTAACATTAAACACCATGGTGAAATTCTGACAGCATTTGACTGAGATCAGGATAAGATAAAGGTGCCTGTTTTGCTGCTTTTATTCAACATAGTAATGGGAATTCACAACGATTAAGCAAGACAAAAATGAAATAAAAGAATAAAAGAACCCTGACTAATACACCATTCAAGGTGGAAATCGAGAATTAAAACTCTCTGTTGCAGTTTGCCTGCATGATTGCTGATAAACTCACAACCAAGAGGCTTAAGGGGGAACAAGGGGTTTTATTCTCTCTTATGATTCTTGGTTACAGTTCCTTGTCCGTGTTGGCAAGAGATCTTATGTCAACCCCAAGGGTCAAGGGAACTGGCCACACCATACCTGTAGGACTTCTGAGAGAGACACGATCCCTCACTTGCCAAACCAGCATACTGGCCAAGTATACCAAAGAATGCCAAACTTCCTTAGTCGGTTCTCTCTCAGTTATTCACCTTCCCAGGGGCTAATCCACTCGCCACGGGCTGGACCTTCCCCATCGATTAGACAATCTCTTGCAGGCTTGCATGGGGCTTAACATAACTACTCATCCTTTACAAATGTGCCCAGAGCATTGGGCCTTCAATTGTCAAGTTGACACCTGTATCTAACTATGACACTCTCTATATAAAGATGACATGATCTTGTAAATGAAGAAATAATGAGTTTCCAAAAATGAACCCCACCCAGAAACAAAACTTTTAGAGACAATAGTGAACTTAACGAAGTTGCAGGATACAAAAACCAAGACCTGAAAATCAGTTGTATTGGTACTAACAACCAGCCAAAAAAGAAAATGGAGAAGGAAATTCCATTTACAGTATCTTGATTATCTTTAGGTCATAGGACATCATCCATAACATTGTAACTTTTATAGTAAGACTTGCAATCAGGTAGTGCAAATCTTTTAACCTTGTTTTTTTTTTTTCTTCTCAACTCTAGACTATCCTAGATTTTGGCTATCCTATATGACCTCCCTCCCCTCCCTCTCCCCCTCCCTTCCCTCTCCCCCTCCCCTCCCTCTCCCCCTCCCTTCCCTCTCCCTCCTCCTCTTCCTCCCCTCCCTCTCCCCCTTCTCCTCCTTCTGTTCCTTTGACTCCACTTCCCCCAACCAAAAGACATCAGTATTTTTTCTGTCAAGCTCATTGTTTCTGAATTCTCTAGCTTGTCCTGTAAGTTTATAAAATGTGTTCATCAATTCAGTCTTAGTCAATATGGGTAAAATTAATCTCAGGGGATGGTAGTATTCATAGATTAAGTCCCTGGACAATCAAAAGTGCAAATGAAGAAGAAGTAATTCACAGAAGATGAGTTGGTAAGATCAGCAGGGAGTGAGGAAGTGGGCTATCATAGTCTTATTGGGGTCCCTCCCACTGCCCAGCTCCTGAAACTTTACTTAATACAGGAATATAAAGAGAAGCTGGAGCTCAACTTGCAAGACCAGGTGAAGGACTTGTGGCTAGTGGAAAGAAGAGGTAGGGAAGTGAGAGCCCCTCTTGCTTCCGTGCATGCTCAGACAACCAGTCTGTGGCCCCAGGAGACAGCAGCCCTGGGCAGAATTCCTCAGAGTGTGAAATTCTTTGTCAAGGTGGCATTCTAACCACCACTTCCCTGCAGGCGTGCAGGCGGCACCCCGCCCTGGTGAAGGCATCATCCACCCGCCTGCCCTAGTGAGAGGCCCAGCGGTCCTTCCAGATTGGTCCTTCTTTATGACGTCATGAATGTGGACACCAGTTTAGGCTTCTTTTTACATTTATTTATTTGTGTGCATGCAGGCGTGTGCGTGCACGTGTGTGTAGTGGAGCGTGGCAGGGGCATGTGTATAGATTAGAGGAAAACTTGCATGTGCAGGTTCCCTCCTTCCACCTGTGGATTCTAGGGGCTGAACTCAAGCTGCCAGACTTGGCAGCAAGCACTTTACCCGCTAAGCCACATGTTCCGCAGGTCCTGGGCACTGGCTTCTCACCGGTGCTTCCTCCAAGAACAGTTACTGCCTCAGCCTGGGAGGGCATCATTTCTCATTCTGGCTAGAGCAAGCGATCACCAACTTGCTCCTTGACTCTGGGTATCCCTCCTCCCCTTGTCCTTCGGGTGCTCCTCCGAATCTCATCAGGTGACTCCCCATGCAAAATACTTCAGGGTCAAGTCCACAGTCTCCTGTCACTTGATTCTCCTTCACCTGTTAAGGCCAGTCGTCTTGGCCGTACACTTCCTGTGTTCTCCTGCACGAACAACCCCGGAGATGGTTCATTCATCTCTATTCTTAGGACCCAGCATCGTGTCTGGCAAAGAGGGCAAACAAGTGTTTGTGGTATTGGAAGGAAATGAGCAAGACTTATTTTTGTCTCATTGTGCTTTCTGTAATGACCGTGCAGTTCAAGGAACAATGTACGTAAGGATGACTGCAAGTCTCGAAGAAGCGGATTAGATTATGTTTATAGAGTTAATATGTCTTAAAAGATATTCAAGTATGAACACTGATGGTTTTAAAGGTCTGATTCTCAAAGACCTCGTTGTTTAAGAGTTTGAGAAGGGTAACTATGCAGAATCACACTCTGTAAATCTTTGGGATGACAAGGAAAATTTGCTGATGGTTTAAAAATATTTTCCTCTGTATGTGGGAGAAGATGAGGGAGATTTAGGAACAGGCTGTCAATATGGCATAGCCTTTTTTAAATTCTACATTCATACCATTTTTTTCCTGTTCTGCCACAGTTTGTTATATCAGAGGCTTACATGTTATAATGACCTGTTTTCCTTTGCTGTTCCGGGAGATTGTTTTTAGAATGTGGATTAAAGTGAGGTGTACTTTAAGGTGTGGTTTACAGAAGCCCTTAGGCAAAGATTCCTGCAGTTCAACAAAAATGGCAAGAAATAATGCCACCCAGTACCCAGCAGACAGAGACTATTTAAGGGCCCAAATGCCCATCTGCTGAAGTCAGCTGGGCCGGCGACACTGGGAAATAAAAGGAGAGGACTTCTGATACATGGTATAAATCTCCTTTAAACTGGGAAACTCTAGCTGGAAGCTATTTTAGCAAGGGGCGGGGGAGTGTATCAGGAACAGCTGTCCTGCAGGCTGGATAAGACACGGTAATTATAGCATTTGAGAGTCTGACTTTTTCTAACGTGTGGTATGGACAGTTAAGACGATTAAGTGACGGTTGTTTTAGTTTTCTAACCAGAAAGATGACTTTGCCTGCAAAGGGAAATGAGATGGTTATCAACTGTTTTAGTATTGACTTCCACAATTTTACTGTTGGGGATAAAATAAATATTGAGGGAGTCAGTATTATGCTAAGCGGGATACAAGTTTCACCCCCAGATTTTTCTGAGAGCCAACTGAGGGCAGCTAAGTGTAAACTGGGTCGTGATTGAGTACTGGGGAGAGTCAGAGAGGAAGAGGTTAAAGCGCTGTAGGTGTCATTTGGCTCTACAATATCCTCTCCTGAAGCCTTGTGTGTCAAGGACTTTGTTCCTAGTGCCCTGTTTAGAGGGTTGCCAAAACGAGCTGGAGTCACTGGGACACAGCAGTGTTAGGTTGTCACCCGTCAATCTAATGACGCTCACACTACGTGGTCCTATGCTACTGTATCCCAGTATCAGGTGTCCTTCCTCTTATGTGATCCAATTCTGGGAGGGGCGGTGGGGGTGAAAGAGTTTACAGCCGTTGTTGGTCTGATGTGTTCGGCAAATGCATAGCCCTGCTTTTTTTTCTGGTCAGTGTGTGTATGTGTGTAAATAAACATTAATTTCAAACATTTCATAAAAAGATACTTGCTAAGATGTTTAATCTTGAAAACTGATATAATGTGTGATGAGAAAGCAAGAATGTCAATGACTCAGTATTGTTTGAATTATCTCTTCAATTATACCTCTGGTTCTCTTGAGAAATACAGCAGGAAACTCTAAGTCTAAAGACTTTAGACACAGTTCTGGACTTTTAGCATGGTCTACCTAGCATGCTTTGTTAATTTCCAACTTTAAAAGCATAGGCTCAAAGGGTAATATTTTATGATATTGACTCAAATGCCGATCTAAGGAAAATTCCTCTTTCAATAAAATGTTATGATTTCTCTTTTAAAGATTTATTTTCCTAGTTTTACAAGCATATGGAATACTTATTCCTACTTCCCTCCTTTCCTCCTCCTTCCCATTCTCCCTCCCCTCCCTTCATCAATCCATCCCACTCCCTCCCACCCTCCTGCCTGGTCACTTCTATGGACCTCTGGGTTCCCTCTGGCTTGTCTACTCTTGTGGGGGTTCAGGCCTCTGGGACCCCTCCTCAAACCACCCCATTGATAGGGGCCTTTCCCTTCACTCATTCAGCTCTAGTCCCCAAGGTTTCCATTGCATGTTCTTATCTCCGCCGAGATCCTTGCTTGTCTACGGGGCATATTGGTACGTCAGCCATTATGCAGATCTGGTGAGGACAAGTCTCACTGCAGTGAGTGATTTCGCTTTTCTTGATTCTATGGTAATATTTTATTTCTGCTCTTGTGTCAGAAGCTTTGGTGATCATGTAAACCCTCAGGACTAATTTACTCTTGACTTTTTCTGAAAAGTCTAGCTTGAAAAAAATTAATTAAATCTATTTATTTTGAGAGAAAGGGAGTGAGAAGAACGAGCCACAGACTATGTGTAGAAGTCAAAGGACAACTCAGCTTTCAGAGATGAGTTCTCTTCTTCTACCATGTGGGCTCTGGGAGCGCAATACAGATTACCAGGTTTCCATGCAAAGTGCTTTTACCTTTGAGACGTGTTACTGAGTCCCGCATCTAATTTTTTTAAAAAAAAAAATCACATTTTTGGCTTAATTTCTGAGCAATGGCAGAGATTCAATTTAATTAATACTGATTTTTTTAATGTGCAAAAGTATAGCCTTGCTTTTTAAAGCGGATGAGGAGTAGCCACGTGGTACCATTCCAATAACTAAACACCAGGAAAATGGCATTGGCACAGAGGTGCAAGAAAATGACAGATTAGCAGATTGGCAATCAGAACATCATGCGAAGATTTGATTTTAACAAGAGCAAGCTTAAGAAAGGTGGAAGCACTAAGCCAGCCTAATCTCTCCCCATCCTGAAGCTCAGAAACATTTGTGGAAGAGGGGGCGGTAAGAGTGTAAGAGCAAAAGGATGGAGGGAGCAATGATTTAAAGAGTCTCCACACTAGATAGGGCTGAAGCAATCATAATTGGACTTTGCATGCCCTGCACCATGTCCATCACACTATTGACCTCACAAAGTCTAACATCGGCTAAAGGCACCAAGATCCTTGGAGGCAAGGGATTGACAGCCACAGTAGTGTTCCTATGCTTAAGGGGAACACAGAAAAGGGTTCAGGGAAATACCACTGGGTCCTTGTACGTCATCGGAAAGGAGGACCAAGAGGAGAGTTAGGCATATACAATAAAGGACTCTCTGGGAATTGGGGGGGAGGCACTGGGAGATGGGGAGGGAGGGAGGGGGTACAGGAGGTTCGGGGGGGAAGAGGGGGGGAAGGAACTGGTGTACCTATTAAGTTTGTATGAGCGGAAATAATAATAAAAATGTAAAAAAAAAAGAAAGGTGGAAGCAGCATGCACGTTCTGTCGGATACTAAACGATGTGACACTGACAGATTCTCACTAGTTGTTTTTTTTGGGGGAGGGAGGTCTCATGTAGCTCAGACTGGCCTTGAACTCACTATGTAACCAAGGATGACCTAACACTTGTGATCCTTCCTGCCTCCACTTCTCAAATGCTGGGGACCACCATCATGTAGTGCTGGGGGTCAAAGCCAGGGCTTCATGTGTGTTAGACAAGCTCGCGACTACCTGAGGGACATATCTGGCCCATCTCAGTTGCTTTTGAGTAACTAAATGTTAGTCTACTTTTTAAAACAATCATATGCCTCTTCAACAAGTCGGCTGCACAAATACATCGACCCAAACGAGGAGAGTAAACAAGGGGATCCTACTGCAGTGTCTCTTCTGCTGCTGATAAAAGCACACGGTTAAAACAACGGAGGAACAAAGGGCTTATTCTTCCTTACGGTTCTGGGTCACGCTGCATAAGAATGGCAGAACAGTTCACACCAACATCGGGGCCAAAGGAACTGGCCACACCACATATCCACAGGGAGCTAAATGGTGGGCCCACCAATTCTAACCCTGGAAAGCAGAGCCTCGAAATCCCAGAGGAAGCCGGCTAGCCAGATTAGCCCTAATGGTGTGGTCTGGTTTTAATCAGAGACCCAGACTCAAAGCCACAAGGTGGTGGAAGAGCGACCCAGGATGACTCCCACCATCGCTCTTAGAGCTTCAGGCACACATGCTCTCGTGCACTCGTGTACCCACATGTCATAGTTGGGCACAGGTGGCCACTTGATGGTTGAGGGCTCAAGCTCTGGGCACATTTGTAGAGAATTAGTGGTTGGCTTAAGCCCGGAGCAAACCTGTAGGAGATTATTTAGTTGATGGGGAAAGTCCAGCCACGGTGGTTGGAACTAGGCCCTGGACAGATGAATAAAATACAGAGCGCTGGTTGAGGAAGTTGGCATCCTTGTGAGTACTTGGCCAGACATGCTGGTCCGGCAAGTAAAGATCGTCCCTCTCTCAGCTGTTATGTGGATATGGTGTGATCAGTTCCCTTAGCCTTTTGATGACAGTGCATGTTCTCCTGCTAATTGGACTGTGAACCGGACCTGGACAATCCTAAGAGAAAATGAACCTCTGTTCCCTGAGGTAGTTTTACCATGGTTTTATGAGCAATCAGGCAGAGTAACTGCAACACCATACATACATGTACACCCACCCACATTCAAACACACACATACACACACACACACACACACACACACACACACACACACACACACACACGAAAGAAAAAAAAGTCTCTGAAAGCACAGGCCGAAAGCCGCTGTTCCTCACGACAGTACGCCTAGAGCAGGGCACATCCTGGTCTCTGCGCTTGTGTGGAGGTCCTCAGGGCGGTGGGCTCAGAAGCCCTCTGCTCACAGTCAGAGGTCAGAACAACATTTGCCAGCGGGACACTGGGGTAGGCTCACACTAGCCCATTGTTAAGGAGCCTGGAATTTGAATAGCCCATTGTGACACACAGTCATTATTTAACATTAAATCACATGTTTAAACTTATGACTTAAGCCAGACAGGGTGCCGCATGCCTGTCATGCCAGTCTGTGGGAGGCTGTAGAGTAAAACTGCTGTGAATTCAATCAATCATGTTAAAAACGAAAGTTAGAGAAGTTGGGAATGTAGCTAAGCAGGGAGACTGCTTGACTAGCACATGCAAAGCCCTGGGTTCTAGTCCTGGCACTATGTAAACTGGACACAATAGCACGTGCCTGTAATCCCAGCACTTCACAGAAGGATCAAGACCTCAAAATTTTATCCTCAGCTACATAGGAAGTTTGAGGTCAGTCTGGGCTACATGTGATACTGGGGTTACATGTGATACTGCCTCCCCCCACCCCAAATAAAGAAAAAGAAACAACCCAAACAAATGTCAATTTATACTCCAAATTCATCACTTCCTAATTAGTGCACTAGACTTTATGAGTATGAATGATCTCAAAGTTGTACATTTATCCGTGTGATAGACATTTAAAAGGGCTTCTGCTCATCTCTTCCCAATTCAGGAACTGCATTGGCAGCTTGAAACCTGTCTTGGTGCAAGTGTTCTTGCCAAGGAAACTGACTGGCGTGTGTTACGAAGGAGGATCCTACCCAGCTCTCAGATCTGGCTGCCTAACACCTTCCAGCACTCCACTGGGGATTCCCCATCATGCCCTTCTCAGTTCATGCGGTTCACATCGTTGCTCACTGACTTAGATGATGTAAGTGTGCAGTTCATTACAACTAAGAGGTGGCTTGAGATGGGGGCTAGCAGACGGAAACAATGCAGACGATGAAAATGGATTGCCAACGTTGTCATTTATCATCTGGATCCGAGGTCCTCTGATGCTACTGTAGCCTAACAGCCTCTGCTATAGAATCCGGATGTTTACCTTGTGCCTAGGGCTTTTGGCCGCTCCCTTAGACTGAAAAGCAATTCTCACAACTGAAAAAAAATTAGGGCTGTGAAGAGAATAGCAAAGCAATAGCTTGATGCTTGGGGACTCAATCATCTAAGAGATTTTCCTGGAAGAGCCAAATTAACATCTTGGTGTGATTTCTAAATTCTTTTTTTAAAAAATTACTTATTTATTTGGTGTGTGTGTGTGTGTGTGGGTGGGTGTATCAGAGGATACTATGTGGCTCTGTAGGGGATCAAGAGTGACTTTGAGGGAATCGTTCTGGATTGCTTCTACCTCCTTTTTTGCTTTGCTCTAGAACTTGCTCCGCCCACCAAGACTGGAAATGGTGGTTGCCAAGGTTTTCACCTGGTGTTTTTATGTGGGACCTGGGATCCGAACTCAGGACCTTCTGCTTATGAGGCAGGGTCTTAATCCTCGAACCATCTTTCCAACCTGGGGTTACTATATTCTTCAGTTTTTCCAATTGTCTTGGATGGCTGAATCTTTGATTGGATTTGTTTATCAGTCTCTGCAGTTTACCCATTGCTATCCTCACCCTGTCAACATGCTATGAGAAGACCAAGTTCCCTAGGCAACCTGTCAGGTGAGGCTAGAACACATTATGCAAACTTGTCCAAGCTTAGCGCAATCACCTTAAAAATGACGGGGCTGAAAGAATACACCCAATTTGTGGAAAGAGCCTGGAATATAAATCAAAAAATTTCTGTCGTGTCCCAACCTAAATTTTTTTCCCATGATTTTGCCTCCATAGACCCCCACTTTCTACAGAGTAATGAGGTGGTATGAAGTGATTTCAAGGCTGTTTCTCGTCCCAAATGTTATGCTTCTTTTCCAAGCATTTATAGAATGCTCATCTCCAACGTTCAAACCCCTTTTCGCCAAATAAAAGCAGAAGAGTGGATCAGCTGCCACATTTCTAGAAAGATTCATTTTCACCCTCGTAAACCAAGAGCGACCATAGGAATAAATGACAAACGTCTCGCCCTGAAAGAAAATGGAGGAGAATGAGACCCAGCAGGATGCTCACAGTGGGGAAGGGAGTAGACCCGAGGCTTTACGCTTTTGGCTTCTGGCCCTGGCTTCACCAGTCTGGGATCACAGGTGCTAATTAAATTAATAAAAAGGCATTTTGTTAAAACATGTGCCCCACACCTGCTGTGTTGCCAGGCGCAGGTTTCTTTCCTGTCGTGACGGAACAATTTTACTACTTAAACAAAGAAGGCGGACAGAAAAATCACAGCGAGAGGGAAAAGTCGAATCATAGCCAATATGTCCCTGATTTATTTTCCCCCAACAAATGTCTATTAATTCATGCTGACACATGGAGGAAAGCACACATTTTAGATTTGACATTATCAATTACTTAGGGCGTGACAACTTTGTTTAATAGTTATTATAATGATAAGAAATGACATTCTGTCCTCTCCCAATTAAAGACAAGGATGATTAACTGAGAAGTTAGGGTTTTAAAAATAAAGTTCTGGGGTGCCTGCCCTCATGGCACTTCGTGCCTGGAGTCTGTGAATTCTTTTCCAGCTCCTTGCCCCTCATGGGTTCCATGGCTGGCATCCATGAGTTCTGCAGGGCGCCTTGCCCCTCATGGCACTCCACATATGAAGTCTGTGAGTTCCATTCTTTCTCTCCTGTAATAAACTCTACCTTAATCCTCAAAAAATAAAATAAAATAAAGGTCTGGATGCAAATATGGAACAGATAGATCCATGTCTCCATAAAATGTTTTTTGCTGAATGGGGTTCACTTATTTGAAATTTATTTATTATTCAATTTATTATTATTATTTTGAAACAGGGTCTCCTTTTTGTAGCCCAGGCTGGCCTTGAACTCATTATATAGCTAATGCCTTCAACTCGTGACTTTCTATCTCAGTCTTCCCTAATCACTAACAGTGGAAACTATCAGGCCAGATTCTGTAATTGATTAATTAATTATTTTGAGACCATGTCTCACTATGTAGCCCGGCTACTTGAACTCCTGGTCCTCCTGAATGCTGTAATGAGAGGTGTGCACCCTTACAATACCTGCCTTGGAATAATCTCAATACCTCTGAGAATGTCTCTTTTTTTGGCTTGAATGCATGCATGGTATGTTTTTGAGGAAGAAATATTTTTAAAGTATTTTTAGCTTCAATGACCTTTTTTGGTTAAAAAATGGACATACCCTAACATATTAGGATTATATTTACTGGTGAACGATTTCAAATTCAGAATAGAAATGTATCGTCCCCTCATCTTGAAACCCCGCAGAAAGTCAGATCTAATACAGTGCTCTGTGGTTGTGAGGGGCTGTGCTATACTCACGATGGCCTCCACTGGACACTTTGTTCTCGTCTTTTTAAAATATTTTTTATTATTTACTCAATTGTGCGTGTGCATGTGTGTGTGTGTGTATGTGTGTGTGTGTGTGTGTGTGGAACCACCATGGACGCCTCCACCTCTTCCTTGTTTACTCGGCCCCGGGATTCACAGGCTCTGCCCTACCAGGACCAGAAACACAGGCTGCCCCCGCTTCCGCCCGGCGTCTATACGTGGGTCTAGGATCCAAAGTCAGGACCCTCCGCCTGCAAGGCAGAGGCTTAACCCCTGAGCCACCTCTCCAGCCCTGTTCTAGTCTTATCTCTTGGTTTTAGAGATAAGTGTCCCACTTACCTTAGACACAGGACATGGCTTTGGAGAAGCTGGAAAATTCTCCATTGTAGACACTTACGGCTGTGATTTCTGTGGCTACCGGGCGGATGCTCAGTGATGAAAACATCCAAACTAGAGTTTGGATACCTCGCCTCAGATGCCATGTAATGCCAGGTGGGTAAGGTGTCCCACCCATAGCTCCAGCCTTAGAAGGTGGAGACTGGGAATCCCCAGAGTAAGCTGGCTGACCAGACTAGCCCCACCAGTGAAAGAGAGAGAGAGAGAGAGAGAGAGAGAGAGAGAGAGAGAGAGAGAGAGAGAGAGGAAAGAAAGAAAGAAAGAAAGAAAGAAAGAAAGAGAAAGGAAGAAAGAAAGAAAGAAAGAAAGAAAGAAAAAGAAAGAAAGAAGGAAAGAAGGAAAGAAAGAAAGAAGGAAGGAAAGAAAGAAAAGTTGTCAAGGATCAACAAACTCTTAAAGGGCCAGGGTCACTGGCAGTATTTGGGCCTTTGTGAGCCTCAACTAGTTCACTCTGCCATTAAGTGAGAAAACCCTGATGACAAAACATAGATGAATGTTTGTAACTGTGTTCCAATAAAACTTTATTTATAAAAACTAGGCGTCAGGCTTACAAACATTTTATCTGTTCAACTGTCGGTGGGCACACAGGCTGATTCCATGTCTTAGGTGAGCGAATAGCAGAGCAGTGAACGTAGTATCTCATAAACACATGTAATGGAAAACATTTTTAAAAGTCTAAAGAAATGGACACGTTAATAGATCTAGTTCATCATTACGCAGTGTATATAAGTATTGAGTTATCACACAATAGCCCATAAATATGTACAATTACAATATTACGAAAGGAAAAAAGAAGAAAATGGGTAAAGTAGATTGTAGTGACAACTAGTAGATTCTACTACACTGGATAATAAAAGCACTTAGTAACTCCCCCATAGCGTTGAGTGTAAAGCAAAACTATCAAAATGCAATACTTATCAGTAAAATGATGTAGTGGAAGGCAAATGTATTAAGACTCTTTGAGTCCCGTCTTTTGTCACGTTGAGTTCTGTTTTGCTTCAAGAAAAACTTATGTCTTTTTTAACCTTGGTAAGAGACCACTATTTTGTGACTAACCATTGGTAGATACAAGGTTCTATGAAGTAAACATTCCAAAGAGAGGACACACAAGAAACATCCTCCTGGAAAATAAAATGGCTTCCCCCTCTGTTGGCAAGGTTGCACAGGGCTGTGATATTGTATTTCATTAGAATCACTGAAGACCTGCCACTTAGTTCTTGGTCAACAGAGGGAGGGAAGCAGGATTACAGTAGAGATTCGTGAGCAGAATAAACCCTATAGGGATAAAGAACTTTATTGTGGGAACTGAATGCTCCATAATCCATTTTTCCCCAGTAGCTTCCAGTTTTTAAAATCTACCTGTGCCAACAGAACCTTGCAGAAATGAAGGGTTGTTTTGTTTTCTGTTGCTTACAGACCTTAATAAGATAAGTGAGTCTAAAAACTGCCTCCTAACTCCTTTTTAGATTCAGTTAGTAGACAGGATATTAACCTTCAAATCTTCCTTTCATAATACCGATTACTGTCAGATGTTTTTAGCTATCCAGACTCTTAAACTTTGTATTCTCTAGAAAGGGTAGCTAAACTGTTGGAATGCTTTTATTACGTGGGATAGACGCTGGAATGCCTATCCCCTTATATGTCCATGTTAATAAAGGGAGACTAGTAAGGTTAGAAGCTTCTGGAAGCTTAGAGACAATATAGTTCAAATTCCTTCACTGATGAAAGGAATGGAAGATCAGAGAAAGGAAGGGATGTGTGCAACTAATTCATAAAGAAATTTGGTAGAAATCCTGGTCTTTTTACTCACAGAAACACTCGGTACCCTTCTTCTGAGGGCAGTAGGTAGAGAAACCTTCCTCCAGACGCTCGTAGTAAGAGGAGACGGGACGCGTTTACTCAGAAGACTGCCTTAGCTAAATAATTCTTCATAGGTGTACTTAAAGGCTCAGTGCTCAGTCGCTAAGTTGATACTTAAAACTAACCGCTGCCCTGCCTTTCACCGGGAGAAGAGAGTTTGTTCTTGCTTTTAGAGATTGCCGAATTAGAGCTTCCACTTGGAGATGTAAAAAGCACAGGTCTAGCGCTTCAGAGCAAGTCTTGCAGGTCAGGGTGAGCAAATACAGACTGGGGGATCGTGATTGTAACTGGAGCCAAGATTAGATGAAGTTACTTGGGGGGTCAGTATTGAGCCGATCAGAGAACGTAGCTCAACTCCCCCCCCCCAAGGGTCACTGACATTTGGAGAATGGATATGAGAAAGTTTGCTTGGAGTGAGTCTGACCAGACATGGCCGGAGGAGTCTAAGAAACCAGAGGGCTTTGCCCCAGGCAGTGTTTTCATGGACAGAAGATGGGCAGCCAGGCCCAGCGTGGCCTGGTGTCGTGATTTGAAGGTGAGTTGCCCACCCCAGGCGCCTGCGTTTGCATCGAGAAGGTCATGGTAACTTTAGGAGGTGGAGCTTTGCTGAAGAGAAGAGGTGGAGGGGCCGGGGTTAGCCAGCCCCGCCCTGCTTCCCCTAGCGGTCTGCTCCAGGGGTCAGCTGCTGGCTCTTAGCCTCCACGATGTCCACCGTGACCTAAGCGCCTCCAGTTGCGGCCTGCCCTGCCTTCTCCACCATGATGGACTAGATTCCCCCCCCCACTGTAAGCCAAATAAATCTGCCTTTCTCCCTTAAGTTGCTTGCGTCTGAGTGGTATCTCATAGCAACAGAAAGAATAACTGCGACTCCTGGCAATCCCAGCGCGCTTAGCCGCAGAGCCCCGAGAGGACAGCCACACCTGCATCGGAAACGCAGATGAGGGGGGTTCATTGAGTCAAGGTGAACCAAGAGGTGAACACGAGGTCATGAGAGCAAAACACGGAGGCTCATTTGGCTCTTAAATATAAGCAGTGTTTGCGTGCGGGGATAGGGACACGAATTAGACAGAACCTCAGTACCCAACAAAGTGAGACATGCTGGGTGGTGTAACGTTACTCTTAACTGTTGCTGTGAGAGAGCACCCAAAGTCAAACACCTTAAGGGAGAAAGGGAGATTTAGTCAACTTACCGTTCCAGAGGGGAAATACAGTCTTTCACGACAGAAGCGGCATGGCTGGCTGGCCGAAGCTGGAGACAGGCTACGTCACGTCCATCCAAGAGGCTAGTGGTTTCCTGGAGAATCTTTCTTCTTCCCTTCTGTGGTTCCTTTAATCTGGTCCACTACTGGGAAGTTCCAATGAGATCTTTG
Organism: Typhlomys cinereus; assembly: GCA_023101885.1. NCBI lineage: Eukaryota > Metazoa > Chordata > Mammalia > Rodentia > Platacanthomyidae > Typhlomys > Typhlomys cinereus. The sequence goes on along the minus strand of JALPQD010000829.1, from coordinate 198,672 downwards.
GAGGTTCTGATTGGATCTATGGGTGATTTTTGTATTATCCAGATAATCTCTTCAGTTGGTCTCAGCTGATCTTAGTTAAGGCCAGGTGTGTCAAGTTGATACCCAGGATTAACTATCACAGGTGGTCTTGCAGTCGCTTGCATGGCTGCTGATAAATGCCAATCAAATGGCTTAAGGGAACAAGGGGTTTATTTCCTTGTGACAGTCCGGGTACAGTTCTCAGTCCAGCTTGACAGGGAGAGCACGCACCAACACTAGGGCCAAGGGAACTGGCCACACTATCACCACATAATGGCTGAGAGATGGACAATCCTTACTTGCCAGACCAGCATGTCTGGCTAAGTGAACAGAAAGATGCCAACTTCCTCAACCACCTCTCTGTATTTTATTCACCTGTTCAGGGCTTAGTCCCACCCACCACGGGTTGGGTCTGCTCCATCAACTAGACCATCTCTGGCAGGTTTGCTCTGGGCTAACTCGACCATTAATTCTCCACAAATGTGCCTGGAGCTCAAACCCTCAACAGTCAAGTTGACACCTGTGCTTAACTATGACAGGTGGCCTGTGCTAATATTCCCAGTTCTGGGGAGGCAGAGATGGGAGGATCCCTGGAGCTTGATGGTCTGCTAGTCTTGTGGGATTAGTGAGCTTCTGGGTTCATTGAGGGTTCTGTGTCAATAAAAGGTGGAGAGTGATAGACACACAGCAATGACCTCTGGTCTCCATCATAGATACTCACGCACAGAAACAAGTGAACACACACACACAGTGAATTGCGCAGGTGGGCGCTTGCATGTGCATACAGACAAACACACAGACACGGACACATACAGACACACAGACACACAGACACACACACACACATAGCCATCTCTGTGCGTCTACACAAGTGCTGCTAATGAGCTGTCTTTTAGAAGACACGAAACAGAGCAGAGAAGGGAGGGGATGAAGCAAAATCAAGACACGTTTGAAAAGGGATTGGAATGATGGAATTCAGGGCCCCAGTTCAGAGAAAAAGTGGGGCCATTGTGGGCAGATACAGGTTAGAGGCAGGCTTGGTGGTGAGAATCTGCCCATTTCCCATCAGAGCAATTCATTTCAGGGAAGGGTAGAGTGCAGATGTTTGAGGAGGGCGGATAAATTAATGAAGTAACTAGAATGGAGAATTAATGAAGTAACTAGAATGGAGTCTCGGAGGACCCAAGGATTGTTGGCAGTGCCAGGGATCCAAACGGGCCGTTTGGGAATGGGTGGTGACGCCCCTCTGTGAGGCTGTCTGACGACCCCACAGCTCGGTAGACAAAGAAATCAGAAACCTTGGCTTGATCCCAGTGGAGTTTGGTCAGGTGTGTGGGAGAATGGACAAGGGAAATAACAGAGCCAGAACGTTGAGGGTCTTCGAGAGATGGGGTGACAGTCAGGGTCTCAGACCCTCTGTGAGATGGGGAAAGTAGGGAGAGGGGACACATTCATTCTCTGACTCTCTCATTGGCTCTGTTACTTTAGGCAAAATTTCATGTATCTTTGGGATTCAATTTTTCCCCCTCACTTTATAAGTAAGGGTGTTGGCTAGATGATGGTTAATATCCTTTCCAGTTTTCGAATTCTGTGGTTTGATTTGGCGCAAGCGTGAGGACTCTATGGCCAGCAAGACACACTGCCAATTCCTTCTAGTCACTAGTCCTTCGGCAAAGTCCATTGATCTTTCAGCCTTCAATGCCTGCCAATTCTTTCTTCATTTTTTTCTCATGGAAATATGTAAAGTGCTCAGAACTCTTCCCATAAATCAAAAGTAAATATCTGGTGGTTGTTGGTAATACCACCCTGCTATTAATTTCCCCAGTCTGCCTTGGATTCCATTCAGCCCACCTAAAAACAAACTGTGTCACTGAGGGTCTGCTTCGTGCCGAGTTCCTGTGATGGGAATTAAGAGACACAGAGACGGAAGGAGAGACACGGCCCTTGTTCTGTTAGAGATCAGCAGGAAGACCACCGGTAGGGAATGTATGTCAGGAATATAAACCTCGGTATTCACCCCAGGTACGAAAGAGCAATTTCTTTCTCTATTTTTCTCTAAAAACTTAATGTCTGTTTTGAGGCCCCCCCCCCTTTTTTTTCTTTAACCAGGTTGAAATAAACTCAGTTGGAGTCCTCATCACTTTTTGGGTCATGACTAACTCTAGAGCTTATGTAATCTGAAGGCATTAGGAGGGGAGACTTTCTGGTCCTGAATATCGTGTGTGTCAGCACCATCTTCAGGGACATCCAGGGGGACGATAGTCATCAGTCTGAAAGGTCCCTTCAGGATTTTCTTTTGGATTCTTTCTGCCTTTCTGGACTGTATACTCATTGCTGCATCTTTCCTTTTATACTTAAAACACGCCGCCCATTGAGGTTCTACCTGGGAGACAAAGTACCTTCTCCATTTGGGAAGTAGCCTCTTGACTCCATTTACTTCTGTCTTTCTTTCTTCTCATTCTGGGCTCCTCTAGTGTGGGAAGAGTGGGCAGGTGATGTATAAAGAATCCTGTTAAAAGGGATGTCCAATTCCCTATCCTTTCTGGGAAATCTCTTCTCTCTCTCTCTCTCTCTCTCTCCTGTTCTTACATCCTTCTATCCTTCTCAGGCAATCAGCACTAAGTAGATGACTGCCCAGATGTGGAGGGGAGAAGAATGTGGAGGAAATACGTTGGAAATTGTCTCCAAAGGGCAAAGACAGAAGGTGCTATAAGATGAATAAGCATTGCGTTTGGGGTCTCGGAGCATTTTAATGGAGATTTTTGGCTTTACGTGAAAGAAATAAGCACTGGTTCACTTATGTCTGGAGAAAAGCCACAGTTCTATTGAAAGGACTGTAGGTAGCCTATTGGGTAGGTAAGAGGTGCTGAATAGATGCTTCTAGAATGGCCAGAACCAGGGCAGCAGGGATGGTGGCAGCAGAGGTGGAACCTAAGAATCATTGAGGGAGGGTGGCCAGACAGCTGGGCTCTGGTGTGTTTCCATTCAGGAGCAAGTCCCTAGAAGATAGGATCTGATTGGTTGATATGGTTGCCATGATCACGCCAGTGGCTTGGCTTCCCCTGGCAGATGCCGCGTGTGGAACAGAGAGAAGTTGCTGGAAGGCACTGGAGAGGCAGAAGAATGTGGGGTGAGGAGTAGACAAAGCACTGGTGTCTGCCCAGGAGGAATGAAGGAATGAGTCTCATCAAGAAAAAAGATGGAGGGGCTGGAGAGGTGGCTCAGAGGTTAAGCCTCCGCCTTGCAGGCGGAAGGTCCTGAGTTCGGATCCCAGAACCCACGTATAGACGCCAGGCGGAAGCGGGGGCGGCCTGCGCTTCTGGTCCTGGTAGGGCGGAGCCTGTGAATCCCGGAGCAGAAGGAGGTGGAGGCGTCCATGGTGGTTCCCGAATTCGCCCGTGGTTCTACACACAACACACACACACACACACACACACACAGACACACACGTGCGTGCACATATACATACGTACATACGCACAGTTAAATAAATAAGAATAATAAAAAAAAAAAAAAAAGAAAACAGATGGAGCTTGTGGGAAGGCTCCGCAGGTAAGGACCTGAGTTCCAGCCCCCAAATCCACTTGGTGGAAGGAGAGAACTGACTTCCAGAAGTTATCTGCCGACTCCACACATGTGCCATGAATGCCCATGCCCTTTCTCCACCCACCTCTAAATACACAAAATATTAAAAAAAGAAAGAAAAGAAAAGAAAGCACAGACAGGCTGAGAGGAGAAGGTAGGCACGGGGGGCTTTGAAGGCTGGGAGGAGGCTGATGGACAGGGAGAAGAGATGGGACAGGGACAGGCATGAAAAGAGGGGGCGATAGGCAGAAGGAACGGCTTGAACGATGGCCGAGACGTGGTGAATGTGGAATCCTTCTGAGGCGCTCTGAGAGTTTTGCTGGAGCTTAGCATAGGAGGAGAAGTAAAGAGGAGGGTAGATGATGGGCAGTGTGTTGACCTGAGAGGTGAGGGGCAGGGTAGATGACAGGGCAATGTATGGACCCAGAGACATTGCAGGAAATTAAAATGAAGGATGCTTCAGGGCTAAGGTGTGTCCTCCCCAGATCTCTGTGCTGAAGTAGCGCCTCCTACTAATCTCAGATTGTGACTGCATGTAGACCTAGGTGCAGGCGTGGTGCTCTGATGTCATGATAGGATGTCATCGACAAAGCTCCTGCTGGGGAAACGTGTATTTAAGTTACACAAATAATTGGAAAAAATCTCTTTCATTTTTAAGGGTATTTTAAAGTATTTTGTTTAGGCATTTATTTACTTGAGGGGGAGAGAGAGAGAGGAGCGAGAAGAAGGCATGTGCATGCATGCATGCTTTGGCACACAGGTAGACGTCAGAGGACAACCTTCAAAGCCAGTTCTCTCCTTCTACCCCGTGGGCTTGCGGAGATGAAACTCAGTCTGCCAGGTTTATGAGCAGGTCCCTTACCCACCAAGCTATCTTGCAACCCTCACCTATTGATGATAAGGAGTTTATGGTTTCATAGCCACCTTAAGGCGCATGTGGTCTATGGACTGTTGCTTGTGAAAATGTCTGAGGAGTCACAGAGGAACGATAAGTTTTGATCAGGGTGACTTCAGTCATTATTGGAAGAAGATATAAAGACACGGGTGGAGAGGAAAGACCAAGTGAAGACATGGATACGAAACAACCATCTGCATGCCAAGGCGAGAGGCCCCCAAAGAAACCAACCTGCTGGCATGCGGATTGTAGAATTTGTGGTCTTCAGGACCACGAGAAAATAAATTTCTGAGGCTAAACCATCGCCCAGTGAGTGATTCTCCATTATGTCCACTCTAGGGAAGGAGAGTTAACATTTTTCTTAATTTACAAACAGTGCTTACTCAAGGGAACTTTTTAAGTAGGGAACATGTGTAATTAGACGTATGCATCAAGAAAATGAGCCTCACGATAGTATGAGGGAAGGATCTAGGTAGAATCTGGAGGTTGAGAGACCAGGTGGTTGAGTCGGCTACTGCAAAAGTCTTTGGAAAGGCAAATGTGGCAACTGGACAGTAGGAACTCTCAGAGAAGAGAAGAGACTGGGCAGTTATCTTAGAAAAGGCGGTTATTTTAGAGATGGAATTCACAACTCTGGGGGCACAAATCGAATGGTAGAGGAGAGGAGAGACTTGCTGAGATTGTTCTAACCTGTTCACAGGGAGAAGGAGTCTTGGGGGTCTTAGAAGAGGACCCTTGATGATGGATAACAAGAATCCAATTCATAGCAGCTTAAGGAAAAATGGAACTTATCAGCTGATGTAATTATAAAATCCAGGGGATTTGCAGCCGGCTTCAGGCAATTTTCACTGAGTTGCCTGAAAGCTGTCTTCCTCTCTTGTCGGCCTTCCCTCTGCAACTTACATGTGGCCAGGAAAATGGTGTTAGCATTTTTAAAGTTCATAATAGAAGAAAGACATCTTGTGACTCCTGTTATCAGTGTGCCAAAACCTAATTAGGTTGGGTACTTACCTCTTAAGAGGCTCTAAAGCCGTAGCCCCTGGACTGCCCATTCAGGTCACAAACTTGATCATCCAAGGAAGATCTCCAAGGAAACAGAGAGTGGATGCTGGGTGTGGTAGTGTGTTTTTGCATTCCAAGCTCTGCGGAGAAGACAGAAGGATTTCTGGGGTCCACTAGTCAGCTAGCCTGGTTTACTTGGGCAGTTTCAAACTAATGAGAGACCTCATTGAAAAGAATGGAGGATAGCACCTGAGAATGACACTTGAGGTTGTCCTCTGACCTCTATACCCAGGTGCACACACACACACACACACACACACACACACACACACTCCCCTCAAATGAACCAAGAAGTGAATCAGACCATAACGGTAGGCATGTTGTCAGTGAGTTAGAATTGGGGCATTTTCCTATGGGGTAGACTAATATCTAGTCAAGGAGAGGTTGCAGGGAGGATGGAGTGAGATAAGAGAGAGGGAGAGAGACTTTCTCAGAGGCCATGGTGATAGGAAAGAAGGTGTGCCCGCTGTCTAACCATCTAACCAAATTTTTGCATTTGAACAAAGAAGAAAGGAAGAAAGTACTGGAGACATTGGAAAAAGGGACAAGCCACCTAGGAAGTGGAATTTGTAGCTGAGCTCTAACAAGGACCTAAGAAGAAGACCTCATTAGCTGTTTACAGAGGCAAAGGAGTAGGTCTCGCTAGATATCCCAGGCTGGCCTTGAACTCACGACTCTTCTGTCTTTTCACCCCGGGTGCAAGAATTACAGCCATACGCAAGTGTGTCTGGCAAGTGGTTGCCTTGTTAAAAGCCTACATTTTTAGGAGCACCCATCCACCATAAAGCTCACGGCAAGGTGGGGTGCTCGGCTCTAGACTCAGGGTTCTTGACCATATTGACAAATCATTGCAAACTCTCGTGCATCACTGGTTTATGAGGGAATGGGGGCTCAAGGAGGAGATTCCCTGTAGAATCCGGAGGAGATGAGTCTTGGAAGTCTAGAATCTTGAGTCTGGACCTATCCACAACCCATGTCTTCCATGCTGGGTGTCTGCCTGAAGTTTTCTGTACCCAGAGGTACATGGGAGATGCTTGTGGGGTGACGGGGCAGGAAGGTAAGACATAGAAGAGAAGCAGGGCATGGCGGCTGGGCAGATGCCACGCCCCCACTGAACGGAGACCCTTGTGCCTCTGCAGCTGATGGCTGCTGATGGGTGTGAGACCTAGCGTTTCCCGGATGCCATGTCTAAGAGACATGGGCAATGTTAACTTGCATGTAAAATGTCCCTGGGTTGTTTTTTTTTTCTTTCATATGGGCAGCTTATCGTAATACACAGACTCCGTGTAGGCAAAGCAGGCTGGAGGGTTGGGCTGTCAGTTTATGACCAAAGCTCTGTATCTGGTGCTGGTGATCAAAAGACCTTGGTACAGACAAGCAGGAAGGCAAGCGACTTCACTGTGGGTTCACCTTTGCCCAAGACCTTGGTGGGGAGACTAGTCCTGAGCCCTGGTACCAGAGTGGTTCCCCAGGTCCAGAAATGAGAGAAAAATGAGACGATGTGGGGGCTCTGGGCAGTTTTTTTTTAAAAAACTTATTGTGTGTGTGTGTGTGTGTGTGTGTGTGTGTGTTTATGAGAGAGAGAGAAAGAGAGAGAAAGCATTGTGTGTCCCTGTGGGGGGACCAAAGGTGACTTTGGGAATCATCCTGGATTGCTTCTACCTCCTTCTTGCTTTGCTGTGGGATTTCCCAGGCTCCGCTCATGCAGGCCACTGCCTTTTCTGCCTGGCGTTTTTAATTGGGACCTAGGATCCGAACTCAGGAGGCAGAGTCTTAATCCCTGAGCCATCTTCCCAGCCCGAAGCAGGGGTTTCTGCTGGCTAGGCAGGCTTTCTACCTCTGAGCTATAGCCCACGCCCCAGGCAAAGTTTTTACATCTCTTTGAGCCAAATGTGACCCTGGCCTCCTGGAAGAGCGAGTCAGACCAGTGGCTCTGAAGCACAGGAGAAGGGGTCACTACCCAAATCCCCCCAAGACTCAGGGAGCATCATGAAAGAGGGGGTGGGGGTGGTGGAGGGAATGGAGGAGCCCAAGGAGGGGGAAGAATTGATCGACACCTGGGTCTCCGGCACGTGACCTCGTTGTGCACCAAGAACTCACTGCTCGCTCATGAACTCAGCACAGCTGTGGTTATTTGCCCAGACCTGCAGGAGATCCAGCCAGGTCAGCATTCCTGCAGGGGGGGGGGCTCCTGAGGCCCCCACCCTAGAGGAGCCAGTGGCCACTGGCGGCTGCTGGGAAAGGAAGGTCATTCCCTTCAGGGGTTCAGTCACTGGCAGGTGGCCCGTGCTCTAGTGCGTGACCGCACATCTACACACGTGTGGGCAGCGTTAATGGGACTCAATGAGTTCTTAAAAAAAAAGAAAAAAAGAGGATGGGAAGATGGGAAAGGGAGCGTGCTTGCGGAGGACCCAGGAGAAAGTGTTTGGGGAGACTCAGGGGAAGCAGGAGGGGAAGTGGGAGTGGGTACGATCAAGATACACTGTGCATCTTGCTAGTCACCCCCAAAGGGGCCCTATGAGCCACATATGCAGAGGGACAGGAGGGTGGGAGGGACATGGTGGGATGGGTGAAGGGAAGGAGGGGATGTGGGAGGTGGGGGGATGGGTAAGGACAAATCTCAATTAAAAATAAGACTAGATAAATTCATTTAAATAACTGTCAAAGAATAAGTAAAAAAGACTCTGTGCATAAAAAAGGACTCTAATATGGGACAAGCTCATGTCGAAGGTTCCCATCTCCTGTGTGTCTTCCTGACTGGGGGGGAGGAATCTGAGCTCAGCTCAGCTCTGACTAGAGGGTGAGGCAGGTGGTCAGAGGTCCTAGCCTGCTTCTGTGAGGCTAGAGGCGTTTGCAGCTGCTGAGTTTTAACTCCGGGCGGTGCGGTGCACTCGGGCTCCCACATATATTCCAGTCTACACAGACAGGTAGGATCCCTGAGGGTCCAAGCTGCCCTCTGGTCTTTCTTCTGCTGCTTTTTTCTTTCACTTTTAGGTGGTTCTGGCTCAATCCTGAAAAGCTACACACCTGTGTGTTGGTGCAGCGTGACTTTGAAACTCATCTGTGATTTTCATCTTAGTTTCCTTTGATCTGTTGTGTAAACCTGGGAAATGCTTTAGTGATGGCCATTCTGTGCTTTTTTTTGGAATGAAACAAATAAACAAATGTACTATCTGGATTGAAATAACAATGCAAGTTGAAATGATGTGTTGCCGACATGTAGATAGGGCTAATGCCATGATATCATACATTCAATGCTTTATTTTTGCATTTTCTGTACAATGAGGTGCCTTGTAGGGTGCAAAATGAGCAAGACCAACGTGTGTCCCCGCTTTCAAGCTCAAAATAGGAGGTTCAGAACAAATGGACCAGATGAGACCAACTGATGACTCCCAACCTCTATGTCGCCCACACATACACTCTTGGACTCATGTGTTAGTATAGAGAAACAGGCAAGCAGATAGACTCAGCGCTTTGTATAAAATCTATTCATGGTGGGGGGGGGCGAAGAAAAGGCACCTATTTCTGTTTGCATGATCCAGAGGTGACATTTAAGGCTGACTAAAGATTTGCAGATAAAAGGTTGTTGTATGACTTTTCCCAGGAGATCCTATTTCTGCTCACCCCAGATAGAGACTGAAGAAATGATTTCATCCAAGATGAACCAACTCGGTGAACCAGGAATTAGGAGTCACTTACAGATTAGAGGTTCCTTACAGGAGGAACATAGTTGGGTTGGATTGCTGCTTCACCATTGCTCCATCCTAGCATGGATAGGTGACCTTCAGAAAAGCTGCATGTTTTTAAAATATTTATTTATTTATTTATTTATTTATTATTTGTTTGTTTATTGTGAGTGTGTGTGTGTGTGTATCAGAGAGCATTGTGTGTCCCTGTGGGGTACCAAAGGTGACTTTGGGAATCACTCTGGATTGCTTCTACCTCCTTCTTGCTTTGCTCTGGGATCTCCAGGCTCCACCCACCAGAACTGGAAGTTCAGGCTGCCCACCATTTTCCACTTGGCATTTTTTATGTGGGACCTGGGATCCGAACTTAGGACCTTTTGTCTCAAGGCAGAGTCTTAACCCCTGAGCCATCTCCCCAGCCCAAGCTGTATTTTTGTAGTCCCACATGACTGAAGAGTCCCAACTCAACTCCCCATAGTTATCCTTGTGTGTGTGTGTGTGTGTGCGTGTGCGTATGCATGTGCGAGTGTGTCTTTGCTCTGGGGTTTCCCCCAGACTCTACCTTTCAGGCTAGAAGCATAGTACCCCCGCCCTATTTCCTGCCCTATTTCTTGAGGGTGTTTTCTATGTGGGATCTAGGAACTGAGCTCAGGTCCTTTAATTTGCAGAAGCTTTAACCCTCAGCCATCTCTGCAACTGCTGGCTGCTCACACATCCTTGAGAACGGGCGGACTCTGGGGAGCCTTCTCCCTCCCCGTTAGGAAATGTTAACAGGCTCAGATTGGCGAGGGGTCTCAGAGGCGGTCCCAGCTGCTCCGATTCCAGGCAGCCATAGTCACATCGATCCCTGGAAAAAAATGACACACCACAGGGATGGACAGTTTTTTCTAGGCCTGAGGAAGGGATGAGAACTGAAGCAGCAGGTTCCTTGGCAGAGCTACCAGCCAAGTGTTGAGCGGTTCTCCTCCTAGAGACTTGTTCCACCAGGCATACCAGGAGAGCGTTTGGGCCCCGCTGGCTTTCCAGTGGCCGGGGATGCTGCATCTCATGCTGCCCGTTCTGGGAAGAAACTGCCCTGCTGTGCAGGTTTGGGGAAGCATAGTGTTTCAGCTGGTTTTTGGCAAAAAATTGGTTTCAGAGTATTTTTAAATGAGGACTTCGATATAAACATTATTGGAATGTGTGTGTGTGTGTGTGTGTGTTACCAGAGGGTGCCTCGGTGCATGAGTAAGCCTATGGAGGCCCAAGGGTGACTTTGGGAATCCCCCTGAAATGCTCTATCTCAGAGCATTGCTTTGCTCCGGGGTTTCTCAGGCTCTGCCTTCTAGAACCAGAAGTATAGGCCGCTATCATTTCTGCCCAGCATATTCTATGTGGGATCTTGGGATGTGAACTTAGGTCCTTTGCTTGCAAGGCAAAGACTTTAAACGATGAGCCACTCCCCCTCCCCCTTCCAGACACTATCAGAGTGTTATTGATAAAAACAATCCTGTGTTATCTAAAATGCAAAATCCGTTTAATTGATTCTCAGGAATATTTGTGAGTGTGAGCTGTCCAGTGGCAATGTGGGGGAACAGGGAGAGGACCAACTGCTGTGCTTTGGAGTGTGAGTCCCAGGGGTCTTTGTGTTGATGCATAAATCCCGCGGAGTGGCAATAAGCGAGTGCAAATTAATCCAACTGTAGTGTTTGGAGGTGATTAGGATTAAATAGGGTCATCAAGGTACAACCCTCGGAATTGAACCTGGTAGGGTTTTTTCTTAATTTTCTTTTTTTTTAAACTTTATTTATTTTATGTGTGCATTTGTATGGGTGTATCAGAAGGTACTGTGTGTCCCTGTGAAGCATCGAGGGTGACTTCAGGAATCATCCTGGATTGTTTCTACCTCCTTTTTGCTTCACTGTGGGATTTCCCAGGCTCTGCCCACCAGGGCCCGAAGTTCAGGCTTCTCCTGGAGTTTTTTTATGTGGGACCTGGTATCCCAACTCAGGACCTTCTGCTTGGGAGGCAGAGTCTGAATCCTGAGCCATCTCTCTCTCCCTTATAAGAGGGAGAGAGACCAGAGGGCACACCCGTGGTCTTCCTGTCTCGTGCCCCTGGTATGTTCTCTGTCATCTTGGGACTCTGTCAGGAGGAAACATATTATCAGACACAGCCCTTCTACCGTGCAAAACTAGAAGCCAAGATATACACCCCCTTTTTCTTTATAACAATCCACCGGGCCTGGTATTTCCTTACAGTGACAAAAAAGAACTAGTATTCTGACTTGTCTCAGTTCAAGCACCGGATGCCCCATGCCTCAGGGCATCAAACCACAAGGTAGCGCCAGCTTGGATGGCATCTGCACACTGAGTCGTTCCTATTCCAACTCCTGGAACTTGGCAGCTGGTTGGGGCAGGGGTTCATGTGGCGGGCGCAGCCCTTGGACGAGCGAGCGACACACACGAATAGCAGTTGATAAAGAATAAAGTCTAACTAGCCGCAAAGTGGATGGAGCCTGTGAGAAAGACAGAAAAACAGAGGGAGAAAAGAACATGAGGGCCGGCGGGAGGGCTTGGTACCAAGGCTGGGACCACCAATTCCAGCACGTCCTCTGGAAGATGCTAGTATGTCGTGGAGCGGGCCATGAGGCACATGAGCTTCTGATGTCCCCCCCTTTCCCGTTCTTACTGACCCTCCACATGCCCATCTTAAGGGACAGCTATTGCTAATTTTTTCTTTTTATTTAGCGTTTTGTTTTTTATCTACTTGTTTATTTATGTTTACTTATTCTATTTATTTAATCGTGCGAGTGTATGTGTATGTGTGTGTATGTGTGTGTGTGTGTATACACTCATCCGTGTGCATGCATACAACACAACACGATGAGATGTGTGTGGAGGTCACAGGACAACTTGTGAGAATCCGTGCTGCCCTTCGATCACGTGAGTTCTGGGGATCATACTTAGGTGACATCAGCTGTGGAGCCATCTTGCCAGCCCTAAAAATCTTTTTTCTTTTTCATGTGCCATGTCCTTTAGTGGCTTCTTCCTTAATAGAGTTAATGAAAGACATTATTGTATTATTATGTTTAAGAATGGCAGTTTATAGAATGATATTTTTTAATTTATTGCATGTGTGTTTGCATGTAGGTAGGTGTACATGGGCGTGCGGGCGTGCGTACAAGAGGACACTTGTGTGTGCGCCTGTGGAGGCCCAAGGACAACTTCAGAAATCATCCTGGATTGCTCTCCCTCCCTATTGCTTTGCTCTGAGGGTTCCCAGCCTCCGCTTTCTAGGTCAGAATTATAGGCTGCTGTCCTTGTCCTGTCTGGCAAGCATTTTTAGGTGGCATCTGAGGGTCCAAACTCAGGTCCTTTTGCTTGTGGGGCATCTCCCCATCTCCCCAGCCCTGAACATTTTTAACATACAGAAAAGTAGAGAGAGTTTTACAAAGAACACCCACATGCCCACCACCTGGGCAGGGCAACCAAGCGTTTATACTTCTGTCACTTCATCTCATCTTTCGGATACATTTCAAAGCAAGTTACTTCACCCAGAAACACCTGAGCATACACACCACTAACTAGAACCTAGTGGGGAATTGGTGTGGCTCTCTCTCTCTCTCTTCTCATCTTGGGACAATATTTAGACACGATGAGATGTTGAGATCTTAAGTGTATTTTTCCTTTGCGTTCTGGCAGACACACCCCTGCCTACATCTCAAATCCTTATCAAAATACTGAGCAGCACTATCCATTGGACGCCCCCTCAAATCTTTTTCCAGTCTTCCAGTCAATCCTTGCTGTGCCCCACAGCCCCTTCTTGTCATCTACCCTGAGGAATTGCTATTCCGATTTTTTTTTCCCTCCACAATAGATTAGATTTATCTGTTCTAGATAAAGTGTGCATCTTTGGAACCATAGGTGATGTATTACTTTTTAAAAATTGTGCGTGTGTGTGTGTGTGTGTGTGTGTGCAGAAGTGTATCACTTTCTACCTTATTCTTTAGGCCCCACAGTGTTTTCCATTGAACCTGGAGTTTCATATTTAAAATAAACTAACTGGTCAGCAGCTGGAGTTACAGCCATATGCCACCATACAGGTTTTTGTGTGGCTTCTGGGATCTGAACTCAGGTCCTCATGCTAACCCAGTAAGCCCTTTACTCACTGAGCTATCTTCCCAGCCTAAAACATACTCTTTCATGTTTGGTTTTCTTTGCTCAACCATGCGATTTCTCTGTGTTCACGGGTTCACAGCAGTGCTGACCAGGATCGCCTTGAACTGTAAAGCTGTCATTGTTTAATGGACACCTGGTTTGTTCCCAGTTTTTAAAGACTGTACATCCAGTTTCTCTGGGCATGATTGTTTGAGTCTTTTGTGGACACGTTTTCATTGCTCTGGGCTAAACACACGGGAGTGGAGTTGCAGCTGTGACAGAATGACTGTGTCTAGCAGAGACTCCTGCATGGTGGGAACTGTCTCAGTGTAGGTACTGACATCGCCCAGCATGTGTGGTGTGTTCCTCCCTTTCTCTCTGCACTTTCTTCTTCCCATCGCCCGCTCTGTGTTCTGCAAGCCTGTGCGTGTCTGTCTCTTGTCTTTCCCGACAGTCTGGCCAGTTTCCCCCTTGCCTGAAGATCTTTCTGGTGCGAGGCAGCAGCGTGGGGATGAAAAGGTCTGGTTTTGGTGACCTTACAGATGAGGTCACTGAGCTGCCCTGGGCCTCAGCCTCATGCGCTGAGGTGGGGCTCAGCACTCAGCAGGTGGGGCTATGCTCAGGAGGCCCCCGTTTCCAGCCCTCACTTCCTCTGTCTAAGACACCGATCCGGCAGAGAACCAGGAGACGAGGGAGACAGGAGATGACAGCTGTGGGCGCAGATGGAGAAGGCAGAGGAGAAACGCAAATAAGCTTGATTTCCCAGGTTCTTGGCCTGTCAGACAGGGACAAGTTTTTGGGGATCAGGACATCCCCTCTGTGGCTCGGATTTTTCCATCCTCGAATTTCAGGGTTAGATTCCCCATATGGCCTAGGTGTGTCCCCTGCTGATTGGTAGGTATCCCCAACACCCCCCCAAATATATGTATATGTGTGTATGTGAGAGAGAGAGAGAGAGAGAGACAGAGATGCTCTAGGGATGTGTATTGAGCCCTTCAGAACAGCATGGTAAACTAACTTATGCCAGTGAACCAGTGAGGAAAGCTAAAGAGGTCTTTTCTTGCACAGGTATACATGTTCATTAAGAAGGGTTTTGCAAAATGCTATCTTTTAAAATAGTGTCATCCAGAAGAAGGATGCCCATGGTAGGATGTTTAGCACAGCTGAGGAGTTCCTGTGGACCACCTGGGGCTGTGCATCTAAGCTCCTCTTTACTCTATAAAGGTTCTGGTACCATGTGACCCAGACTTCATTATGTACGGTGTATTTCAAACATCTTAACCCCGAGGCTAGGGAGCTGGCTCTGTGACTAAAGTGCTTGCTGTGCAAGCAAGAAGACCAGAGTTCAGATCTCTAGATAGCAGAAAACCAGAGTTCAAATCTACAGATTCCAGGTAAATTTCTGGGTTAGCGTAATGGCCTGCTTATAATTCCAGCCTCAGAAGGCAAAGACTAGGAATCTACAGAGCAAGCTGGGCCCAGGCAGCTAGACAATCTACGGGCCAGCTCTGAGTTTGATAAAAGACCCAGCCTCAAGAACAAGATGGAGGGCTGGAGAAACAGCTTGAAAACAAAAGGACCTGAGTTCGGATTCCACATAAAAAAGCTGGGTGGAAATGATGGTGACCTATACTTCTCGCGCGGCAAGGCAGAGCCTGGGGAGCCCCATAGAGCAAAGCAATAAGCAGGCAGAGCAACTCATGGTTCCCAAAGTCACCCTTGGGCCTGCGGAGGCGCACGATGCTCTCTTTTACATGCACAAAAATTAATTAATTAGAGAAATAGATAAAATAATAATAATAAAAAAGGATGAAACAGTGATTAAGGATGATTCCCAATACCAACCTTGGGCTTCCACACTCATATATGCACCCTTTGCATGCACACTTACACACATGCATGTGCCCACACACATACAAACACACAGCGTGCACACTTACACACATGCATGTGCCCACACACATACAAACACACAGCGTGCACACTTACACACATGCATGTGCCCACACACATACAAACACACAGCATGCACACTTACACACATGCATGTGCCCACACACATACAAACACACATACAAACATTCACATACCCCCTCCTATATGCACTGGAAAATGGAAAAAGAAAATAAAATCTTATCTTGCTGTATTCAGAAATACCCTCATACTGACCTGACGATACATATATTTTTTAAATGAGGTGTCTGGGCATACCAGTGGCTGCCTGTCATTTTCAGCCCGTGTGATCCCTTACGATAATTAACATATGGGTCATTTCAGAAAGGAAAAGTTGGGCCTGGGAAAGTGGCTCAGTAAAATGTTTGCCACTAAACATGAGCACCTTGCAATTCCCGGGAGCCAGGCACACGCTGGGCATGGTGGCGAAATGCGATCCTGGTGCCAGGAGGCAGAGACAGGTTGATTCCCAGCGCTGGTTGTCAAGCCAGCGTAGCTGAATCAGTGAATCCAGGTTCCATGTGAAACCCTGTCTTAAAGATCGGAGGTGGAGAGGGACCGAGGAAGACACCTGATTTCAACTTCTGCCCCCCCATGTGCACACGTGTACACATGAACATGCACACAGTGTGGACCCACACACACAGTTTCAGCAAGGCTGAAATAAAAGCTCAATAAAGGGAGAAACTAAGTAGGGGAATGTGCAACCCGCCCCCCCCCAGTATCATAGAATGAAAAAGAAGGGAAAAGGGTGAGATGGTGGCAAAAACAGGAGAGAAGGGTTGGAGAGATGGATCAGGGGTTCAGATTTGGCCTTGCAAGCAGGAGTCCTGAGTTCGGGTCCCAGGTCCCACGTAAATAAATGCCTGTATTTCCGACCTTGGTGGCGGAGCCTGGAAAAATCCCAGGGTGATGGAAAAAGGAGGCCGAAGCAATGCGGGATGATTCCTGAAGCCACCTTTGGTCCTCCACAGGGATACACAGTGCCCTCTGATATACACACACAAATAAAATAAATAAGAATTAGAAATATGAGAGAAAATTAGAAGCACAGAAAAATATAAAACTTTTAAAATATAATATTTTGTGCTGAAAAATAAAATCCAGGCTAACTCCATTCAGAAAACTGCCCAAAACCAGAACTTAAAACATAGCTTGGAGCCACAGCGCCCCCTGGTATATCTAACGGCAATGACATTCTTCATCTTCACATTGCTAATGAATTTTGACGAGCTCAAGATGTACTTGTATTTCACAACAAACACAAATTAATTATAGTTCAAAAGGAACACAGTTAGGCTTTCAATTCCGGCTCTAAGCAATCATATTAGTGATTATTTTTCTGTTTCTAATATGCCAATTAAGCTTATTAGATTCCCGCTAATTAAGTTACTTAACTCAAAGATAAGAGAATCCTAACATTCACCCAAGAAGGAATGAGCTCTAGCTTTCAAATAATTAATGCTCTTAGGTTGGAGCACTCCTCGGTCTCTTCTGCTATACCAGTGGATTGGATCTGAAGAATCACTCGCAGGGACGGAAAGAAAGCGGTAGCTGCTTCTGCGGCTGTGTGTTCTAGTCAGACGCTGGGATATGAGTACTGGGGCTTTAAGGCCCCTGGGCGTGCACCTGTGGGAACCTGTGCACACGCAGGCTTTGAAAAGAGGCCGGGACACAGCTGGAAGCTAAACTAGAGTTCTTATCACTGTCATCTACAGCCTTCTCCAGCAAGGGGGGAGGGCTGTATGCTTCAAGTACAGGGGGGAGCCACTTGATGTTTAACAACCCCATACCCCTCCTGTCCCTCCCTCCGCACCCCCTGCCACCACCACTGCAGGAAAGCCAGAGTGTGGAAGACACAGCCAGACACACAGAAACCACAGAAATTGCAAGGGTCACGCATGGCAAAGAAGAGCCCGTAAGTGAGATCAGGATCAAACCCCTCACAGCCGGACTCGGGTCTGAGAAGATGACAGGGGAGGACTGCATGACATGTCGGGCTGAAGCCAAGATAGTGAGAGCTGTAGGGGGTGGATCCAGTCTGCGCAAGCTCACACCTACCCAGGTGGCTTTTCATCCCAAGCTTGGGGAAGTAGGCAACCACTTCTCCCAGCGTCCCCCACCCTAATTGGTTTCCCTCCTTCCTCGATAACCCTGGGAATTTCTATTCAGTTGAAAAATGATTCTTTTATTCTTTTAAAAAAGACACTTTCTTTTTTTTTAGGCGTTAAAGATTGACAGCAACCAGACAGTTGTCCTTTTAGCATGTGCAGTCCCGGGGGAGGATACAGAAGTCTTCGAGAAGGCGGTTTCCTGTGACTGACAGCCATTTCCAGCGAGGAGCATGACTGTAACGCACCGCTAGCTGATACTTCTAGCAGCCAGAGGAAGACGCAGTTGCCCTCAATAGGGAAATCTAGCTGAGTCCCAGTGTCTCTGTGGTCCACTTCTCGAGCTCCGCAGCTCCAATGGCTTCTCAATAGAACTGTGTCGTATCTAGGAACAGGTCTAGTAGGTGGGTTTTCTGGGGGAAACATTTATTTTTTCATTTTTATTTTTTGTGAGTGCACGCATGTGTGTATGTGTGTGTGTGGGGGGGGGTGTACTGTGTGTCACTGTGGAGGACCAAGGGTGACTTTGGGAATCATCCTGGATTAGTTCTACCTCTTTTTTTTTTTTTTTTTTTTGCTTCCCTCTGGGATTTTCCAGGCTCCGCCCACCAAGGACCAAATGTGCAGACTGCGCCCACCATTTCCACCCATCTCTTTTATTTGGAACCTGGGATATTAACTCAGGATCTTCTGTTTGCTGAGTCAGAGTCTTAACCCCGAGCCATCTCTCCAGCCCTTTCTGGGGGAAACTTCAAGGGGAGAAATGAATGGGATGAGCTTTGCGTCTGGCCGGGCGGTAGATGTTCCGGTTATTGCCCATTCTCTTCCTGCTCGAGGGCTCATGCTTGACCCGTTCCCCAGCCTTGTATTCCTGCTGACCTACGATTCTCCTAATTCAGCGATTGGACCCTCATTCCCGAAGGATCCAAGCCTCTGGTCACTTTGATCTTTTCGGCATAGTGTCTACTATACGTGTCCGTTCATTATCAGAATGGTGTGGGAGTGTGAAGAGATGCCCTTAGTGGGTCACCTGAGTGCCAAACTTATGACACAGACGTGTAGCACCAGACCTACCCGCCTACTTCTACTCATAATTACAGTTTTCCCTGGTGATGGAGTGTCTGCTTCCCCTGTCTGTTTGCTCTTGGTGGGAGAATTCTCTAGCAACTGACCATGGCCTGGAGTTCTCAAGATTGTCACTATGTCCTTAGACAGATGTGCTGCCACCTCTGCACAGGAATCTCCTGACCAAGTTGGAGAGAAGGAAGCACAAGTTTCCTTGATGGGTGGCTGCAGGTGGAGGTAACTCGGTCCCCAGAATCATGAATCCCACTTACTGAGAGAATCTCACATGTACTGGCCAACATTTGGGGGCTGGCACTGGGGTTAGATTAAAGCACGATGGGTGATACTCTGTGATGATCTCCACAGGGTATCATTCCATGCTGAGCCCCAACTCATCCCCATCCACGTGGCTGGAGGATTCCTGGGGAGTCTCTATTCCCAGTCTTCTGTTCTGTGGCTTCTTTTATCTGGTCCACTCCTGGGAAGTTCCAGTGAGATACAGAAGTTCCAATCAGATCTAGGGCTGGTCTTTGCATTGTAAATGTATTGATCCAGATAATCTCTTCAGGTGGTCTCAGCTGATCTTAGTTAAGGCCAAGTGTGTCAACTTGACATCTACAATGCTTGTGGAGGCCCAAGGGTGAGATCTGGAATCATCCTGAATCGCTCTATCTCCTTCTTATTGTCAGTATTTTCACGTAGGATCTGGGGATTGTAACTCAGGTCCTTTTGCTTATCAGGCAAAGGTTTTAACCTCTGAGCCATTCCCCCAGTTCTACCACCCACATCTTTTGAAAGGCCTTTCCATCAAAGCAATGGCTGCCTGATGGGGCTGGCATGAGACAGGATCACTGGATTCAAGGTCACGTGCCCGCGTTGCCACCGTCTTGTGGTGGAGTTTGCCATCTGGTTCTGTCCTCCTATCAGAGATTCCGCTTCCGTTGGTGAAACCCTCTGTGTCCTTGCACAGAAGTGCTTCCCTGAGGCACCGAAGACTGGAAAGGAAAATCCGTGCCTGGAATGTATCACATTCCAAGCAAGAAGAATTTCTCTTTCATAGAGTAGAAAGTATTCACAGCAGTGACCTGCCACAAAGTGGCCTCTTCAAAGGATGGTGTCAGAGTGTGACGGGCAGTTTGGACATTTGGCAATGATAGCAGCTAGGTCAGCCGTCACATGTAATCCACCGTCAGGAACAGTTGTCATAGAGGGAGACAGAACAGTGTTGTGTCTTTTGTTGCTGTGATAAAATGCCAGGAAGGAAGGGTTGATTTTGGGGTTGAGGGTGTAGTCCATCATTGTGGGGAAGGCGTGGTGGGAGGAGCTTGAAGCAGCTGGTTGTATTGCATCTGCTGTCAGAAAGCATAGCCATGAACACTCATTTTCTTTTCCTTTTTTCCGGTTTGATTCAGTTTGGGAGCACAATTCACGGGACAGTGTTACATACATTCAGAGTGGGTCTTCTCTCCTCATTTAACCTCTCTGGAAACATCCACACAGACATGCTCAGTGGCGTACCTTCTAAGTGACTCTAAGACCGGTCAGCAATGAAGACTAAAGATCTCAGGAGGCAAAATATCTGAGCCTCACCGATGTGATTAGGTATGTATTAATAGCCTATTCATTTTGTCTTCCATGTATGTGCGTGTGGGGTGAGTGAGTTTGCATGTGTGAGTTTGCATTTGAGTGGGTATATGGACGTCTGCGTATAGAGGTGCGTTCCAATGCGTGTGCCCATGGAGGCCCAAGGGTGTTATCAGGAAGCATTCTCCATTGTGAGCCTGGGTCACTAATTAAACCCAGTTAACTTGTCCTGGGAATTTCCAGGCTCTCCTTGCTAGGGTGAGAACTACAGGTGGGAAACAGTCTGGTTGACATTTTTATCTGGGAGCTCGACCTCATGTCCTTTGGCCTGTGAGGCCAGTGTTTTAACCATGGGGCCATCTCCTCGGTCAGTTGATCATTTCTATTTGTTCATTTGTTTTAATCGTAGCAGTCACGGTTTGAAAGTGAGCTGTCCCCACACAGGCTCATGTGTTTGAATCCTTAGCTGATGTTTGAGAAGGTCCAGGCAACTTTAGGAGGCGGAGCCTCACTGGAGGAAGGCACGTCACAAGGGGGTGGGCCTTGAGGTGGGCGAGTCTCTCGCTGCTTCCTTGAGAGTTCCGCTCAGAGTTCTGCAGGATGGTCTCTCAGCCTCCGTGAGGATGCGACCTAAGCCGCCTCCAGCTTCTGCCAGCCAGCCATTCCTTTCCTCCCATAAAGGACTGTGTCTCCCATCTGCAACTGGAAGCCGGATAAATCTCCCTTTCTCCCCTTAAGTTGTGATTGAGTTTTGTCTCATAGCAACAGGAAAGAATAACTGCTACTACAGTACTTCATTCAATGGGTATATCACACGTTATCTCTTACTTAGTATTGGACATTTATTTCTTATTTCTAAGTTTTTTTTTAAAATATGGAACGCTTCATGAATTTGTGTGTTATCCTTATGCAAGGGCCTGCTAATCTTCTCTGTATTGTTCCAATTCTAGTACATGTGCTGCTGAAGTGAGTGCTATTTCCAAGTTTTTTAAGTCGATGTTTTATTTGTTTTAGTAATATTTTTATTCATTTTTTGGCACTTTCATACTGTGTACAATGTTTCTCCATCATATGCTTTCCCCATCCCATCCCATCCCATTTCCTCTGAGCCCACAACACGTTTCCCCTCCCCCCTCGTGTTCATTTATTTGTTTGTTTGTTTATAATAATTGTGTCCCATTAATGTTGCCACATGCACGTGTGTTTGGGACCATCTACTGGGCAAGGCAACCTACAGTGGCCACGCCTTTGAAGAGCAACGACTTTCTTCTCAGAAGCCATTAACTCTGACTTCTATAAACATCACACGCAAACACAAGATGGATAAATAAGTGTGAAAAAATAAAATATCAGCATAGAGCCCAACAACAGAGGAATGGATCATCATGTTAAATGAAATAAGCTAGACTCACAACCACAAATGCTGCATGAGGAATGTTTCTTCATCATACACACTCCTACGCCATCTATGAATTCCTCGGCTGGAGGGGAGGTCTTCTGAGCCCTTCCTCCATCCAAGCTTGAGCACTGATGAGCTGGATCTCATTGGAGGTTCTGTGCAGGTGACAAAGATGCTGTGAGTTCATGAGCAGTTAACAGCCGCTTGGACCACTGATGTCTTTTCTATATCCAAAGCAAGTTGAGAAATTTAGAAGAGAAAAGTTGATAAAATGTTCATTTAGCAAAATGACTGTAGTAGGTTCCCCCCAGGGCCCATAAAATTTCAATTTTTCTTATGAACTTGTTTGTACAAGATTGTGTCTGCTGTGCATGTGTGTGCGTGTGTGTGCATGTGTGTGTGTGTGTGAGCGCACGTGTGTGTGCATGTGTGTGTGTGTGGATAAGGCTTGAAATTTTTAATGATTAATTCAGGTGATTTTATACATATATACACATGAGAAAACAAGTAATATTTTATCTTTATTTACCCCTTCCTCTCTTTAGACTCTTTTTTTTGTTTCATACATGCTTTCTACACGTTACTGATTTATTTATATTTAAATCTTGATTCCCTCTGAAGGAAGACATGTTTTTGAGTCTGGCTTATTTTGTTAACATGATGATTCATTCTTCTGTTGTTGGGCATCTATGCTGGTATTTTATTTTTCACATTTATTTATTCATCTCGTGTGTGTGTGTGTGTGTGTGTGTGTGTGTGTGTGTGTGTGTGGTGTTTGTGGAAGTCAGAGGACAGTCTATGGAGTCAGCTTTCTCCTCCCATCTCCTCAGTGTGTGAGGCTTGCAGTGAGCACCTTTCCCTGTTTAAACCTTGCCAGTCCTGCTTCTGTATCTTGGCTATTGTGACCAGTGTAGCGACGAACATGGATATGTAAGTATCTCTGTGGTTGACATACACACGCACACATGCACACACACGCGCGCACACGCGCACACACACACACACACAAGAGAGATCCCAGATGATTCTTAGGCACACTTAAGTTTGAGAACCTGACAAGAAAATTCCTGCCTTCCTTCTGAGGGGTTGGAAGATGTACCCCAATATACTGGGACTGATACAATCACCATTTTGATGTGGATTCACTGATTTCCAGGCTGATTCCTGCATTGTTGATGATAAATGACCATCAAACGGCTTAAGGGAACAAGGGTTTATTCTCTCTCACGATTCCTAGTTACAGTTCTCAGTCCAGCTTGACGAGAGAGCACGCACCAACACCAGGGCCGAGGGAACTGGCCACACCATCACCACATAACAGCTGAGAGAGGGACAATCCTTACTTGCTAGACCAGCATGTCTGACCAAGTGAACAGAAGGATGCCGACTCTCTCAACCAGCTCTCGGAATTTAATTCCAGAACCTAGTCCTACCAACCATGGCTGGGTCTTCCCCCTCAGCTAGGCAATCTCCTGCAGGTTTGCTCTGGGCTTAACTCAACCATTAATTCTCTACAAATGTGCCCAGAGCTCAAACCGTCAACTGTCAAGTTGACATCTGTGCCTAACTATGACAGAGTCCTACCTTGGAGCCAGATTATAGAGTTGGGGACTGGCCTTAACTCTGCATTTTGGTAGCCAGGATGAAAAGCACTTACAGGCTGATACTGACAATTTAAGATTTTATAGCTAACACACACCACTGTCTTAGGGAGTCATAGCAGTTCCCCAACCCTTAATGCTAAAGGATTTAGATATGGTGGAAGCGCCTTAGTAATTGTGTTGGTTACTCTTGTGTGTGGCTGTGAGAGAGCACCCAAAGTCAAGCCACCTAAGGGAGAAAGGAGATTTATTCCGCTTACATTTCCAGAGGGGAGATGCAGTCTTTCATGGTGGACACGGCATGGCTGGCTGGCAGAAGCTGGAGGCAGGCTAAGTCAATGCGAGCATCTCAGAGGCTGAGAACTACGAGACTATTTTTACAAAAGCAGACTTCTCCAAGGTGGGACTAATCTACCTCAAAGCCCCCCCACCCACACGGTGACTGCCCTCCTCCAGCAAGGCTCCACCTCTCAAAGGTGCCATGATCTTCCCAAACACAGGAGACTGTGGGGGACACATTTCAAACCATGACAGTAATTTTCCTTGGTTAGGCAGTGAGGTAGCACCTTTTCGAGTTAGCTAGACCTGACTTTGGACAATAGTGGTAGCAATCTTTAATATGTGTGTTCCTTAGAAATAGCTCTTCCTTTAGAGATTGTAGTGGTGGCCAGTGGTTTGGGCAGAACCGGGCCTCTATCGTGTACTGGTTGCTTTGGCTCCCTTTGCTCATAATTTCACAACCCTGTTCCTTTAAGACCAGCAGGAACCTGTTGCAGAAGAGGCCCCGGCTCAGCAGATGTCTGTGTAGATTTAGCCTCGCCTGTTCCATGTGCTTCTTAGTCACTTTTTACTTGCCTGTTCAGAGATCCCAGCCCGACTTGTTCTCAAATTGGCCCCCAAATACGCTGGTTTTGGGGCTTGTCCTGGTTTGAACTCCATGTATCTGGCTTTTCATTTTCAGACCTCCACCCAGCCATGAATTTGCTTTTCTGTCTTTTTGCCCGGCTTTGGCATCTTCTAGAACCTGACCTCAGCTCAACCTGCTTTTGGCTTTGTGTTCCGGCTTGAAGGACAGCGCGATGGAACTTTGTTTCTTTGAGGAATGAGATGGAGCCCCAGGGTGGTTTGCCTCAGAGGAAGCCTGCGTTAGGGCTGGAAACAAACAGGTGCCTTGTGTAATAGCTTACAGAGGAGTCCTTCAACTTCACACAGACGGGGCTGTTTTTGTGACACTTTTCCTCTGCTTCTGCTTCGGTGGTAAAAGATGAATTTTTTTCCCCAATATTGAATGGAACATTGCAGAAGGAAAAAAAAATGGTTGTCTGTCAGTAAATAAGCAAACCTCCTCTACTTTACTTTTATAGTCTTTTTCTTTCTTTTTTTCTTTTTCAACCTCCTGGTTCAAAGAGGAGAATGTTTTTTACAATCTTGTTGTGTGAATACTATTGAATCTTCCACCTCTTAATTCTCCCTCCTCTGGAATGCTAATGTGCGGTTCAACATATTACTCCCCAGTATTTGAACCAATAGTTTGTGCAGATATTTGCATAAATTACAGCAATCCTGGCTCCAGAGAATGGGAAAGTAGCCTTTTTTTTTTTTAAACAACGAATGCTAATTTCCATTTTGTTACTCGTATAATATTTGGGCCAGGGTTTCTTAGAAAGTCTCCAGGGAATGCGCTTTACAAAAGAAAATTAGCTGTCTGTCTGGGAAAGCTTCTTTGTGATTGTTTACAACTTTTCACTGTGACTCCCGCCCAAATTTATTTATTTATTTATTTATTTTGTAACTTACTAGTTGAAAAAGTAGGAACTGTTACCTGTCACATATTGCCCCTGTAATCCTGACACAAAAACAAGATGCAGGACACCCACCGGGCGGAGCCAGCGTGAGCTCACTGGCACGTGACCAGAAGCTTGTGTTGGTGCTCCACCAGCACCGGGCCAGAAGTCGGCCGGGCCCAAACATCCACCAAAAAGAACAGATTCCAGACAGGCCGTTTTGCAGTTTCCCTCTTGCAATTTGGCCAACTCCTCGTCTGCTTTCTCTGGCGCTGAGCAGGCAGGACAAACTCATCATTCTCAAAATGTGCTGAATATAGAGGCCACGGCTGCTTTCAGTTATCTTTAATCTTCCCTGGATCAATTTACCTTTCCACACCCATCCGCTCAATTTACATTTAAATAAAGCCTTCAAATGATCTGCCAACTAAAAAATTAAATAAGCTAGTTAGGCTGTTGGGGCAAAGTGGGAAGTGGTCTTTCCCCATCTTTCCAAGATCGAAATGAGCACTTCTCTTTTTTTCTTTTTCTGCAGGTAAACAGTCTACAAAAACGTTTTCCATTCGAGCCACAGCCCGTTCTGATATTTTTCTTAGAACCACTCAGACGTAGCACACCGACTGTAAATATTTTGTTGAATATGATTTTCATTAGAAAACCCCGGATCTTATTTGCTGGAATAAGAAAGAACCTATTTTGGAGAGTGTGTATGTTCTTTTTCATTGATTTAATTGCTCTCTGGTCTGGCTCTGTTTCCCTTGCGGCACCGTTTGTCAATACACCATTGATTGCGCGCGCGCGCGCACACACACACACACACACACACACACACACAAAGGCAAGACCAGTTTGCTTTGCACAGGAGCAAACTTGCTTGTCAAGACTCCTTGGTTTCGAGATATGAAGTCTCAGCTCAGCCTCTGGGGTTTATGAGGAATGCATTTAAAAGCCCCTCAGACCCCCATGGAAAACCAGTTACAACATTACACAGTTTTGAGGTTTCACTCCTGGAAGTCTGTTTGCTAACGATTTATTTCCTGTATTATTTTCAACATATTTCCTGGATGAAACAATAACATATTGTATACTTAAAACTTTTTAAGAAAATAGGACTCGTGTTAAATGTTCTTCCTAGGGTAGACTAAAGTAGTGGAGAGGTGGCTTAGGGGTTCAGACTCTGTCTTGCAAGCAGAAGGTCCTGAGTTCTGATCACAGGGGCCTGCATTTCCAAGCCTGGTGGGCAGAGCCTGATAAATGCCAGAGCAAAGCGAAAAGGAGGTAGAAACAATCCAGGGTGATTCCCAAACTCACCCTTGATCCTCCACAGACACACAGTGCCCCTCTGATACACACACACACACACACACACACACACACACACACACACGATAAATAAAATTGAAAAAATGTTATTATTTACTATTATGTATTTATTTACCAGAGAGAGAGAGAGAGAGAACATGAATACCCAGGTGTGCATGTGGAGGTCTGAGAATAACTTTCAAAAGTTGATTCTTTCCTTTCCTCATGTGGCCTTCGATGGACTGAGTTCAGGCACCTGTTTCGTGTGTCTTTGCCTGCTGAACTTCTTGCCAGCTCCTTATTTACTGTTTGTATTAACTGTCAACTATATTCAGAATAGCCAATGACAAACAATATTGTGGTGAATCAACTTATTCCTCATCAACATGAAGAAATATCCCAGGGCAAAACATACATTCATTATAATATTAATAGATGTAACCAAGTTGTCTTCCATAGGGTTTTGTCAATTTGAATATTCATCAATAATGGGTTAAGCAGGTCTGTATTCTGATGATCTTATCAACAGAATATCTTGCTAAACCCTCTGATTCTTACCAATCTGATAGGTGAAAGTGATGTTTTAGTGTAGTTTGATTAGCATTTATATAACTGAAGATGACTCTCTTCAGGCTTTAAACCCTCCTCTACATTTTGAATTTTTTCTCTTTTTTAAGTTTATTTTGTATGTGTGCGTGTCAGAAGGCACTGTATGTCCGTGAAGGACCAAAGGTGACTGTGGGAATCATCCTGGATTGCTTTCACCTCCGCCCACCAGGGACAGAAGTACAGGTCACCACCATTTCCGGCTAGTGTTTTTTCATGGAACCTGGGATCTGAACTCAGACCTTTCTGCTTATGAGACAGAGTCTTAACCCCTGAGCCATCTTTCCGGCCCTACATTTTGAATTTTTTTAAAACTGTCATTGCTACCTGTAGTTGGCCACTATATTGGGTTATTGACTTTTTAAAAGGCATCTTGGTTTTTAAATATTAGTGAGTTTAGCCTTTCATCTGGGAAACAGTAGAGAACAGCCCCGTTTCTTGCTTGTATTCTGACTTTGCATATATTTTTATGCTAAATTGTTTTATTTTTAAAATAAAGTTGTGTTTGTCAGATTTCCATTACTATGATAAAATACCTGAGATAATAAGCTCCAAACCACAAAAAGTTTGTTCTGGCTCAAGTTTTGGAGGTTTGGTCCACAAAGTGATGGATCCATAGCTTCTGGGCCTGTGGTCTGAGGGGTCACTTGGCAGAAGGATATTGGGGGGGCAGAGAAAACCTGCTGAAGTCCTAGCAGGGCACAGAAGAGAGGGAAAGGAGGAGCAGCTATGCTGGGATGTCTCTGAAGGTCTTGGCAAGTCATCCTCCACTGCTGGGATTACCTGAAGAAACACCCCCGGTAGACACCAAACCTTTCAGAGATAAGGTGGTCGGCTTCCCTCAACCCTTTGCTTATGAAAAGATATGGAGATGTGTTTTCCTTTAGAGATAAGCCCTACCCTGAGGTGACCAAGATCCACTGGGTTGGGCCTCAATATGTACAGACCAAGGAGTCGGTAGAGGACCAAAAGCTCCAATCAAGTTTGCAGAAACAGAGCTAACCAATGGGGAAAAGCCACTTTCCCCAGGTCAAACTAAGGGTGTAAATAATTCCAGCCCTGGCAGCCATCTTTGGCTTCTGCCCCTCATGGCGCTCCACGTCTGGAGTCCGTGAGTTCTTTTCCAGCTCCTTGCCCCTCATGGATTCCATGCCTGGAGTCCTCAAATTCTCCAGAGTGCCCTAGTCCCCTCATGGCACCCCACATTCAGAGTCCATGGGTTCCGTTCTTTTTCTCCTCTAATAATCTCAGCCTTAATCCTCTACTTGGACTCCAAGAATTTGGACACATAAAGACCCCAGGAGACAGACCCCGAAACATTACAATTCCCTTCAGGGGAAGACCCCCCTCCAGTGAACTAAAACCTGCCACTATGTCCCACCCCTTAACGCTTCCCACCACTTTCTGATTAGGACCAGGCCTTTCACACGTGGGCCTTTTGGGGGACATTCCAGGTCCAAATTATATCACAGACAAAAACCATAAACTCTTTAATGTTGCTTGATTTTTTTGTTGGTTTTTTTAATTCGTCACTTTTCTTGTCCTTGAGGCAAAATACTTGACAACAGCGATTTGAAGACGGGAAAGGTGGGCTGGCCATGTGGCTTAGTCGGTAAGTCCCCCTTGTCGTAGGCGGGCACCGCAGTCCAGGCGTAGTGACCGCAGCGGGCGAGGCTGCAGAGTGAGCCACAGACGCCCTGTCACAAGCCAGTCGAGCACACTTAGGTCACTCCCCGCTCCCGGCCAGACTCCCAGCGCCTCGCAGTCTCCCTGCCTCTAGGTGCCTTAGAATGGCAGTCAGAAGGTGTGGTCTGGTCGGCCAGAAAGGGCCCCCTGTGTCCATGCCAGCAGCTGGCTTGGCCAGCTCCCCCTATATGAGTCTCTGTTCCTGGACGATAAAGTGGACATCACCTTTCCCCTGTATGGTGTCTCTCCGGTGCCTGTCTCTCTGTCTCTTGGTGGCACCATCGTTGTCCTTACCCCTGTCGAGTCCTGAGAACAGAGCCCCAGCTGGACCGCTGCAATCGCCAGCAGCTCTGCGGGTCGCTGCTGCTGCTGCTGCTGCGCCTGCGGCTGCAACACCTGTCATGCAGTCCTGGTCACCTGAGTTTGATCCTCAGAGCCACCAGTGGAAGCCGAGAAGTGTCCTCTGAACTCCACACATAGGCGCACTTGGACGCTTTGCTTGCTGTCTTTCCCCCCCACCCCCTTTCTCTTGCACAACAAGTAAATAGAAAAAGAAGGTTGGCAGTTGATTTGGGCTCACCGTTTGAGGGCACAGCCGTCCTGGCAGGGAAGGTGTGGGGCGAGAGCAGGTAGATCTAGCTGTGGATGGTGGATCATGAAGCTGTGGCCACACGGGGCCCAGAATCAGGGAGGGGTGTGTGTGAGGAGTGGGGGATGGGGGGTGGAGATGTGGAGGTAGAGGTGGGGGTGAGGGGATAAAGGTGGGGAATGAAGCTGGCACTCAGATAACTTTCTCATTTTTTTCCTTTTTATTTAGTCTGAGGCACAGAGTTCATGGAGTGTTCTGTCTGCATTTCATTCTTGTTAAACTCTCCAGACATCTCCTGAAAGATAGGCCTGGAGGAATGTCTCCTAGTTGATTTCATATCTGTCATAGTTAAGCACAGGTGTCAATTTGACCGTTGAGGGTTTGAGCTCTGGGCACATTTGTAGAGAATTAGTGGTTGAGTTAAGCCCAGAGCAAACCTGCAAGAGATTGTCTACTTGATGGGGAAGGCCCAGCCTATGGTGGATGGGATTAGGCCATGGAATAAATCACAGAGAACTGGGTTGAGGGAGTCGGCATCCTTCTGTTCACTTGGCCAGGACATGCTGGTCTGGCAAGTAAGGATTGTCCCTCTCTCAGCCGTGATGTGGTGATGGTGTGGCCAGTTCCCTTAGGCCCTGATGTTGGTGTGTGCTCTCCCGTCAAGCTGGACTGAGAACTGTAACCAGGAATGCTAAGAGAGAATAAACCCTTGTTCCCTTAAGCCGTTTGATGGTCATTTATCAGTAACCATGCAGACAGACTGCAACATAATTTGGTACCCAGGAAGTGAGGATAGTGGCTGATCAATCTGGCTATGTGGTTGTGTGGATTTTGAATGGTTTTATTGGAGGAATTTTGAAATGTCTGAAGCTTTTTGTGGATTACAAATACCATTCTGCAGAGTCTCATGGATAATGAGACTGCTGAGAGTTGTGGATTGTTTGGGTCCAGTTTGTGATGAGGGAAGCGAGGACTTCGGTGAAGTTAATTTTAAAGACGATGGACTGGTTTGCTTGCCAGAGGAGAGCTATGTTGGTGGCCGTGACGTTCTGGATGTGGAAAAGGCAGGCAGCAGAATATCTGCTGCTGCTGGAGAAATGAGTATCCGTGAAGGAAAACCTAGCGACTTGCACTGGGACGGTGGAAACCACCATATGGCGAGTTCGTAGTTTGAAAACCCAGATTCCTCCAGGGGCCGAAAGCCCAGGTTAAAGCTGTTTCTTGCCCTTGGAAGTTTGGCTGCCTAGAGGAGGCTTTTCCAGCACCAGAACACAAGATTTGGTGCAGCTGTGGCTCAAGTAGATCAAACTGCATCGAATTCACTTCAGAGTCTGGCAGCGTCCCCCAGGGGTACTGGTTTAGATGAACAATTTGAGGGGTTCATGGAAAGCAGCAAAAGCTTGGCACCAAGTGGCAGGCGTAGAGTTCCTGCAAGAGAAGGTGAAGCTTATAGCTGCAGAGGCGAACCCAGAGTGTTGGAGATGCCAGAACTGTGTGGTGTATGCTGAGGACAGCTGGAGTGGAGACTCAGCCTGGTTCAAGGAACTCCACTTTTATAACTTTGAGCTGCAAACAGGGACTGGGAAGGCCTAGAATCTTTGAGCCACCTTGACCACGTGATGACTGGCAGAGATGGATATTGAAGTACAGGATGCGGTGATTTGCTGGACTTGATTTTAATGCAATGTTTTCTTATTGTGTTATGCTACTTCTATTTTGATGTTTTATCTTGTTGAAGTATTTAACATATTTTGATTTGATAGACTTTTATAGTTAAAAGATTTGAGATTTTTTTTTAGGAGTTTCAGTTCCAACATTTTAATAATTGAACTTTTAATGACAGAGCATTTTAAAATTTGTTTATGAGAACTTTTAGAGATTTAGAATTAATAAAATCAAATGTATTTATATTTTTAAGATAACTTTTAACACCTATGGGGACAAGGATTGAAGGTTACAGTTTTTGTGCCAGGTTGACAAGGGGTGGAGTGTCATAGTTAAACACAGGTGTCAACTTGACCATTGAGGGTTTGAGCTCTGGGCACATTTGTAGAGAATTAGTGGTTGAATTAAGCCCAGAGCGAATCTACAGGAGATTGTCTGGCTGATGGGGAAGGCCCAGCCCATGGCAGGTGGGATTAGGCCCTGGATAAATCACAGAGAGCTGGTTGAGAGAGTTGGCATCCTTCTGTTCACTTGGCCAGACATGCTGGTCTGGCAAGTAAGGATTGTCCATCTCTCAGCTGTTATGTGGTGATGGTATGGCCAGTTCCCTCGGCCCTGGTGTTGGTGCGTGCTCTCCCGTCAAGCTGGACTGAGAACTGTAACCAGTAATCTTAAGAGAATAAGCCCTTGTTCCCTTAAGCCGTTTGAAGGTCATTTATCAGCAACTATGCAGACAGGCTGCAACAGTATCCATTCATCTTGATAAGGAAGATTAAGCTATCACAGTCAGAATGCCTTTCCCCCACTACCAAGTGAAAAAATTTTCCTAAGTTTTCTCTTCCTACCTTTATGATTTGCCCGACCTTCCTCCTTCCCTTTACTTTTCTCCCTCCCTTTCTCCTTTCACCCCTCCCTCCCTTGCATCCTCCTTCCCTCTCCCCTGTTTCTTCCCTCCTTCCTTCACTCCTTCCCTTCCACTCCTCTTCTCTTCCTTCCTTTCTGCTTTGAACCTATTTGCTACTTTTATTGCATGGATTTGTTTCAACTTTTAAGAAAGTCCACGGACATGCTTACCACTCAAATCAATATCTTTATTTTAAAATTTACTTTAAATCAATAGCGTTTGTTTGACTCTCTCTCATGAGACTGGAGTGAGTTTCATGCAGATTACCCAGTAGGGCTGCAGAATGGAGTTAACTTCGGGGAATTTGGCCAAGGTGGGGGCCCAAATCATGGGAGCTTTGAAGAACATTACTAGGGCAGAGTGAATAGCATTAAGTCTGAATGTGGAGGGAAAGAGAAAGATCTGCGCCCAGAAGCAGCTACAAATAAGTAAGCAGAGTGAGGTATAAGATAAAGCAGAGGAGAGAGTCAGAACTGCGTCTGAATGTTGAGTGGGTTTGAAAGCCTGGTGCGCATGGTAAACACACAATGATTTAGACAAGCTCTTCCAGTCTGGCAAGTCTTATGCGGTTGTCACCAAAACAGTAAATAAATGATGTACCAGTGAGCTATGCCACCAGCCCATGGACAGCTTGTTAGTAATACATCCAGAGAGAGAGAGAGAGAGAGAGAATGAGAGAGAGAGAGAGAGAGAAATACATCGAGAGAGAGAGGAGACACAGAGAGAGAGAGAGACAGAGAGAGAGAGAGACTGGGTATGTGCAATGCAGGGAAGCGCTGAAAGCTGATCAGAAGTTCTTGATGTTCTGGACAGTTTTTTATTTATTTTTTTGTGCTAATTTTTTGTGTTTGTATATGGTGTGTGTGTGTGTGTGTGTGTGTGTGTGTGTGTGTGTGTGTGTAGAGGACTCTTGAGAGTGTCTCCCTGTGGAGGTCCAAGGAATGACATCGAGAATCATCCTGGATTGCTTCTACCTCCTTCTGCCTTCTACCATTGCTTTGCCCTGGGTTTCCAGGCTCTGCCTTCCAAGGCTAGAATTACCTGTTACCTCCATTTCTTTCCTCCCTTCCTCCCTTCCTCTCTTCCTCCTCCCTCCTTCCCTTCTACTTGTGAGGCAGAGGTTTATCTCTCTAGCCCCAAATCACCACCATTTCCACCCTGTGTTTTTACATAGAATCCAAGAATTCGAATTCAGGTTCTTTTGCTTGTGAGGCAAAGACTTTAACCTCTGACTCACCTTCCCCGTCCATGGTCGCGTTTTAAGGAAAATGGATATTACGTAGTTCAGGGGTTGCAGTCACAGGCAAGAGTCTGATGGTTCCTTAAGAGAAACAGTCAGGGGGCTGGAGAGGTGGCTCAGGGGTTAAGCCTCCGCCTTGCAGGCGGAAGGTCCTGAGTTCGGATCCCAGATCCCACGTATAGACGCCGGGCGGAACGCCGCCGGGCGGAAGCGGGGGCGGCCTGCGTTTCTGGTCCTGGTAGGGCGGAGCCTGTGAATCCCGGGGCAGAAGGAGGTGGAGGCGTCCATGGTGGTTCGCGAATTCGTCCGTGGTTCTACACATACACACACACACACACACACACACACACACACACACACACACACGCACGCACAGACACGCGCGCGCACACATACATATGCACACATGCACAATTGAATAAATAAAAAAAAATTAAAAAAAAAAAAAAAAAAAAGAGAAACAGTCAGGAGCCAGAACAGTGCTAGGAGCCACAGAGCAAGGTCTGAGGAACCTGCAAGCACAGAGTTGAGTACACAGCGCTGCACCGGAGGTTGCAGAAGAGATGGGGCCTGAGATCTCGTTACCCAGGCAGGAAGCCTTCCACACTTCCTGCTAGAGCAGAGCAGGTGGGGAATTCATGGGAGAGTGCAAGCGAAGGCTCACACCCAAGGGGGACCCCATCCCATCGATCAGTAGTCTTCTCTTTCTGTACAGGGAGATCTATTTTTAATGTTATTTACTTATTATCATTTGTGTGTGTGTGTGTGTGTCCCTGTGGAGGACCAAGGGTGACTTTGGGAGTCATCCTGGACTGCTTCTGCCTCCATCTTGCTTCTCTATGGGATTTCCCAGGCTCTGCCCACAGGGCCGGAAGTGCAGGCCTCCTCTGTTTCCACCTGGCGTTTTTATGTGGGACCTGGGATCCGAACTCAGGACCCTCTGCTTGTGAGACAGAGTCTTAAGCCCTGAGCCATCTCTTGCACAGGGAGGTCTTAACGGTAGGAGAGCTGGGGTTTGCTTGTGAGTGCCACGAGTGGTTCCAAGTCTCTTCCTGAGACTTGGGGGAGGGGGGTTGGTTCTTGAGGCTGACTTGGTTTGGAAAAGGATGTGGGTGCACTTTTGGATTATTTCCTTAATTGTTAAGTTTTTAATTGCTAATGTTAGATGTTAGGCATGTTAAACACAAAATGACTCAGGCTGCCCCCTCCCTCCGGTGCACACGTTCACACAAAGAACCCTTGCCAGCTCCCAGTGTAGCTAGATAAGGCAGCTCCATTCCCCCAGGGACGCGCCCAGACTCCCAGCTTGTCTGTGGATCCCAAGGACTTTCACCCACCCCAGGGTGAGCCCCCTTCCCATCTCAGTACATGCCCCTGGCCCCATGGTCACATGACCATGCCCAATAAGAGATTCTAAAAGCTGCATTCTCTCTCTCTCTTTCTCTCTCTGCTTTCTGCCTCTCTGCTTCTGTCTGAGACAGCCGTGCTGCATGCTACTTGCCTATTTTGTCCCCCTGCTTGCTTGACATGACACTAAATCTCCTTTATGTATCATGTGCAACTTGCCTATTTTGTCCCCTGCTTGCTTGACATGACACTAAATCTCCTTTATGTATCATGTGCTGTTTTTGGTGTGACTTTGTATTCCCGATCATTCCGAGGTAGGGGGCTCTTGGGAAGCCCCCACTGTTAAATTTAATTTGAGCCAATAGAAACATTCCAGGAACAGTTCAATAAGCCCCTATAAATATGTCAGAAATCCCTTTGGAGGCAAAACTATATATAAAATTCTTGGTAGGCTGTAATTCCCAGGGTAGGGGGAATCCTGGATTCTCAGACTCAGGAATCATTAAGGGCAGATGTCTGAGGAACACAGGTTCCAGTGGGCTCAGGGGATGGGTTCTGGGCTGCTGGAAGTTGAGAAACATTTCATGGATAATATTTTCCCAGTGTTAGAAAAAGGTGTCAACTTGGGCTGGAGAGGTGGCTCAGGGGTTAAGCCTCCGCCTTGCAGGCGGAAGGTCCTGAGTTCGGATCCCAGTTCCCACATATAGACACCAGGCGGAAGCGGGGGGGGGGGGGGGGGGGGGGGGGGGCGCTTCTGGTCCTGGTAGGGCGGAGCCTGTGAATCCCGGGGCAGAAGGAGGTAGAGGCGTCCATGGTGGTTCGCGAATTCGTCCGTGGTTCTACACATACTCAGACACACACACACACACACACACACATACACACGCATATGCACACAGTTGAATAAATAATAATAATAATAAAAAAAATAAAAAAAAAAGAAAAAAAAAGAAAAAGGTGTCAACTCGACTGTTGAAGACGTCAGTTCTGGGTACAGTTGTAAAGATTTGGCACTTGCGTTGCGCCCTGTTCAAGTCTGCAGGAGATGGTCTGATTGATGGGCGGGCCTAACCCGTGGTGAGTGGAGCTAGGTAAGATGGAGGGGACTGGTTAAGGAAGCTGCAGTCCTTAGGGTGTTCTCAGTCAGACACGCTGTGTGGTAAGTACGGAGTCTGCCTCTCTCAGCTTACGGACGTGGCATGTTCCGCTCCCTCGGCCCCTAGCATTGATGTGAGCTCCACTGCCAGGCTGGGCGAGGAAAGGTAATTGGGAATCGGAGGAGAATAAAACCCCTTGTTCCCCCTTGAGTGATCTGATCATGAATTTATGGCACCATGCAGTGTCACCACAGCACACAGGCTCCAGGAACAAGTTCTCAGGCACAGGAGGCCGACTTCACAGGTGGCCGAGAACTAGGGGCCTACTGGGGATTCTTGTTTGTTTGCTTGCTTTTTTTTTATTAATTTACTTTTCTACTTTTACAAGCATATCGAGTATTCATCCCTGCTTCCCTCCATCCCCTCCCTCCCATTCCTCTCCTTCCCTTCATTAGTCCTTCCCATTCCCTCCTCCCTGTCTGCTTCTATGGACCCCAGGGTTCCCTCTGGCTTGTCTACTCTTGTGGGAGTTCAGGCCTCTGTGGTATATCAAGTTACCTCTCTTCAGGTCACCCCACCGATAAGGGCATTTCCCTTCACTCATCCAGCTTTAGACCCAAAGGTTTCCACTGTGTGCGCTATCTCTCTTGAGTTCCTTGATAGTCTATGGGGCATGTTGGAGTAGTCAGTCATTCTGCAGGTCTGGGAAGGACAAGTCTCCCTGCGGTGAGCTCCTGGATGCTTGCTTTGTTTTGAGGGTCTTGCCCTTGCTCAGGAGCTCAGGTTGGTCCTAACCTCACAGTCCTCCTGCCTGGGCCCCTGAGGGATTGGTTCTCGGAGGTCAGACAGGCGTCCATCTTAGAGGACTGGTGCCTTCCAATCATAGTTCCTCTCCTGTCAGCTGCTGATGACTTTGCTACCTGGTGGGGGGACAGGCGATGCTGATGAGATGCTAACCGAGAGCTCCAAGCACATCTGCATGTGCGCGCAGGGAAGATGGGAGGATAGGTCCTTTCCTCTGCCAGGCTCCAGGTGCATCCCAGCCACCTAGCCAGGAAACCTCCTCCTGCATGATCCCTCTCTCTCCTGTAACTTCATTTCTGCCTCTCTACTTCCTTGGTCCAGACAATTTAATATATTCTTCTCTTGCGTCTTAAAATCCTTCCTTCCAGATAGGGGCTTTGATTCTTAGATATTCGCCTTCTTGGAAACCCCAACAGTCTACATCTAGGAACTCAGTAAAAAAGCTATAAGCATTTTTGGGCTGGAGAGATGGCTCAGGGATTAAGACTTGGCCTCACAAGCAGAAGGTCCTGCGTTCAGATCCCAGGTTCCACATAAAAACACCAGGTAGAAACAGCATTGGCCTATACTTCCACTCTGGTGAGCAGAACCTGGGAAATCCCAAAGCAATGCAAATAGGAGATAGAAGTAATCCAGAATGATTTCTGAAGTCACCCATGGTCCTCCACCCAGTGCCCTCTGACACACACACACACGCACACACACACAGACACATACACAATCCATAAATAATGTATTAAAAACTGTAAATATTCTTGATATTTTAACATTGGTAATTTTAATGATGTCCATTACAATGTCATTTTTAACAGCGAATCATTGGAAGTAACACCAATATATAACAAGTGATGATTAATGATGTAAATAATGGTATACCCTACAGAATACTATGCATCTAGTAAATGTTTTCCCCCAAATAGTATGAAGATAAGCTAACATCAAGTGACAAATTTAGTTATTGAGCACTTTGATGCTATTTTCTAGGAAATACACACACACACGCACACACACACACACACACATACACACCTAATACTTTACTAATTTGGGGTTCAGAATGTGGTCATACTTAAAAACACTTGCTGCTGCTCATTGAGTTTTCACCCTCTCTGGCCCAAGGAAATCATAAATCCCTTTTCCACTGTGGTCTGATTTTCATAGCTTTTCTTCTTCCTTTCTCTCTAGATTGACCCAAACCCTGATCTTTCCTGCGTTCAGATTCTGTGTTCTATCTGTGTTGTGAGACCATAAGCTCACATTTAGTTTCCTTATCTACCAACTAGAACACATGTAGTAGGACTGTTCTGAATATGCATGAAATAATACGATGTCTAAGAATCCAGTACAGTGCCTAAAATAATATTTCTGCCACTTATTCTGTGCAACATATAGAACAGGGGGGGGTAATAATATAGCATCTCATTGTGGTGGGCTAAACTGTCTCTCCCCTTAAGTCAGATGGTGAAACCTTAATCTCGACCTCAGAATGTGACTATAGGCAAAGACAGGGTGTGTAAAGAGGTGATTAAATTAAAATAAGGTCACCAAAGTGGGCCCGGATCTGACATGGTGTTCCCATGGGAGATGGGACATGAATACATGAGGAAAGATGACTGTGAGAATGGAGGAAAAGATTCTGTCTGCAGGCCAAGGAGAGAGGCTTTGGTGGAGCTAGCCCTGTGACATCTTAGACTGCCAGCTCCCAGGACCCTGGAGAGGCAAATGCCCGTCGGTGACCCTTGCAGTTGGGAATTTTTACACAACAGCCCACGCAAACAGATCACACACATCAGGGAGTGGCGGTAGTGTCAAGTTCCCCAGTTTCATGTAAATACCATGTGTTAACTGACTGCGTGGGAGTTCCAAGCTTCTCTATTTCAATCCCAGCATGATGGCTTCCAAACAGTTGCTGATATCAAAAGAAAGCCATGTGACATCTAAGTTATCGGGGTCAAAGGCCAGGTATAAGATGGACCCAATCTTCTTATAAGGATATTTCTGAGAGATTGTAAGAACCTGTAAGAAATTTCTGAGAGATTGTAAAGACGGGAAGGTTCACCAATGGACAAGACATTCATTCAAGGTAGGACTGCTGCACCCAGGAATTTACTGCAGTGAGACTTGTCCTTACCAGGCCTGCATAATGATTGACATATCACCATGCCCCCATAAACTATTAAGGAACTCAAGAGAGATAAGAACCTACAGTGGAAACCTTGGGGACTAAAGATGGGTGAGTGGAGGGAAATGCCCTTATCAGTGGAGTGGCCTGAATACAACCAGGAGAAAGGGCAAAAGTCATATTTAATGTGATGTGGGAAGAAAACCAGTAGGGGAGAAAGCCAGAAGTGTTGTTGGTTAACAATTTCCAAC
Organism: Typhlomys cinereus; assembly: GCA_023101885.1. Lineage (NCBI taxonomy): Eukaryota > Metazoa > Chordata > Mammalia > Rodentia > Platacanthomyidae > Typhlomys > Typhlomys cinereus. The sequence goes on along the minus strand of JALPQD010000829.1, from coordinate 160,177 downwards.
CGAATCAGCTATTCCCCTCTGAAAAAGTCTTTTTTCTTTTTGTGGATATTTACCTATCCTATTTTGAGAGGTGGGGGGTGGGGGAATAGGGAAGGAGGAGGAGGAAGAAGAGGAAAAGTAGAGAAAGCGAGTATGCTATGGATGCCTTGGTCCATTCTTCCGAAGTCGTTCTGGCCTCCCACCACGTGGGCTCCTGGGAACCAAATTCAGGTCACCAGTTTGTGAACAGGGGTCTTGGCATCTGAGCTACCTCCCAGGCCCCAGTTTCCCTCTTTGAAAAGGCTCCAGTATCCTTGCGGGTTGAGGAGCAGAGTCTTGGAGACAACCCCCATTCTTCCGCTTGGTCTGTTCTCTGACCAAAGGGAAGCACAGCTTATTCTTGATCTTTTAAGGGTGGCTAGTTTGGTAACTGTCCATGACGGATGGTCATGGCCTCACAAGGCCTTTCTTTGTGTGTTCGAGTGCATGCGTGCATGTGTGTGTGTGTGTGTGTGTGTGCGTGTGTGTGTGCGCGCGTGCATGCGTGCACTGGGTGGGTGCAAAGAGCTAGGAACCTTTGCTTCTGCCGCTGACGTCATCTCTTGCGTGAACATCCTGGCCCTTCGCGGTTCTGGGCTTAGGCTATGGCCGAGGAACCCTACGCTGTGAGCCGCGCAGTTGCTGCGAAGATAAAGCGCGGAGGTGGAACCTCAGAGCAGGCTGAGCCCCGCTGCTCCCCCTCAGCTCCTCTTCCCCAGCCCTCCACCTTCTGGCTCACTGCTGTCCCCTGGTGGTCCAAGAGGACCCCTCTAGGCCCCAGGCTCTGGTTTACCTCAAGAGGACTCTTGAACACCCCAGAAATATCTTTACAATGTTCGTACCAGCTCATTTCCCAACGGCGCGAAACACAAGGCTTCCTAATGTCTAAATGTCAACCTGCGTCCTGCTGGCCTCGGGGCACTTGCCAAGTGTTTGTCCCCCAGACTTTCAAACATACTCTGTCTTACACAGAGCTCAGTTGTAGGACCCCCCCTTTTTTAGATTGCCTTTACTTTTTTTTTTTTTGCTTGTGTAATTGTGGGTGTGTGAGTGTGTGTGTTGCTGTAGAAGAGGGCATGCGTGTGCCCCTGGAGGCCCAAGGGGACTTGGGGAATCATCCTGGGTTGTTCTACCTCTGCGTTGCTTTGCTCTGGGGTTTCCCAGGCCTGCTTTCTGGGCCAAAAGTGCAGGCTGCCGCCATTCGTGTGGGATCTGGGACTCCCAACTCAGGTCCTTTTGCCCGTGAGGCAGAGACCTAACCCCGGACCATCTCTTCAGCCCCCCCTGCTCCCTTGCTTTTTTGAGGCAAGAAGGATTCTCACGAGGGGCCCAGGGTAAGTCAGGCAGCAGAATTTGGAGACTGGTTCAGGTCTCGGCTGACGTCATGGAGATGCAGCAAGCGAGAGTAAACCGGGAGGAGGCAGGGCTGATGTGCCCCCTGTGGCCTGTCTTCTTCCAGCAAGGCTCCACCTCCTAAAGATGCTGCAGCCTTCCCTAACATGACCGCCAGCCGAGGATTCAAGCCCACGAGCCTGTCGGGGGACAACTCACATTTGGACCATGACATCACCCAAGGGGCTCTTCCGCCCAGAATTCGGGGCAGGCCCTGCTTGGCCACAATAGAGAGGCATTAAAGCAAATAGTGAGTGGACAAGTCCCATTCATGGAGAGGTTGATTTTGCAGTTCTATGCAATAGACGGTGTTACGGTTAGGCACAGGTGTCAACTTGACAGTTGAGGGTTTGAGCTCTGGGCACTTTTGTAGAGAATTAGTCATTGAGTTAGGCCCAGAGCAAACCTGCAGGAGATTGGCTGATGGGGAAGGTCCAGCCCATGGTGGGTGGGATTAGGCCCTGGATAAATCACAGAGAGCTGGTTGAGAGAGTTGGCATCCTTCTGTTCACTTGGCCAGACATGCTGGTCTGGCAAATAAGGATTGTCCATCTCTCAGCTGTTATGTGGTGATAGTGTGGCCAGTTCCCTCGGGCCTGGTGTTGGTGTGTGCTCTCCCGTCAAGCTGGACTAAGAACTGTAACCAGTAATCGTAAGAGCAAATAAACCCCTTGTTCCCTTATGCTGTTTGATGTCATTTCTCAGCAACCATGCAGGCTACTGCAACAGATGGGAGATCAGAAGTGGCTCTTGTGCAGATCAAAGGCCAAGTGGAGTGATGGGAGAAGGGCCTGGGAGGAGGGTGGGGCTGTAAGTTGGCAGATGCTGTAGCTCCTTGTAGTTGCATTTGTCTTTCTGTGCTGGAAGATCTCATCTGCCTCCATCTCTCTATGCCAGCAGCCGCGACAGAAACTCTTCATTGGAGTTGAAGCGGGTGGGAGGTGATGTAATGAAAGCAAACAAACGTGGGGCAGATGAATTGAAAAGAATCACCAACAATTTATTGGGAAAGGGAGCAAATGGAGGGGGTTGGAGCCAGGGAAGGAGAAAGAAGAACGTGTTAGGAATAAGAACGAGTGTAGGCACATAAGGACAGAAGAGGCGGGCTCACTGGGGTGCAGTTAATGAGCCACATTCAGACCCGAAGGGCTTTTATCTGACGACCAACAAAAATTACATTCACTGGTGGCTCCTAAATGGAAATATCCTGTAGGATTTTTTCTTTTTAAAGGCTGGTCAAATAAGGAATGATTCAAAAGCTGAGCGAAGCTGATTTCTCTGGTTATATATATTCCTGAAGACTGGTTGAATCCAGGGTAGTTGAACAATGAGCACTTCTTGTTTAAAATCAAGCAGGGAAGATTTGTTTGGCTCCCTAACCAGTTCTTTGGTGCCTCTGTATCTTTTTTTCCCCCTAGTTGCTAAGGTTTTTTTTTTTTTTTTAAATCTTTCTTATTTTTAATGTTACATACAGGAATATAGTGAGTTATAAGATTTCCAATGCTTATTTGCAAATCCCCCTTACCTTTCATCTCTCTGGCCTAATTCCCTCCCATTTTCAAATCTTTTTGCTTGTGAGACCCACTGTGTTTTATCCTGCCCGTGCTACTTACACCTGACTGCTTCATGCTCCAGCAGACATCCTGGATCCGTGGATATACTGAGGAAAGCATCCTCCTTTACTTCCCATCAGCATCAGTCCTCATCAGTCTCAGAGGGTGAGGAGCTTCCTCAGATCTTTCTGATGTTATAGTCGGCTGTTGTACTAAACAGTTCCCGTGCAGTTCTTGTGTGAGAAGACACATCTGCCATGAAATCTTGTATAGCACAACTACATCGTGTCCCGGAGATGATCCATGGCCCTGACCTTCCCACTTCAGGCTCTTAACAATTTTTTTCTCCCACATTTTATTTTTTTCCTAATCATACAAGCACAATAGGTACCCCGTCCTCTCCCTCCCCCTGCCCTCCCCAGTCATTGCCCCTTGCACTTTCCCCCTCCCCTCCTTCCTTTCACCCCCCTCCTTCTCTCCCCTTCTCCTACTGCCTCCCCCTTCCTCCCTCCCATCCCCAGGAGCATCTTTTTGTGTGAATGCCAGACCTCCCTCTGAGTCCTCCACCCTAGTGAGGGGTAAGGACTCAGTGGCATAGCCCGGAGCCCCTTCTTGGGCTCCCCATTAGAATGGGAACTCTATTGTGATTATTAATCCCTTGCCTCTAAGGATCCTACTGCCTGGAGCCTTCTCCCCTGTGATCCATGCTAGACTTTGGGGTTTGTTGACATGTCAGCCACTGTGCAGGTCAGGCAAAGTCCAATTCTGGCTTCTGCAGCCCTAACTTGTGTGGAGTATCTTGCATATCATTGCTCCTCCCCATCTTTAGGCTTTCTATAATCTTGCCGTCCCCTCTTCCACAAGGTTCCCTGAGCTTTAGGATGGGGAGAGATTTGGCTGGTCTGGTTCCAGGTGATTAATATAGGGTCTTTGGTGTTCTGAATTATGGTTTGTTGTTGTTTTCAGTTTTGCTTTTCCTGTAGTATCCTTGGCTGCATCCTGATTGGTACCGAGGTCACTTCCTTTGAATATGTCATTAAGTGGGTTTGGAACTAGAATCCACCTGTTAGGGAGTACATACGGTGTCTAACTTTCTGTGTCTGAGATATATCACTCAATATAACTTTTTCTAATTCCGCCCATTTCCTGGCAAATTTCATTAATTCATCTTTTTTGATGGCTGAGTAGTATTCCATTGTATAAATGTACCACATTTTCCTTATCCATTTGTCAACTGTTGGGCATTTGGGTTGATTCCATGTCTTTGCTATTGTAAATAGTGCTACTATGAACATGGTCGTACTTGTATCACTGTAGTGAAATTCTGCATTATGGGGGATTATTCCCCAAAGTGGTTTAGCAGGGCCATACCGCATTTCAATCTTTAACTTTTTAAAAAATCGCCATACTGATCACCAGAATAGTAGAAGCTTGCATTCCCACCAGCATTGTATGAGAGTTCCCTTCTCTCCACATCCCCTCCAGCACTTGGTATCTTAACAATTTTTTTAAATTAATTTTTTCCTAGTTTTACAAGCATATTGAACACTTATCCCTGCTTTCCTTCCTCCCTCCTCCCTCCCATAGGCTCTTACAATCTCACCACCCTTTTCTGAGATGTTCCCTGGGTCTTGGGGTGGGGGTGGATGAGGCTTATAAGTCCTGTTTAGGGCAGTCCACAGACCCTCGTTTTTTGCATTTGGGCAGGTTGTGCTTTTCAGTAGTAAACACCTATTGTAGAAGAAGGCTTTTAGGTTGAGTGCCAAGTGCTTTTTCAATCTGTGCTCTATATTTAGTAACTATACGCCCTGCAGAAAATGACCGTTTCTTCCAGATGTGTGGGAAGCAGGGAGGACGGCTGAACTGAGGATGATGACAGCTCTCTTCTTCCTCCACTGGCCTCCGACGAGGACGTGGTTTCACAGAGACACAAGGCCCACCGACTGCCAGCAAAAGCAGAGATTAGCCAGTGAGGACAGCTACAGACCCTCATGGATCTTGGGGGCCAGATGCACCTGCGTGCACGGCTCTGCCTGCCTGGCAGCTGGCTTCCTCCCGATTCATTCCCCACCTGCAAGAGCAAGAGAGCCTTTTCCTTTGTCCCAGGCTGCTTGAAACTCCACTGCTCTTTATGTTAAAGATACTGGACATGCTGGAATTCAAAGCTGCTTCGCGCGCGTGCGCGTGTGTGTGTGTGTGTGTGTGTTTCATTACTGGGGTATTAAACAGTATTTTAGTTTTTGTAATGGACTTGTGAATCACCAGATGTTTGTTAAGATATACATCTGAAGGTTTCATGCCTGCTGGAATAGCCCAGATCCTCCTTTTTATGTTTTTTAGATCTATTTGTGTATGGGGTGTTTGCATGTGTGTATATGCGTGTGTGCATGTGTGTGTGTGTGAGAGTGAGTGGATGTGTATGGGGGTGTATGAATACACCTCAGTGTTTCCTCATGCCTGCGGAGGCCCAAGGATGATGTCAGGGAGTCATGCTCTATCGCTCTTCCACCTTATGCTGGCTGTGTGCATACTCCGCATGCAGGAGAGTTGGGAGAGAGGACAGGGAGCGGCCGGTGCAGCCAAGAGCGGTCTGTCGCTTCCTCTTGGGGTATTTTTAGCCCGTGGCTCTCTTCTGCATCTTGCCTTTGAGTCTTGACATCTTTTCTTTCCCCGCAGTGTAGCTGCTTCCTTTGGTTAGACATGGTCAAGGTGGTCTTAAAGCAGCTGAGAAGACCATCAGAGAGACCCTTGCAATCTTGTAACATTTCTTGTGGAGGGCAGGGGGTGGGAGAGCTGCTTCCCTCCCTGAGGTGCCCAGCAGCCTACCTGAGCGGTAAACAATCGACAGGTGTGCAAAACAATCGACAGGTGTGCGTCACAGGTCGTCTTGGTGCGTAGCTGCAAATGATTCCAAGCCATTCACCAGACTTGTGCAGAGCGTAGCCGCCTGCGAGTCGCCCACGCTCTTGTAAGTGACCCCAATAAACTCTGGACTTGGACTCTTGGACTTGGGGATGAATAGGTGGTTTCTATTTCTTCCCAAACAAAGTCACTTAACATTCACTTTTCTGATTAAATGAACAGTTCCATGTCTCCTATCTTTCTGCTAGGTATTTTCTTCTGCATGCGTACGTGTGTGTGCGTGCGCGCACGTGTGTGTGTGTGTGTGTGTGTGTGTGTGTGTGCATGGTGTGCATGTGTGTGTTGTACTCTGCTGCTTGTCTGTGTTTAACTCATGTTGAGAGCACATGCTGCCGCTTTTCTCTGCTTCATCTTTTTCTCAGAGAATTTATACTGGTGCAATAATTTGGGGTCTTGCTGTTTTCTTCTTGCAGCAGCATGGTTTGTGGTAGCTTGGTGTATTCTGTTCATTTCAAGGGGTCCTGGATTTCTCTTGATCGGCATGTGTCTACAGAGTGCGAGAGGGGATTGAAGACTGGCAAAATGTCTTGGTTCAAGAATTCGCTCTCTGGCCTGTGCGTGGTAGGAATGACTGTAACGCTGGAGGCCCAGACTGGAGCACCCCAGGTTCTTTAGTGACACCCTGTCTTTGTGCCTGGGAAGGTCTGTGTGTTTAAATGATTTTGTTGTGCTCATTTTGTCTCTGTGGGGTCTTAATTTCCATGACTGGCTTTTTTTTTTTTCTCCAAGAGATGCTTCCAAATTGCTGCCTTCACACCTGGAAGTGGCATATTCCTCATCCTCCCTTTCCCCGCCCCCTCGCCCCCACGCCCCTGCCATCCCATATGCTCTCAGTTATTTTCCCTTTGATCCACCTGATCTCAATTTTTCTGACATTCTCCTTTTTAGGGGGAAGCCCTCCCCTTGGGAGCCATGACTTTATGTGGGTTTTGCTACCCCCAAAAACTGCCTCAATCTTCCCTATTTTAGGTTGTTTTGACCTGCCTTTATGGGCTCTGGGGCTATTGGTTTAGGCTGTGTATTTTTTCCCTCTTCATATAAACTGACTGTGTGCACTCTTTTTTTGATTATTATGCATTAAGCTTTTTTCATTTTGTATTTCATTTTGTTTCTGCTAGGAATCCATTTTCATTACATTTTTATTCAAGCTATTGGTTTGATAGGTTGAGGGGGGAAATTTAGCCTACAATAGCTAGTTTGAGATGCGTTGCTTAGTAGATCCAGAGAGCCAGGTATTGTCCTTTTGCAAAAGTGGGCAGGGCTTGTCGAGCAGAGGGTCACACACTCCTCACCATGTCAGTCTCAGTGACATGTAGTCAAAGAGTCTTGAGACACAATTAACCACACTTGTGCACGACTGTGCACTTTTCTTTATCCAGAGTCCTTGGATCTGCTCAAGATACATTATCCACATGTATAAAATTGTCATAGGATAAATAATACTATTTATGAGAAAGTCAATGCCCAATTTCTCATCCCTAGTGTCTTAGTTGCTTTTCTTGTTGCTGTGATAAAATATCCTGACGCAGTCTCTTGAGGGAGAAGGTTGATTTTGGCTCATGGTTCAAGGGTAGAGTCCAGCATGATGGGAGAGTTTTGTAGTTAGATACAGGGGTCATGTATTAAGCTTTTTGCATGTATGTGCTTCATTTGCTGTTCCTGTTTATTTTTATGCCCCTGGAGAAGTTTGTCATAGTCAGGCACAGGTGTCAACTTGACTGTTGAGGGTTTGAGCTCTGGGCACTTTTGTAGAGAATTAGTGGTTGAATTAAGCCCAGAGCGAACCTGCAGGAGATTGTCTGGCTGATGGGGAAGGCCCAGCCCATGGTGGGTGGGATTAGGTCCTGGAATAAAATACAAATAGCTGGTTGAGGAAGTTGGCATCCTTGTGTACACTTGGCCAGACATGCTGGTCTGACAAGTAAGGATTGTCCATCTCTCAGCTGTTATGTAGAGATGGTGTGGTCGGTTCTCTTAGCCCTGGTGTTGGTGTGAGCTCTCCTGCTAAGATGGACAAACAACTGTAGCCAGGAATCATAAGAGAAAATAAACCCCTTGTTCCCTTAAGCCTGTTTGATGGTGATTTATGAGTAATCATGCAGTCTGACAGCATGATTAGGTTTTGATTTAGGAGTAGCCATCACTCTAAAGAAATAATTTTTTTTGACTTACAGACAGAGACTTAAGAGATTTATCAAGAACATCGAAAGTTACCCATGCTCTTTTTAATTGCTTTTCTTTTTTTTCCCCTAAAGAAATAATTTTTAAAGAGTTTCTTTTCTAAGTATGGTTGGTTGTACAGACATGCCAAACAAACCTTGCTAAATATTAACAGTCTTAATTATTTAGGAATTTTCAGGTAGGCAATTATGATTTGCTTCCGTGGATGTCCTGGTTTGAATGTGAACGATCCCCGCAGGTTCATGTGCAGTGTGGGAAGATTATGGAATCTCTAAGGGATGGAGCCTTGCTGGAGGAAGTAGGTCGATACAACTCATGTTTTGTGCTGAATCAGGCAAAGAATAGTTCTATTTCTCTGTTCTACAGAGGAGTTTGTATGAGATGAAATTTTCTGTTCTTTGAAACATTTGCGAAATTAACTCTGGAATCACCTGGATATGGAGCTGGACAAATGGTAATGATACATCTAGATCTAGCATTTTCTTTGAGAGAAAACTTGATTCATTTCTGCTTCTTTAACATCCAGCTGTAATAGGTTAAATTTTTTTTCTAGAAATTTCTCTAGGCTATAAGGGATGCCCTAGTAAATTTCAAAGGCTTAATATTGTGGATTTAAAAAAGATTTATCTATCACAATAGATAAAAATTATGTAGAATTAGGCAGTCTTAAACACTTCCTGTAACATTCATTGAAAGAATTAATGTAGAAAAAGAAATTTCCAATTTCCTAGGCAAGCAAGAATGTGATGAGCTAGTCTCAGAATCACATTACCTCACTCCAACTCAAGGATTCCCAAAAAGGCAAAGGACGTGCGTGTCCAGGCCAGATACCGGGACTTCTCCCCACCCCGGGAATTCCAAGGAAACACACTCATCCCCAGGTTTCCGGGTAAAGCCACGAGTACGAGCTGCTATGCTCGTCGCCACCGAACCCCGCCCCATTCCCTTCGCGCCTAAACTTGCACCAATGAGTTTAAAAGTGAAGTGTATAAGCCAATTATTAGGTGACACCTCACTACCTCAACACCTCCTTACAAGAACTGTATAAAAAGTCTGTGTCCTGTGTGCTAAGGGTCATCTCTCCCTCTCCTGTATGGGGCGACCTCAGTGCGCTGGATAATAAACCTCTTGCAGTTTGCATCGATCTCGTTGTCAGCGTGGTCTCCTGAGTCTGGTCATCTTCCGAGTGGGAGTTTTGTCCCAACACATAAGAAACCGATGAAGCAGTAGTTAGGGGAAAATTATTAGCTTAACATAAATCTTTCAAGCAACAATAAAGGTTAGATGAAAATCAACTGGAAAGTTATTTTTAAAAGTGAAATGGTGAAAGCAAAATAAAGATTAAACATTGGTCTTTAGAAGATTAAAGTAAAAAATTAGAATACTATGATTCTAATATATATATATATAAATAAAACATTTAGTGTGTGTGTGTGTGTGTGTGTGTGTGTGTATCAGAGGGCACTGTGTGTCCCTGCAGAGGACCAAAAGTGATTTGGGAATCATCCTGGATTGCTTCTACCTCCTATTTGCTTAGTTCTGGAATTTCCCAGGCTCCTCCCACTAGGGCAGGTAGTGCAGGCTGCCACCATTTGTTTGGGGTGCCATCAAATGTTTCAAATGTTCTGCCTGGCATTTTTTTTTACGTGAGATCTGGGATCTGAACTCAGGACCTTCTGCTTGCAAGACAGAGTCTTAACCCCTAGGCCATCTTTCCAGCCCCTCTTTTATATTTTTCTAAGTACTTTATTAACTTTGTGCGTTGACAACTTTGTGCACGTATATAATGCGTTCTACTGACTGCCTTGCCCACCTCCTGTGATCTCCTCATTCTTCTCAACTCCCCTTCACAGTCCCTTTCCCAGAATCAGGAGTTTTGTTTTTGTTTTTTTGACCTATTTAGTTTAACCAGGGCCATCCGCATGACTATTATTGGAGCTATCCAGTGGAGCCTGGTGAGGTCACCAGTGGATATATTCTGAAATCCATAACCTCACCCCTCCTCCGTCCCTGAATCCATCAGTAACAGTCATTCAGTGGTGGGGTGTGGGGCCCTTTGAGAACCTCCTCCATCCTTGCCCGGCTTGGCGCACACCCAATGCAGGCATCGCCAGCTGCTGTGTTTGTAATGTCAGTGGTTGCATCTGGCTCACAGCTTTGCCCCTGTGTTCAGGCTCTTTTGTCCATTCTCTCTGCCCTCTCTTTGGGGACAGTGTTCCCTGAAACTTAGAGCAGATGTATACGTGTCAGGTTTAGGGAAAGATGCTTTTCTCTTAGTGAGCCTGATGAATGACAAAATGGTCACATTTTGAAAACATCACTGGAAGTGATCAATTCTGCTTTTTAACTTGGGGGGGAGGGGGGGAAGCAAGGGGGGGGGTCCCTGCTTTTTCCTCCGTGCAAGCAGTTCTGAGTTCACTCCATCACTTCCATGGTCTAAAGAGAGTAAGGGGGTGTCTTAAAGAGAGTAAGGGGGTGTCTATGTACGACAGCGTGGCTTTGTGGTCCTGTGTCTGCATATCTAGATCCTTCGAGGCGCTGGGCGGGGCCGCGCTGGGCGGGGCCGCGCTGGGCGGGGCCGCGCTGGGCGGGGCCGCGCTGGGCGGGGCCGCGCTGGGCGGGGCCGCGCTGGGCGGGCCGCGCTGGGCGGGGCCGCGCTGGGCGGGGCCGCGCTGGGCGGGGCCGCGCTGGGCGGGGCCGCGCTGGGCGGGGCCGCGCTGGGCGGGCCGCGCTGGGCGGGGCCGCGCTGGGCGGGGCCCGCGCTGGGCGGGGCCGCGCTGGGCGGGGCCGCGCTGGGCGGGGCCGCGCTGGGCGGGGCCGCGCTGGGCGGGGCCGCGCTGGGCGGGGCCGCGCTGGAGAGAGTAGGCGCACACGACCGCACGGGCCGGGCTCCTCAGCCACCCACACTGTAGGATAAAGGGTCTGAAAAGGTTCTGAGTGACCCGGCGCTTCAGCCCTGTGGGTGAGTTTCACAAACAGTAGTATTAGCAGTAGGGAAGGAAGGAAGGCAGGGTGCAAAAAGGAATATGCGTGGTGCTCTGTACGTAAAGCTGAAAATGCAGAAAAAGCACTGCGTTGTTGAGGGATGTGAGCAATAAAAGGTACACACGCAAGGGCCGGGGGCAAGTGGTTTAGGCTGACGGCTTTTCTTGGGGGAGGAAGTAAGGTTGAGAAGTAGTACGCAAATACGCATGCCTAATTGCCGAGACCTGGCCAGCCGTGCTGTCCTGCGCTGGGCGACCTCGCCGTGGACTTGTGCACATTCGTCCACAGCCACAGGACGCAAATGCCCAGAGCGAAGGCTGGCGTCAACCTGGACTCTGAGCACTGATAGCTCAGGGCTGGCTCGTGGGTCGCAGCCACGTGCTCTCAGGACAGGGTCTGTGCGGAGGTGGCCGGTCCACACGTGCGCGAGACAGGCGTTGAGTGGAACTCTACTTCCATTCAGTTTTGACATTGCCCTGAAATAGTTCCAAGAATAACCTTGTTCTTTCTCTGTCTGTCTCTCTGTGTGTGTGTGTATCAGAGAGGCTGTACATGTCTGTGGAGGATCAAGGGTGACTTTGGGAATCATCCTGGATTGCTTCCACCTCCTTTTTTGCTTATCTCTGGGATTTCGCAGTCTTTGCCCACCAGTATGGGAAGTGCCGGCTGCTGCCATTTCCACCTGGTATTTTTTTTTTAAATATGGGATGTGGGATCTGAACTTAAGACCTTCTGTTTGTGAAAATCTTAACCCCTGAGCCATCTCTCCAGCTCCCAGGAATAAAGTTCATTAATTAAAATTACATTTGAAAAAGAAATCCACGCCCTTCTCCCTAAGCCTCCTGAGTGTTGGGATTGCAGCCAATACACCCAGAGCCCATTAGATTAACTCCATGTTAATCTAAACCTGTTTGGAAAGAAGTTTAAATAGCACATGACCTGTCATCATGTTTGCAGCTACTCATTTTCTTTCCAGTATTCTAGAAATCTGAGACAAAGTAAAAAATATATACGGGTTTGGTTTTGATGTAGGTAAGCCAAAGTATCCTTGTATTATTGAAATCTGATCAACCTTATGGCTAAGGCTGAGGTAGAAGTCATCCAGAATGGGGTAGGTTAAAAAAAAAAGGCATCAAAGGAAAGTAACCAGGTGACTGTTTAGAAGCGGCAAGGTGGGAATTCCTCAGGCCGCCCCACTGATAGGGGTACTCCCCTTCACTCATCCAGCCCTAGTCCCCAAGGTTTCCACTGCATGTAATTATCTCTCCTGGGATCCTTGATAGTCTATGGGGCATGTTGGTCTGTCAATCTTTATGCAGGTCTGGTAAGGACACAAGTCTCATTGCAGTGAGTTCCAGGATGCAGCAGCCCTTCCTTGAATAGAGTGTCTTGTCCACCCTTCACATCTTCAAGCTCTTACAATCTCACCAGCCCCTTTTCCACAAGGTTCTCTGAGCTTTAGGATGGGGAGAGATTAAGTTGGCCTGATTCTGGGTGAGCCTTGCAGGGTTGCCCGTACTCTGCATTCTGGCTGGCCATTTGGGGTGTCCCTTCTTATGTCCCCCTCCAAACGGGCTCTTTCCCCTACTCATGTATCATGGTCAGGAGATAGACACCGAATCAGAGAGGAAGCACTTGGATTTATTTATTTATTTATTCAATTGTGTGTGTGTGTGTGTGTGTGTGTGTGTGTGTGTGTGTGTGTATGTGTGTGTGTAGAACCACAGAGAATTCGGGAACCACCATGGACTGCCTCCACCTCCTTCTTGTTTACTCTGCCCGGGGATTCACAGGCTCCGGCCTACCAGGACCAGAAATACAGGCCGCCCCCCACTTCTGCCTGGAGTCTGTACATGGGGTCTAGGATCCAAACTCAGGATCTTCAGCCTGCAAGGCAGAGGCTTAACCCCTGAGCCACCTCTCCAGCCCCAGCGCTTGGATTTCTTTTTTAAATTTTTTTTATTAATTATTTATTCAATTGTGCATGTATGTGTGTGCGCATGTGTGTATGTATGTGTGTGTTTTTAATTAACATTTTAAATAAAAAAAATCTTAAAGTTTTTTTATGATGAAAGGAATATATTTTCTACTGAAAGAGTGTAGAACATTCTGAACTTTAGCAAAAATAATCTGGAACACTTAGTGCTACTCAGAATCAACTGTCGTGAAGACTTAAGTGTCTACTGAGGTGATTTAGTTGGATTACAATTATATTACATACTTCACATACATATGTTTGAAGATTTCATCTTAAAGAAAAAAAGAGGCGTGCTAATGGCAAGGAGACGCTAGGTTCCACCTGTGGTCAATATAAATTACTTGTTGCCCAGATAATACAATTACATTTGATGCTCAAGTGATAAGACAATTGTTATAGTTAGTCACAGGTGTCAACTTGACAGTTGAGGGTTTGAGCTCTGGGCACATTTGTAGAGAATTAATGGTTGAGTTAAGCCCAGAGCAAACCTGCAGGAGATTGTCTAGCTGCTGGGGAAGGCCCAGCCCATCGAATACAATACAGAGAGCTGGTTGAGAGAGTTGGCATCTTTGTATACACTTGGCCAAACATTCTGGCCTGGCAAGTAAGCATCGTCCCTTTCTCTGTTGTGTAGAGATGGTGTGGCCAGTTCTGTCAGCCCTGGTGTTGGTGCGTACTCTCCTGTCAAGCTGGACTGAGAACTGTAACCAGATAATCATAAGAGAAAATAAACCCCTTGTTCCCTTAAGCTCTTTGATGGTGATTTATCAGCAACCATGCAGGCTAACTGCTACAATAATGAAAATGGATTCTTCAAGCACATGTTGAATAACAATTATGTATGAAAAATATTTATTTATTTGTATCAATTTTATATTTATATTACCTATTGTTGGAAATAGGTTTATAATGGATTTGTGGGTTTTCCAGTCTTCTAATAAGATCATCATGAAGTAAAAAAATCATATTCAGCTTTAAGCTATATTCCTCAATAGTGGACAGTGATAATCTTTCTGCATCTTTTAAACACTGATGTTCAGTGGAATGGATTGATGAAGGAAGAGAGGGAGGAAAGGGGGAAGAGTGAGGGAGCGGAAGGGAGGGGGCAGGGATAATTAGTATGCCTGTGTAGGGAACACTCAAGCCTGAGATCTCCATTTCTTGAAGACGGATGCCAAGGGCATCCATTGTGGTCTCAGTTGCAGTGTGCCTCCTATGCCAGCTTAGCTCTGTGCCTATGTCAGCACAGATGCCAGCCTATGCAGTATAGTCGTAGGCTGACTCCTGTTGACCTTCTCACAAGGGCTGGGATGGATCTTGTCTTGTCTCGAACTGCGTTCAAGGGCAGAGGTGTTTTTACATATTCCTTCCTGTTCTTTGGAAGCTGTCTAGACATTGACTAGCATATGTAAAGTAAAGCGCGGGCACAGAGCTTATCATTATAATTGCATCACCATGTTCCTGACCTGTTCTTTCTCCACCCTGTATGGGGCCATTAGGGCCTGTTAGCATGTCTAAGGATTGGCAGGGCTGTATTGGTGGTGGTGGTCCCACCTGTTGTGGACTTGGCACCTGCAGTCTGTCACTACTGATGTCATCACTCTGCGCCGTGTAGACTTCACCCCCTGTTTCATGGTACACAAGGGATTAGTTCCATAATAAACTTGACTTGGTTTTCCGGCTTTTCCAAGATCCCCTCTTGACCCAGCCTGACTTAATTCTTGCTGATCCCACTCAGGTACCTATCAAGATTGGGAGGTAAGCGTGCTGCACGTGACCCTGCATGCCTGTAAAATAAATAAATAAATGAATAAAGGAATAAATAAATAAATAAATAAATAAAAGAAACTAATTGATGTATTGCAGCAAACAAAATCTTTCTTGAATAAAAAATAAGAGTATGGGAAAAACAAGACGAAAAAATAAATACCGATGTCATGAGGTAACATTTGTATGCATGTACGCGAACACTGCTGCAGAAGAGCCGTTTTCTTCCTTTTAGCCTTTGAAAACTAGGTTTTCCCCAGCTCAGGGATCAGGCGAGTCGTAGCCGCTTGTAACTGGTCAGCAGGCGTGCCCGTACCTCTGCTGATCCTGCGGCTCACGTAGCTGCTCCTAGGGAGACATGGTGGAGATCCAGTCGGACCCTCCGCACTGTCCAGAGATCCCAAGTCTGCGGCACGTGTCAGTCTGTGACTTAGTGGGCAGCACCTGAGGCCCCAGGGGAAATGCCCTCCAGAGACCAGAGACCGCCACAGTGAGAGGAAGGGCCTGTGTTTATCAGAAATGCGTGCCCAGCGAGAGGGGCTTCTGGGCAGTCGGGCCAGGCAAAGCTGGCTGATCACAGATGGGCGATGAGTTTAATTAAGATCTGGGTGTTTGGTGAAGGGATGGGGAGCCAGGAAGGACACAGCGAGCAGGTGGGGGTCCGCGGCGCTGGGCGATGCCCAAATAGAATCGTCTTCACCTGGGGGTCAGGCCCAAGGTTCTGCCTAGAGAAAGCACAGGAGAACTTCTCCTTTATTGAGTGAAAATAGACCTTCTTTTTGCATGGGTGTGCAGAGGCTGGAGGTCAGCCTCGGCTGTTGGACCTGACTGTCCACCTTGCTTTTTAAATTTTTTTGAACGTTATTTATTTTGCTCTGTGTTGTGTGTGTGTGTGTGTGTGTGTGTGTGTGTGTGTGTGTGTGTGTACGTATCAGAGGGCACTGTGTGTCCCTGTGGAGGACCAAGGGTGACTTGGGGAATCTTCCTGGATTGCTTCTACCTCCTTCTGGCTTTGCTCTGGGATTTCCCAGGCTCTGCCCGCCAGTGTGGGAAGTGCAGGCCTGGGGCCTTTTCTGGCTGGTGGTTTTTATATGGGACCTGGGATTCAAACTCAGGAACTTCTGTTTGCGAGGCAGAGTCTTAACCCCTGAGCCATCTCTTCAGCGCCAAATAGGCAATTTTGATACAGGAAAATGTGGCTGAGTTTAGACATAAGAATACCGAGGGGGCTGCTGGTGAGAATTGTGGCCATGGGTCAGTTTCTGTCAGTCAGCTGCCCTCAAGCCCGGCGCTCTGCTCACGCTGGTCAGAAACATATGTTGAAGATATTGATTAAGATGCCCGCTGGTCTGCTTTAAAATCCAGACTTCCCTCATGTCTTCTGTAGTCCGTGATGTTACATCGACCTCACCGCCCCTAGAATGCACTCAAGCGGGGGCCTTCTCTCACCCAGGCAGAGCTCGCTGGGGCTTTTCCCCACCAAGCAGGAGAGCTGCTCAGGGTCTGGAAATTTCTAAGGATGCTGAGACTCCTAAACCTCCACATCCCCGACCCCTTGTGTCTCGGAGAAGCAATCGCCTCTGGAGAATTCTGACAAGAACAGCACCGACTCATCGCCAATGAGTGAGGTCAAGTCCAAGGTCTCCCTAGAGGTAGCAGGAGGATTCAGAAATGGGCTGGGGTCTCCTGCTGACCACCAGATTGGCCTGGCTGTCAGCGCGCTCACAGTTAAGCATAAACTGCCCGGAGCAAAGTGGAGGTGGGAGAGGGGCCAGTAGGCAGTGTAATGAGCAAAGACCCCACCCCCGCCCCCAAGGGGCTGTACCCACCTGCTCCTGTCCTCCCAGATCGGGATCCTAACTGGAGTTTATGGGATGTCAGCTGGGGCTTGTCCTTTCTGCAATTCCCATCACGTCGCCTGCAGCTCCTAGGAACTCCACCAAACAGAAGGGCCGATATCACTACGGAAAATACAACAAAAGCATCCATTGTGAAGTAAAAATGAATTACTTACCACACCATATGGCCACCGCTGATTGCCACCTAGGAGTAATCATCTAAAACCTGTAAAATCAGAATTAATGTCTTAGATCATCACAAGATTCATTTTCCTTTCTGTTGGGAGGAAGGGGAGTATGTGTGGCGGGATGTCTGGAAGTTTATTTAACACCAAAGAAATCTCACTCTGATCAGGTAAGAGATGTCTTGTGGGTGGTACTGTGTCATAAATACCACGGCACCCTAAAATTCACACCATGGGATTGTCGTTGAATTGAATGATTTCCCCTGTATTGTTTTGTTATAATTAGGAAGCATTAACGGAAGAGTCTCTTAGCAAGGTGTCGGTTTAGGCAAACGCTAGGGTCGTCCCCTTAGCCCATCCATCACAAATCTGTTTGTTGCGATTTACTAGTTGAGAAGCTGGTTGCTGGTGGGAAGATACCTCGGGGTGCCCTGCTCCCTTCCGATCAGTTAAAATGGGAGAAAGGGGGAGGCTTTTGGGGGTTGAGCCAAATAGGTGGGCCCTGGTGGGCGGAGCCTGGGAAATCGCAGAGCAAAGCGAGGAGGAGGTAGAAGCCATCCAGGAGGATTCCCAAAGTCACCCTTGGTCCTCCACAGGGATACGATACGTAGTGCCTCTGGTAACACACACACACACACACACACACACACACACACACACACACACACTAAATGAATGAACAAATAAAGTTAAATAATAAAAGTTAAAAGAAAGGAAGTGACCCCTCAGGGAAAAGTATCCTCTGCCCCAGAACAGAACTCCGGTTTCCTTGTCCACTGCTGATCTGAGCTCGGAGAGGCTGCAAGTGCTCTGGACAGTTTCTACGCCTCGGTTCCAACCTGTGACACACAGTCCTGTCAGTTACCGCCTCCTCTGGGGACAGCAGCCGTCACCACTCTGGTTCCATCCTGAAATCCACACAGGGAGGGATCCCGCTCCCTGTCATTGGAAATGCTGGGGATGTCAGCTTTGAGCTGTGACAGATGGCCCTACTCTGGGGAGGCGAGGCCCTGGCAGCCCTGCCTTGGGTTTGCAGCATTTAAATATCTGAACAATGGCGGGGTGGGTGATAAGCCCAGTTAACCAGATTTCAGTCATCTGGGACAAATGGGGCTGCAAGTAGGCTGATTTCATTGTGCATGTCTGGGGGTCTCCCTGGACATTTAGCTGTAGATGGGCACAGGGTGAGGGGTGGGGACAGGGTGGAAAGAGCGTCTCTAGCAGGAAACGATGGCTCTGTGCGCAGCAGAAAACTAAACCCAGGGGCAGAGAGCGAGGCTGCCCGCGGGGGCGCTGGGTGGGGGGCGCTTTCTCTGCCCAAAGTCAGGGGCATCACATTCCTCTAAGCCCTGGGCCCTGAAGGCTCTGGAGGAGCATTAAGAATTCAAGGCCAGTTCGACTTACATCACAGACCCCATGTTAAAAAACGACAACTGCGAACAGCAGTTTGGTTTTAGGTGATGTTATCATTGCACGAACCTGAATCTCCCAAATGACAAAGTCTTGTCTGAGTCTGCGGTGTGTCTTTCAAGAGAATGAGGACAACCAGGATGCTAGTTAACATTGTTGATAAGTTCTTTCTTTCTTTCTTTCTTTCTTTCTTTCTTTCTTTCTTTCTTTCTTTCTTTCTTTCTTTCTTTCTTTCTTTCTTTCTTTCTTTCTTCTTTCTCTCTTTCTTTCTTTCTTTCTTTCTTTTTCTTTCTCTTTTTCTTTCTCTCTCTTTTTCTTTCTCTTTCTCTCTCTTTCTTTCTCTCTTTCTCTCTCTTTCTCTCTTTCTTTCTTTCTTTCTCTTTCTCTTTCTCTCTCTCTCTTTCTCTCTCCCCCTCCCTCCCTTCCTCCCTTCCTTCTTCCCTCCTTCCTCCCTTCCTTCCTCTCTTCCTTCCTTCCTTCCTTCCTCCCTTCTTCCCTCCCTTTCCTCCCTTCCTTCCCTTCGTTCATTTGTTCTTTTGTTCTTTCTCTTTCTCTCTTTCTCTCTCTCTTTCTCTCTCTCTCTCTGTTTCTTTCTCTGTGTGTATCTGTGTGTACAAGAGGACACTTGAGTATCTGTGTGTGTGGAGCCCAAGGGTGACTTCGGGGCTCCCCCTGGATTGCTGTACCTCCTTATTGTGCTGTCCAGGGGTGTCCCAGGCCTTCCAGGACCAGAATCACAAGCTGCCGCCATCTCCTCCGCTGGTATTCTTACGTGGGCTCTGGGGATGTGAACTCAAGTCCTTTTCTTGCTAGACAAAGGCTTTAACCCCTCAGCCATCTCCCCAGCCCATTATTGACACTTTTTAACAGTGAGCATGTATTTTGGGCAACTGCCCTTATTTTAAGATGTGTTTTTACTTTGCTTACATTAGTTATATGTAACATATTACAAATTTAATAATACTGTTATTAAAGGCAGTTCATTTCTGTAGAAGGACCTGGGGCTTTTGGTATGGTAGGCCACGGAAGAGAAAAAGCCAGAGTTTCAGTCGGCGGCTGTTGATACCACTCTGTCTGTGACCCGCCACCTACAGTCCTTGCTGTCCAAAATCCAAACGATAAGCACAGTGATGAGTCTATGGACTCTTCTGCACCCTGAACTTTTACAAGAGGCGCAGGACCATGGAACCAGTGTCCGGTCCAAAGCTCTACAGTGAAATGTCTATTAACTTCGAGGTCGTGTCTTCCCGTGCGAGCTCTGTGGGAGGCCGCTTGCCTACAGAGAAGGAACCTCACCTGTACTTTCAGGCCAGCTGTGCTTTAAGTATTTACCTAGTCAAACTGGAGCATCTCAGCGGAGCTATTAAAAGATAACTCTGGCCGGGGAGATGGCTCAGTGGGCAAAATGCTTGCCACATAAGGCCAAGGGCCTGAATTCAATCTCTAGAGCTCATGTGAAAGCCGAGTGAGCTAAAGTTTTTCGGTAATCCCAGTGTTTCCGTGGCGAGATGGGAGGAAGAGACAGGACTATTGGGAACTGGGGTATCAGCTAGCTTGGTATCTTCAGATCAGTTAGATATTTGATCCCTGGGTGATGTGGCTTCTGCTTTCAAGTAGCTGTTGATGAAAGACCTGGAGAAGATTCTAGGAGTGCGCAAAGGATTTTTCGAGTCTCACGTGCAACTGCAGCAAGGAAATGAGTCTCGGTTCGCCTGAGCCTGTGTGTCCTGAAGTAGTCGTGGTGTTCTGCGCGCAGTGAGCTGGAGGCTGGGAAACTCTGTAGGTGCTGCACTAGTGTGTGTTACGTGAACGTCCTATTGGAATCCTGCAGCTGATCATGCTCTTGGCAGGGGTTGACGTTCTCCTGAAGGAATCTAGAAATCCTAGATTTCAGGGACCACCTAGATATTCAGGGATCATCAAAAGGGAATGAGCTGTCGGCCTGAAAGATGGCTTGGAGAAAGTACCGTTTCTGGCCTGATGGGTGAGCAGGTATTCACGCGGGTCACATCTAATCACATCTAGAATTCAGTTTTAGAGGACTTCTATTCTGTGGCTCTTTTCTGTTATCCTCCATGGCAACAGATATTTGTTGTTTTTGCCTGCCTGACATTCATCTTCTTTATTGGTACAGCACCCTTCCTTTTCCTGTAGGCCATTGGATTCCCTGTCCATTCTTTTTTTTTTTTTTAAATTTTTATTATTTTTTGTGTGTCTGTGTGTGTCAGAGGGCACTGTGTAGCCCTGTGGAGGACCAAGGGTGATTTCAGGGTTCATCTTGGATTGCTTCTACCTCCTGTTTGCTCTAGAGCTTCCTAGGCCCCGTCTTCCAGAGCCAGAAATGTAGGCCACTGCCATTTCCACCTGGTATTTTTCTGGGCTCTGAACTCAGGACCTTCTGCTTGGGAGGCAGAGACTTAACACCTGAGCCATCTCTCCCGCCTGGATTCCCTCCATTCTGTGGGGTTCGGACAGGACTGCTCTAGCTCGTGGCTTCCTAGACGTGGGTGTGGCTTCAGGTACAGACTTGGCCAATGAGAGTAGGTACGTCCTGGATCACACTGAATGGTGCATGGTTGAGCATATGTCCCAAGTTGGGCCAACCAGGGACAGTCTCAGGACTTAACTAAGGCTGGTGGGAAAGAGTCGCTCTTGTTGAATACGTCTAGGACTGCTCAGGGCTTCCTCTTAGAGAATCAAGTTCACAGAATGGGATTGAAAGGGGAGTTGGGTGCAGTCATGTCTGCCTCCACCAGATGTGCACACACTTTGGCCTATCGATGATTCACCAAGAGGTTTTTTACCTCCCTGAGAGACTAATGGGGTCAGTGCTGGTATTGCCCCAATGGTCTGTGTGCTCCAGCAAGTGCCACTAACGGCCACCCAGATGACACTAAGCGGGCCAGACACACAAAGAGACATGAAGGCAGGAGGGAAAATGAGGAGGAGAAAGAATGCTCGTAGGGAAAAAAAGAAGGGTGTTTTGGGATTGGGTAATAAGAAGGTAAGCATCACAACTTTACCGTATGCATGTCTGAAACCCTAAAAGATTATAAATAAAAAATAATTGTTGGGCTGGAGAAATGGCTCAGGGGTGAAGATTCTTCTTTGCAAGCAGAAAGTCTTGAGTTTGGATCTCAGATCCATGTAAAAACACCAGGTAGAAATGGTGGAGGCCTGCACTCCAGTGGATGGTGCCTGGGAAATCCCGGTGTGAATCAAAAAGGAGGTAGAAGCAATCCAGAATGAGTGTCGAAGTTCCCCTTGGGCCTCCACAGGGATGCACAGTACACACACACACACACACACACCACACACACACGCACACACGTACGCACACATACACGCACTAAATAAATGATTTTTTTAAAAAAATGGTTAATTTTAGAACTCTATAAAATAAGTTTGAATCTTGAGGTTATTCTTTAAACTTCTGAATGCAGGTGTATCAAAACTAGGAGCATGTATTATAAACATATAAACCGGCAAACAAGGAAACCCCTCTCTCTTTTGGGAACTGATCAGTTTTGATTTGGGTTCCGGCCGTTTGCCCCTAGTGGTAGCTTGATAAATATACACGTCATTTACCATGGCGTGGAATCCAGATGGGTACTATATATCTTTGCTTGGAATAAAGCTGAGATAGATATGTATGTGTCAACTTGACAGTTGCAGACTGAGCTTTGGGGATATGTGTGAAGAACTGATAATTAAGGCAAGCCCTAAGATCCCATGGGAAAGTTTCCCCCCCTTCCATTCTCTCTCCTCCCCTCCGTTCCTCCCCCCTTTTTCTCCCATCTCTTCCCTTTCCTTCCCCCTTCCCTTCCTTTTTTTGTGTGTATGTGGCCCACTGAGTTTCACGTGGATTGCCTGCCTTAGTGCGTGTCTGGTGCTTACTAGAACATGGATGATATATCAGTGAGTATAGTACTGAGGAAACTAGCTTCCCTCTCCTCAGCCAGATCAACCCTCAATAGCCCTTCGGGTGCCTGATGATGCTCATGAGGTCTTCCCCCTTTCACAACAAAATATCAACAAGCTAAACCTTGTGCAGTTTGTAAGAGCTAAACACAGCTGCCGTGAACTCATGGGTACAACGTCCCCATCATGTCCAGAAGACACAATGTTTGGAGGAACCCCTCTCGACCCTTACCCTCGGGTTCTTACAGTCTTTCTGCCCCTTCTTCCACGATCCTTTGTTTCTTTAGGGGCAGCTTTTGGTCACTTTCCTCCTCCTCCTCCTCCTCCTCCTCCTCCTCCTCCTCCTCCGATTCTGATTCTGATTCTGATTCTGATTCTGATAATTCTAATTCTAATTCTAATTCTAATTCTAATTCTAATTCTAATTCTAATTCTAATTCTAATTCTAATTCTAATTCTAATTCTAATTCTAAAATGTGATTTAGATTGTTTTCAGAATTCCTTTGTGGAAGTTACCCTGGCTTAACCTTTGTTTGATATTTTATCTTTATTAGGCTTTCTGATTCTATCATGATTTTCCATTCCTTCACCAACTTTTTCCCTACTGAATTCCAGGTGAGTCTTTCTTTGATATTGTACCTTCACTCAGCCTCCTCCTAATTCTGTCACGATTTTCCATTTCTTTACTAATTTTTTCTTTAATGAATCACTTTCATATGAATTCTTGTCTCAAAGTATGTCATGAATTCAAACTAATACATTTTCTTAGGTATCTGAAATGAAAGAAGCAGATATATTAAATTTAATTAGAGTTAAATGACTGAGGGAATTTAATTAATTGAGCAAGTAATGTTAAATGTCAAAAAATGGTTTGGTCAGGCAAGAGTTCAATGGACTATTAATGAAGGGACAAATAAAAGTGTTTTATTATTATTTTTTCTACTTTTATAAGCATATTGAGTATTCATCCCAGCTTCCCTCCTCCCATCCTTCCTCCCATCCCCTCAATTCCCTTTACTAGTCCCTTCCACTCTCTCCCACCCTTCCATCCTTGTGCCTCAATGGACCTCAGGGTTCACCCTGGCTTGTCTACTCCTGTGGGGGTTCAGGTCTCCATAGTGTAACAAGTTATCTCTCTTCAGGCCACCCCACTGATATGTGCATTTCCCTTCACTCAGACCCAAAGGTTTCCACTGTGAGTTCCTATTCTATGGGCATAATAACAGCTGCCTACAGAGAGTTTCATGTATTGTTTCTCTACCTATAGGTTTACTGGCTGTCTTCTCTACTGTACTATTTCCTTCACCTTTTTAGATTCTTGTTGTGGTTTACAGTAACAGGGATGGGTACTATTCTGACAAGCAGGACTTGAGTCCAATCAGAAAGCTGTTGGTTGTCTCCTTGCTACTCATACCACTATTACACTGGTGGTCACCTGTTGCCATGGTGATTTATATTGCAACTTACAGATCTCATGCCATTGATGGGGCTTGTGATTATTTCTCTGCCCCAGGAGCTCCTACAGTGTTCCTTGGTACTGTGTAAGCTGTCCAGCAAGGAGAAAGCCCTCAGACCAGTTCCAGCTGACACACTTTGCCCATGTACTGTAATCAATTCGTGTTGCATCTTCAGTAATAGGGTCTTACTGATGGTTTTTGGAGAGCAACCAAGAACCATGGCAAAGCCTATAATGTCTGGGGCCCTTTAGCACCTCTTTGATCAACATTTTATCAGGAAGTACCACATTCCTGTTACTTCTAGTATAATTTTGACCCTGGGTTCTAAGTGAATCAGCTCAAGGCTTTTATTTTATTTTATTATTCCCTGTTTTCCTCGCTCTGTGCTCCCCTGCATAGGGACTGCTCATTCTTGTTCCTTTCTTTAAAAGACATTTTTTTGACATATTACTAGCATAGGATGTTCCTTTGGGGTTGCTTCCTACAATCTTTGGGTTTTTCTATAATCCCTCTGTCCTTTCTATCTCCCACGTCCCTCCTGACTCCCAAACCCTCATTTCACGCTATGTATTTTTCTCAATTGTTCCTTCTGGCACCCTTGTCCTGAGATTCTAAATCTCCCCTTTAAAAGATTTCACCATAATCATCCCTTCCCACCTTCCCGCTCTTAGGTCTTTTTGGAGTTTTCAGGCTCTTACAGTGCTTCCAATCCAAATACATTGATAAAGATATCAGTTCAATCAGCCACATATTAAAGAGAACATGTAGTGCTTAACTTTCTGTGTCTAAGATATCTTACTTAATATTGAAATTTCCAACAGTGTTTTTTTTAAAACATAAAATTTATTATGCTTTCAACTAGAATATAAAAGTTTATTAGATTTCTAACATTCTTTTAATACATTTTACTTGAAGAAAACAAAAATATTTTTAGGAATTTCTTTCCAGGATGATAAATCTTTTTTTCAGGCAGGGAAAGAAAATTATATTGAATGAATTGGCTCAAGGTACACCTGTATGTTTATAAATGCCTGTAGCGATCTTCTTTAGAGTAAGTGTGAATTATCAAATATATCTGCTAAGATATGTAAAACAGTCAATATCAAAATGTCAAACCTGAACTAAAAATTAAAAACACTCATAAATTATCCCAGATACTCATTTACCAAACTAGACAACTAATTATAGTTATGCTCATCAATGCATATAAAATAGGTGGTTCAACATAAAAATGAATCTATAAAAAGATTCATCAATAATCATACATACAAGATATCATCACATCCATCCTAGTAATCATTTGAGAAACTACAATTTGAAAATCTGAAACTTAACCTTAAAACTATGAGGTAGGATAAATACAGTTGCATATATTTCCAACTGGGTCTTGTTTTTCCTGCATTCATTCTTATTTAAAAAAAAGAAGGCAGAGTTCAAATATGAAATCAAACGAAGCAGTTTTGACTTTATTGCTATAACAGCTAGTGTATGTTTTCCTGAGTTTTACAAGATAGACTGAAATACTAACTGCCTTAAAAAACACAACGGGATTAAATCTCTGCCCAGTGAGCAGAAGGGCCTGAGTTTGGATTCTGATCCCACATGAAAACTGCTAACCTAGACTTCTGGCTCTGGAAGGCAGAGCCTAGGAAATCCCAGGGTGACACAAAAAGAAGGTAGAAACAGTCCAGATGATTCCTGAAGTCACGCTTGGGCCTTCACAGGGATACACAGTGCTCTCTGATACCCCCCCCATAAAGTGAATTAAAAAGAAAATAGATAAGAATTTAGGGCTTAAATGCATACCTTTGGCAAATCTTATGATGACAGATCTATCTTCATTAAAGGTAGAATTAATTTTTATTTAAACTGTTGATTCTATAGCATAGTGGTGCCAGATAGGAACATGCTCCAAAGAACCTCTTTCTTTGGAGGAGGCAAAGGAAAATGAATTTTCTGGGAGAAGGATTATAAACTACTTGATAATTGCACCATTGGATGATGTTTGAAAAGCCTTAAACTCATTTAAATCTTCAGGCACACGCCTTGATGTATAACTTTTGAAACAAAGTTTACAAACCATATTTTCCCCATAGACCCTTCTGGCATTATATGTGAGTAAATTCTTTTGATGTAGCCCTTCAGATGTATTGGAAAATAGTACCAGTAAATTAACACACATGAATCATAAATCTATGATTTATGTAATAATATTAAGTCAGCTTTGAAATGTTTCAGAAGCATATATTTTCTCAGCTCAGAAATATTTCTAGGAACATAAATTATGCTTGGAAATGGAATAAGCATAGACTTTATTTTAAGGCAGTTAATGCAATTTATTTTGCAGTGCTGGAACCCAGAACCTTTCACACACGAGGCAAATTCCCCACCACTGAGCTACATGCCTGGCCTAAGGAAGTTCATTTGAAATCGTTCCAAAGGGAGAATAAAAAGAAAGCAGAGGGAGTGGGAGCATGAGAAATGAATTAGAGGAAACTGGAAAAACAGTTTTCTACCAGGTAGGAAAGTGGTAGAATTTTCATCCAAGGAACTTGAAAGAAATTTCCAGATTTATTTAGCAGACCTTGCTTTAAAAAAAAAAAGAGTAGCATTACTTGACTGTCTATAATTCACTTTCAGAAACATTTTTGTGCCTCTTCGACATGCCGGGGATGGAGCTAGACTGGCTGTTGTTTTCCAGCTGTGACTCACTGTCCCAGACACACACACACACACACACACACACACACATACACATACATACACACACACACACACACCATCCCAGACACACACATACACATACACACACACACCATCCCAGACACACACACACATACACACACACACACCACCCACACACACAACATAACACACACACAGAACATACACATACACAACACACATACACAACACACGCCTCCTGTCTGCAGTGTCTTATCTATTCTTTATCACATCTTGATAAGTGTGGGGATCTGTGTCTCCCTTCTGGTTTATTTCTGTGCTCTACCAGCCTGTCTCCAGGGCAGTACCCATTGGCTTAATTATCAAAGCTCTATCATAAGGATTGTGTGTGTGTGTGTGTGTGTATGTGTGTACAAGAGTATATTTGAGTGTGTGTGCCTGTGGAGGCCCAAGGGTGACATCAAGAGCCACCCTGGGTTGTCTACCTCTTTATTGCATTGGTCTGGGATTTCCCAAGCTCTGTCTTCTAGGGCCAGAATTCTGGACTGCTGCCATATCTGTCTAGGTGGAATCTGGAGATTTGAATTCAGGTCCTTTTGTTACAAGGCAAAGGCTTTGATCGTCTTCCCAGCCCTATAATAAGTTTTGATACCGAATAAAACCAAACCTTTCTTTGTATTTCTTATCTTTGAATGAATAAGCTGCTCTTGGATATTTGCCATTAAACATACATTTTAAAATCAATTTGCCAGTTTTTACAAAAATGAAAAAAGCCACTGTGATTTATTTAAAATTATATTGGCTCTATAAATCAAATTTGTATTCAACTTGGAAACATTGAAGCTTAATTCTTGAACATGACATGTCCGTTCTATTTTAAAATGTCTTTAAACACAAAAATTTAAATTTTCTCTGTGGTAGTCTAATGCATGCAAAGATGTCTTTAAAATTTAATTTTCTAATTGTTTGCTGCTTGCATATCGGCTTACATTTCTTTTTTGTATATTCTGTCTTTTTATTTTGTGTGTGTGTGTGTGTGTGTGTGTGTGTGTACCAGAGGGCACTTGAGTGTGTATAGATCCAAGGGTGATATCAGGAATCATCCTGGATTGTTCTGTCTTTTTTTTTGCTTTGCTGTGAGATTTCCTGGGCTCTTTCTTCTGAGGCCAGAATTTCAGTTCACTG
The DNA here is from genome assembly GCA_023101885.1 of Typhlomys cinereus. Taxonomy (NCBI): domain Eukaryota; kingdom Metazoa; phylum Chordata; class Mammalia; order Rodentia; family Platacanthomyidae; genus Typhlomys; species Typhlomys cinereus. The sequence goes on along the minus strand of JALPQD010000829.1, from coordinate 132,700 downwards.
CCATTTATGCCTGACATTTTTACACGGGATCTGGGGATCTGAACTCAGGTCCTTTTGCTTGTGAGGCAAAGGTTTTAACCACTGAGCCATCTCCCAAATGTAAATTCTCTTATCAACTTTAATAATTTACCTGTGAAAAATATTGTTAGATCTATCTATCTATCTATCTATCTATCTATCTATCTATCTATCTATCTATCTATCTATCTGTCTATCTATCTATCTGTCTGTCTGTCTGTCTGTCTGTCTATCTGTCTGTCTGTCTATCTATCTGTCTATCTATCTATCTATCTATCTATCTATCTATCTATCTATCTATCTATCTATCTATCTATCTATCTATCTATCATCTGTCTGGTATGTGTGTGTATGTGCGTGCATGCATGTGGAGGCCAGAGATCAATGTTGGGTGTGTTTTCCTATTGCTCCCCACTTTATTTTCTGAGGTAGTATCTTTCACTGAGTGTGGATCTCACAAATTAACCTAGACAGGCTGACTGTGAGCTCCAGGATCCTCTTGTCTCTGCATCTGCAGGGCCGGGACTACGGAGACATGTTCCCGAGAGCCTGCCCCATGCGTGCATGCTTTGCAGAATCTCAACTCATGTTTTTATGATTGCTTGACTGGTTTTTAAAATGTTTTCATATGTATGTGTGCTTGGGATGTGTGTGTATGTGTGTGGTTTTGGGGTGTGTGTGCGCGTAGGCCTGAGACTGACATCTGTAATAGTCTTCGATCACTATTCTACTTTATTGTTTTCAGCTTGGCTCTCTAAACCCAGAGCTTGCCATATGGCTAGTCTGGCTGGCCGGTTTGCTAGGTGGAATCCCGTGCTGTGTTCCAGGGATGGAATCAGACTGGTTGCCGCTCTCATTTTTACGTGGGATTCTGGGATCTGAACTCTGGTCATCTCCCCGTTTCCCCAGCTGATGTTTTGAAACACACATTTTCATGTACATCTTTTGAGATATTTTCTTGTTTAGTTTTTAAAATTCCTTCTTAATTCCAGTACTTCTTACTTCTTCCTTATTCATTCATTCCTTCTTTTCCTTCTTCCCTTTTCCTTCCTCCCTCCTCCCTCCCTCCCTTCCCTCCCTCTTTCCCTTCTTTCCTTCTTCCCTCTCTCCTCCTCTTCCCCCTACCCTCCTCCCTCCTCTCCCTCTTGCTCCCCCTCACCCCCCTCGCTTTCCCCCCTCTACCTCCCATCACTCCCTCCCTCCCTCCCCTTACTTTTGAATTTGTAAACTTGGACTCTCCAGTGTCTCTCACGTGATCTTGGTTTGAACCCCTGGCCCCCTCTTGGTGGTACCATTTTAGGTTTTATGGTGCTGGGCTAGGGGAGGTGGGTCACTAGAGGTGGACCTCTCAGGCTTGTAGTTGGACTCCCGCTTCTGGTCTCAGTATTTCCTGATCCGTCAAGATGTGAACAAGCCACAGGGCAGGCTCCTGACTCTGCAGGCCGAGCTGCTGTAGTCGCCGCCTCCTCACCACCAACCACCCCTGGGAACTGAATTCTCTGGTACTGTGAGCCCAGACAACCTGCCTCCGCTAAGTTGTTCAGTGAGAAAAGTAACCGGTATGCCTTGCTGTGCAAGCTAGTTAGACATCTAGTGTCAACCTGACAATTGAAGACTGAGACTCTAGGCACACCGCTGAAGAATCAGGTCATTGAAGGAGCCCTCAGCACACCTGACGAAGACTGACTGACTGAAAAGACCAGCCCCCGGCGGGTGGATGAGGTGAAGGGGCTGGCTCAGTAGTGTGTGGACTGCAGCGTACTTTGGCAGACATGCATTCTGGCAAGTGAGCTTTGTTCCTCTCGCAGCAATCCCACTGGATATGGTGTGGCCAGCTCCCTCGGTGTGGATGGCCCTGCCAAGTTGGACTATGAGCAGTGCCGGATTGTTGTTTTACCATAGCTTTGGTTACTCTTGTTAAAAACAAGGCGAGCCAGTGGGCAAAGGGGCCCCATGACCTGAGTTCAGATATCTGGAGCCCGGGTAGAGATGGAAGGAGAGAACCAACTTACAGTGTTGTCCTCTGACCCGCCTTGCGTGCTACGACACGCGTTACGCTCGTGCACACCCACGCCCGCGCATGACAATCATAAACAACGCAAAAAAGGAAGAGCTCCTAGTCACATTTGAAAAAGAAAAATTGAAGTCCAAGTTATTTTACACAAACCGACCAGGAAGAATTTCCTCTCGTCTGTAGGATCAAGAGGGGAAATAACAAAAAACAAATAGCAGCTGGAAGCCATGTGTCCGTAAGGGCCACAAGGTGAAGCTGCGGTGCTTTTGGAATTAGGTCAGTGCATCAATGCGGGGTGCTCAAAGCCTCACCCCAGGAAGGTCAGCAGTACAGTGACTATTTGTGATTGTGTTTGTCTCAGGGACAGTCAAGCCCCAGGTGGCTACAAAGCCGTCCCCTTGTCATCCTGTATCATCCTGCATCATCCAGCCTCGGGATTCTCTGTGACATTTTAAACTGCTCACTTTAGAGCAAACCATGTGCAAGACACCTTCCAAACAGAGTGCACTTGTAGCAACGAGAAGGCCAAGGTACGACGTTATTAAAATTCCATTTTGGAAAGAAGCGCGTGTGCTAAATTCCTGATTTGTGGTCAAGGGATGTTTTGGGAAGGAATTAGAACCAAAAAGTCTCAGAGACAGGACTGCGTACAGCCGTGCAATAGGTGGCACCCGTTTGCATTAAAACGGTTATTTTTGTGTTGAGTTCTCTAGGATGTAGTTGCTGTTTTATCTGAAATTTGAATTTAACAAGTGTGTATTGCTCAACGTGGAAACTCTAAGGCTCCTCCTTAGGTAACATCCAGGCCTCGCCGTGTAGAAACACTTAAGTTACAGCTAATCATTTTGTCTTCTGTTAAAAAATTCTCAGTCTATTCAGAGGAGAAACTTTACGCTCAGCACTTGGCAGTCAGTCGAGGGAGGAGAGCATGTCCCTTCTGAAGCATCGCTTTGCAAATCTGCACACAGGGCACAGTCGACTGTTTGTCTTGCTGTCTCTTAATGACTAAAGGGCCAAAGTCTATGGAGTGCTTTGTTATCAGAGACACTGGCTTGGAAGAGACACAGAGGTAAAGCAGATAGCTTGCAAGGTCATTATTGTTTTCTTTCCTGTAACTTTTAACATTTTTCCTTCCTTCCATCCAAAAAAGAAAAACCCCAACAAAACCCATCTTTTGCTTTAGATTTACAGAAACAATACAAACATACAAGAACATTTCTATGTGCCCTTAACTCATTTCTTCCCCCTTTTATGTCTTTGTATGTGCATCAAACACAGATACACTTACATTAGCTCAAAACCATGCTTTAGTCACATTTCCTCTTTTGTCTGGCATCCCATCCAGGACAACGCATTGCAATTAGAGGTCGCTGATGTTCTTTCCTCCAATGCCTGTAAAGTATCCATTTTCTTTTTTTAAAAAAAAATTCAATTGTGTGTGCGTGTGTGCATGTGTGTGTAGAACCATGGGCGAATTCAGGAACCACCATGGACCGCCTCCACCTCTTCCTTGTTTACTCTGCCCTGGGATTCACAGGCTCCGCCCTACCAGGACCAGAAATACAGGCTGCCCCGTCCCTGCTTCTGCCCGGCGTCTATACGTGGGGTCTAGGATCCGAACTCAGGACCTTCCGCCTGCAAGGCAGAGGCTTAACCCCTGAGCCACCTCTCCAGCCCATTTACAGTTTTCTAACTTAGACAACGACCATGCTTATATTTATGACCAAAATTACTTAGGGCTGGGAGATGGCTTCAGGCACGAGGACCCGAGTTTGAATCTCCTGAGCTCATGTAAAAAGCTGGGTATAGAGGTGTGGTCTGAAGTCCCAGTGCAGGGGAGACGGACAGAGGGTCTCTGGAGCTGATTGGCCAGCCAGTATAGCTGAATTAATGAGATGCCCTTTCTCGAAAACCTAAGGTGGAAAACTAAGAAAGAAGAGCTCCAGTGTTGACCTCTGGTCTCTGCATGCGCGCGTGCACCACACGCACACTCATAGGATCATATGTACACAACACACACACAACACAATACTTAGTTAAAAATTAATAGCTGAAGAAAATCTTCCAGAATCTGCTTCCAAGACCTTTCAGGCAGCAAAATACTGAAGCTCAAAAGGAAGAGTTAAAAGTTCATCTTAAAATTTAGGGGAAGGAAACTTGCAGAAGAGGGGGCGGTGAGATTGTAAGAACCTGAAGATGGGAAGGTCCACTGCTGGACAAGACATTCCAGGTGAGGCAGGACTGCTGCATCCCGGAACTCACTGCAGTGAGACTTGTCCTTCCCAGACCTGCATCATGACTGACAAACCAACATGCTTCTATAGACCATCGAGGATCTCAAGAGAGATAAAAACATACAGTGGAAACCTTGGGGACTAGAGCTGGATGAGTGAAGGGGAATGCCCCTATTGGTGGGGTGGCCCGAAAAGAGGCAACTTGGTATGCCGCAGAGTCCTGAACCCCCACAAGAGTAGACAAGCCAGAGGGAACCGGGGGCTCATAGAAATATATAGGCAGGAGAGTGGGAAGAATGGGTTGATAAAGGGGAGGGAGGTGGTATAAGAAGGATTTGGGAAGGAAGGAGACAGGGATAAGTACATGCTTGTAACTAGGAAAAAATAAAAAAAATTGTAGGGGAAACCGGAGTGACTAAAAATCTGAGATTATTAATATTTTGAGGTTAGAGAGGGTGAATATGCAAAGACATTTATTTTTAAAGTTCTCTAAAATAATTATTGTTGCTTCTTTTTTAAAATTCCTTTTATTCTTTTAGAGATTTTTATACATGAATATATTGAATTTTGACACCTTCATCTCTAATCCCATCCCCCCTCTCTTGTCCCTTTATAACCCTTCGTCCCCCTCCTACTTTCATGGCTTTTACACGTGAGACCCACTGAGTTGCATGTAGGCTGCCTTTGATGGCATGTGACTACGCCCTTGCTGGAGCATGAATACACATCAGTGGGTAGACCACTGAGGACAGCACCTTCCATTTACTACCCCCCCCCACCCAGCATCAATCCTCAGCAGCCTCTCGGGGGGCGTGGGGCCTCTTGAGATCTTTCCCCTTTCCCGTGCAGGTTCTTGTGGAAGTCCGCATAGCTACAGTGAATTTATTGGTAAAGCAGAGGTAGTGAGTTGGAGCTATTTTTTTTTCTGAAAAAAAATTAAAAAATATGAATAGAATTATGACAACATTTTTTAACATTTTTTATTATTATTTCTGCTCATACAAACTTAATAGGTAGACCAGTTCCCTCCCCCCCTCCTCCTCCCCCTGAATCCCCTGCTCCCCTTCCCTCCCTCCCCGTCTCCCAGTGCCTCCCCCCCCAATTCCCAGAGAGTCCTTTATTGTGTATGCCTAACTCTCCTCTTGGTCCTCCTCTCCGATGACATACAAGGACCCAGTGGCATTTCCCTGAACCCTTTCTCGTGTTCCCCTTAAGCATAGGAACACTACTGTGGCTGTCAATCCCTTGCCTCCAAGGATCTTGGTACCTTTAGCTGATGCTAGACTTTGTGAGGTCAATAGTGTGTTGGACATTGCGCAGGGCATGCAAAGTCCTATTATGATTGCTTCAGCCCTATCTAGTGTGGAGACTCTTCAAATCATTGCTCCCCCCATCCTTTTGCTCTTACAATCTTACCGCCCCCTCTTCCGCAAATGTCCCTGAGCTCCAGGATGGGGAGAGATTAGGCTGGCCTAGTTCTATGTGGTTGATATAGAGTCTCTGAAGTTCTGGATTATGGTTTGTTGATTTTCTTTTGCAGTTTTGCTGCTCCTGCAATGCCCTTCACTCCATCCTGATGGGCACAGTATGTCACCCCCTGGTCAGAGACAAAAAACTGTTAAACTGGAGTGTTGTCATAATAGCACATTCAAGGGTAGATGTAATAAAAGCAGGAAACTTCGGTGAGGGAGGGGTCAGTCACCCATTTGCAAAATGATCACCTTTCATCTGCCAGACTATGTGCCCTCCTATGGGCCATTGGTTTCCTTGGTGTTTAATTTTCTAAGTTCTTTGTGCACTCTGGACAGTAGAGCTCTATCAGATATGTGGTTAGTGAAGATTTTCTCCCATTCTGTGGGTTGCCTTTGAACTCATGTTACAATCTCATTATCTGAACAGAAGCTCTTTAATTTCACAAGATCCCAACTGTTGAGAGTTGGTAGCAGTAACTGTGCCATTGGATGTCTGTTTAGGAAATGTTGGCCTAGCCCAATCAGCTCGAGGGAGTTCCCTATCCTTTCAACTATGATTTTTATAGTCTCTGGCCTGATATCAAGGTCCTTGATCTATTTGGAATTAAGTCTTGTACATGGTGACAAGTACGGGTCCAGCTTTAATCTTCTGCATGTGGAGATCCAGTTTTGCCAGCACCATTTGTTGAAGATGCTGTTCTTTTTCCATTGGATTCTTTGGGCCCCTTTGTCAAAGATCAAATGGCTGTATTTTTGTGGGCTTATATCTGGGTCTTCAACCCTTATCCATTGATTTGTGTGTCTATTTTGGAGCCAGTGCCAGGCTGTTTTTATAACTATGGACTTGTAGTATAGACTAAGGTTTGGTATGGTGATACCTCCAGCAGTGTTTTTGTTACTCAGGATTGTTTTTGCTATCCTGGGTCTTTTGTGCCTCCATATGAATTTTGAGATTATTTGGTATGACACCATTTTTGAAAAAGCTTCAATGATTTAAATGGCAAAGTTAACAGGAAGAGAACATTCTCCATCAACATTTCACAAATAGCTGCTAAGCCAAGATGGACAGCTAGAGAAGACGCCTGGAAGGAAAAGGCGGGGTCATATTCTAGCTCCCTAGGATCCGATGTCTGCGGTCAGTTCTGCCTACAGTTAGGTGGGCACCTTGGCACTCATTCCTGTTTGGCCTCGTCCGTAAGCTAGATAGTAGCAGTAGCAGCAATAGTTGGCATTTATGCAAATGGATACACAGGTGAACAAGTCTGGATCGATGGTAAGGCCTTATTGAGAACATAAAACATTCAATTGTTTGTTTTCACCCCTAAAAGAAAAACCAAAAGTTAAACGAATATTTAAATTTTTTTCTTAGCTGCATAATTGGTAAAATGACCTAGAACTGGCTATATGACAACCCAGGCTAGCTTCAAACCCGTGGCAATCCTGCTCGCTCATGTTTTTTTTTTTTTAATTAAATTTTTCTGGTCAACATTACGCTTTATAATTTTGTCTATGGCCTAAACAGTGAGAGAAAATGCTTGGAAACACTGGAATGAAAACAAGAGTTATTCCTTTTGTTGCTATGTGACCAAAATGCATTGAATCCATTGCTTTGAAAAATGGACCACGTGTTTACTAGAGCATTCTTGTGTGTGTGTGTTTATTATAATTTTAATCTGTCAGCATGAAAATGGCGTAGCATTCAGAAATGGTTTTGGTTATTTAGAAAGAAAACAAAGGAGTAGAAAAGTTATATGGGAGATTTAAGTAACTTTTATAAGTGTCTTGGCAGGTACAAACCTAAAATCACAACACAGTGTGGAGTCCACAGTCACAGAAAAATGGCATTGTCAGACCAATTGAGCTTGGGGTCACTTTTGAAGTTATGTATAAACATGTGTACAATAGGGCATTCAATATGGCATAGAAGCCAGATGAAACAGAAATCCCACCCACTGTAAGATGCCACATGTATCTATAGGAGTTTGGAGATACCAGTGTGAGTTTCTCAGTAGCTGCCCACTGTACCGGTGACCACCGCTGAGGATTTCATACAGCACCAGAGGACTAGGCCACTGGGAAGGGCTTCATGGTGCTCCTAACTGGTTTTATTAGGAAGTGCAGATAACACAGGATGCAGTGTTGAGTGCAAAGCGGAGAATGCAAGGTGTTGGAATGACTCTTCTCTGCTGCTGTGAGACAACACTCACACGCGAGCAACTTAACGGAGAAAGAGGAGATTGATTTGGCTTATGGTTCGAAGGGGGGAGATAAGGTCCATTATGGCTGGAAAGGCCAGAAACTGGAGGTGGCCCGGTCACTGCAGGCATCGTGGAACAGAGAGCAAGCTGCAGACTATGAGAGAAGCCCTACTGGTGGTAGCAGGGTGGGGCTTACCAACCTCAAGCCCCCCCCTTCCTCCAACAAGGCTCTACCTCCAAAAGGTGCCAGTGTTCTTAAACATTAACATCAGCTGAAGATTCACACGCATGAGCCGTGGGGCACAGACAAGCCATATTCAGACCACGACACAAGGATTTCCTACCAATACAGGCAGGTGGCCGTTGGACACTTCAAGGCTGAGAAACTCCAGACTCCTTAGAATCACAGAGAGAGAAAGGAGGGTTATCATGTCTTCTTCCCAGAATTCTGGGAGCAGGTGTAGCCATCCCATCCCTCAAGTCTCTGACCAGTCAAGGTCTAAGGAAGTCTGTTAACAGGAAATAAGAAGCCATTATTTCTAAAGAACACGAGGGTAGGTAGCATGTTCCCTTACGTATTTCTATTTAGTTACTAGTTCTGAGCATTCAAAAAGTTTATTACTATCTATTCATTGCACAGTGTTGGATTTCATAGTGATATTTTAATTAATTAATTAATTATTAATTCATTCATTTGTGTGTGTGAGAGGTCACGTGTGTCCCTGTGGAGGACCAAGGGTAACTTCATAAATCATCCTGGATTGCTTCTACCTCCTTCTTGCTTAGCTCTGGGATTTCCCAGGCTCCGCCCACCAGGGCCAGAAGTGCAGGTTGCCTGTTTCCACAAGGCATTTTTTTACATGGGACATGAGATCTGAACTCAGGACCTTCTGCTTGCAAGATAGAGTCTTAACCCCTGAGCCATCTCTCCAGCCCCATAATGACATTTTTATTCAAGTATATCATGTATTTGAAGAACGTCCACACTGATTTCCACAGTGGCTACACTAGTGTGGAGTCCCACTGGCAGTGGGTGAGGGCTCCCCCCTCCTTGCCAGTATTTGCTGTATGTTATTTTAATCCTAGCCATTCCGACAGGGACAAGATGAAATCTCAGCATAGTTTCAAACTGCATTTTCTCTCGTGGCCAAGATGTTGAGCATTTTTCCACGTATCTATCTGTCATCTCTGCTTTGCCTTTTGAGAAGTGTCTGTTCATTTATTTGCCTGTAATGGATAGGATTATTATCATTTTTGGTGTCTAATGGTTTGAGTTCTTTAAATAGTCTAGATATGAATCCCCTGGCAGATGACTCAACTGACAAGTTTTCCTCCCATTCTATTAGGTTCCTTCTTCACTTTGGTGACTTTCTTTTTGCTGTGAAAAAGTTTATTTTTTTTTAATTCCATTGAGTTCCATTTGTCAATCCTTTGAAAGTATTTCCTGACCTATTACAGGTTTTTCCACACAATCCTTGTCTATGCCTGTATGAATGAAGTGCTGTTTCCTAGCAATTGAATTTCAAGTCTTACATTTAGGACTTTGGTCCATTTGGAACTGATTGTTCTGCACAGGGTGAGAGATAGGGGTTTAGTTCCATCCTTCTACGTGTGGATATCCATTTGTTGAAGAGCCTGTCTTTTCTCTGCTGCACACTTCTCCCACTTATGTTGCACATAAAATGGTTTCATTTCTAGGTCCTTCATTCTACTCCGTTGGACTGGGGATCTGCTTTTGTTACAGTACCGTGCTACTTGTGTTTCCCTGGTTCCTAATGTAACCTGAGGTCAGGTGTGCAGACACCTCCAGGGTGCCAACCTGATGCGTGATGACCGAGCCTGGAAGAGATCGTCTAATTGCGTGATCGATGTGGGAAGAACCAGCCCATAGTTGATTCTGCCTTCATCCACCTTCTGAGCCAGTGGATAAAGATGGCGAGAGCTGGTTAGCAGAATCGTAACCTAGAATTGTGAGTGTGAATGAACCCCTCGTTCTCCTAAATTTGTTTGGGCCACAACAGAAATATGGAATAAGGCAATCAGCCCACGCACCCTGAGACATCCATGACTATGTGGAGCTCAGAACACATAGCATGGAGTGTTGTTTGCAATGATGTATCATGTGTCCTTTGTGTTTGCACAAACTCAAGTGACTGGTGAGTAGTTGCCAGCAGGGTCCCCAGGCTGGGGCCGCTGGGGGGTGCAGCTGGGTCTGCCATCAGTGGATGGTGGAGTCAGAGCCCACTGGCAAAGGAACCCTGTGTCCCCCCAGGAAAGGATGTGGCTCAGTGGCTGACAGTGGTCTGTGGGAAGTGTGGCCTTAGTATCAACACGGAATGGCCTTAAAAAAAAAACTTTATTCATTCATTCATTGTGTGTGTGTGTGTGTGCATCAGAGGGCATTTGTGTGCCCCTGTGGAGGTCGAAGGGTGACTTCTAGAATCATCCTGGATTGCTTCTACCTCCTTCTTGCTTTGCTCTGGGATTTCCCAGGCTCTGCCCATCAGGGACTGAAATGCAGCCACTGCCATTTCCACCTGGGGTTTGGTTTTTACGTGGAACCTGGGGTCCGAACTCAGGACCTACTGCTTACAAGATAGAGTCTTAACCCCTGAGCCATCTCTCCAGCCCCATAGAATGGCTTTTTAAAAAAATTATTTATTTGTTGAGTTTTATGGAGTGGCTTTCGAATGGGACCTTGGCTCGCTCGTGCTCCTTGAATGCAGATTTCTTCAGGACACATTCATGTGGTGTCTGCATTGAGGCTTGGGCCTGATCTGTAGAGCCTCAGATCGCCTCCAAACTGACTGGAGAACTTGAGGCTTGGTATGGCCCGTTCTGCATGGTCACAGGGTGTGTTATGTGTGTGTGTATGTATGTGTGTGTGTGTATGTGCATATATATGTGTGTGTATGTGTGTATGTGTGTATATATGTGTGTATGTGTATGTGTGTGTATGTGTGTGTGTATATATGTGTATGTGTGTATGTATGTATGTGTATGTGTATCTATGTGGGTGTATGTGTGTGTGTGAGTATGTATGTATGTGTGTGTGTATGTATGTATGTATGTATATGTATGTGTATGTGTGTGCATGTGTGCATATGTATGTATATATGTGTGCGTATGCATGTATATGTGTATGTGTGTGCATATGTATGTATGTGTGTATGTATGTGTATGTATATGTATGTGTATGTGTGTGCATGTGTGCATATGTATGTATATATGTGTGCGTATGCATGTATATGTGTATGTGTGTGCATATGTATGTATGTGTGTATGTATGTGTATGTGTGTGCGTATGTATGTGTGTGTATATGTGTGTGTATGTATGTGTGTATGTGTGTGTATGTATGTGTGTGTATGTGTGTGTATGTATGTGTGTGTATGTGTGTATGTATGTGTGTGTATGTGTGTGTATGTATGTTTGTGTATATGTGTATGTATGTGTGTGTATGTGTATGTATGTGTGTATATGTGTGTGTATGTGCGTATGTATGTGTGTATGTATATGTATGTATGTGTGTCTGTGTGTATGTGTCTATATATGTATGTGTGTATGTATGTATATATTATGTATGTGTGTCTGTGCGCGTATGTATGTGCGTGTATGTGTGTGTGTATGTATGTGTGTGTATATGTGTATGTGTGTATGTGTGCATGTGTGTGCGTGTGTGTATGTGTATGTGCGTGTATGTGTGCATGTGTGTATGTGTGTGCGTGTGAGTATGAGTGAGTATGTGTGTGTGTGTGTGTATGTGTGTGTACGTGTACCAGGCTCGGAGCATCCTGCTCTGGAGGGACGACACAGCTGGAAGAGAGGTGTGCTCAGTCCACCGGGGTGAGATTTTACTGGATCGCCAGCGACTAATCAGATCCACTTGGAGATTCACATGTCTATTAAGTTTTAAAAGCCTCCGAGGCACCCTGCCTTCATTTTGTCTGATGCAGCAATTCCGCAACGGATTGCACCACAAAACCCCTTTGTGTGACTGTGGGAACATCGTTTGGTGTTACCATTCTGCAGATAAGCCCACAGGAATGCCGGCCTGGGGAGAGAGACAAGAGCCCACCAATCCCCATGGGCGAGATGCCTACTAAGCACAGTTCCCTTGTGCCACAGGCCTGGGAACGGCTCTGCTGGGACCTGCGTGCTGGAGAAAGGCTCTGGGGAGAGATTGATGGGCGTGGGAAGGACAGAGGCAGCAAGTCTGTAAGAATCTTCGATAACTCCTGCGGGATGGTGCGGGTCTGCGTGTGGTGGCAGAGGGAAGAGATGAGGCAGGACAGTGTATAGGGAGGGAACAGGTCCGTTTAGCGAGAGGTTGTTTTCCTGTTGCTTTGCCTCTTCCAGGCTGGCTTCCTTTCTTCTTCCCTAATGATCTCCTCCCATCATCCGTGTGTCTCCCACGTGGTGCACTTTACACCCTGGCCTGCCGGAATCGCTTTCCCACGCCCATCCTACGGGCTCCCGTGTGTGCCCCCATCGCGTCTTGTGTTCCCTGATAAAAACGGAGGGTCTCTAGCCGCATCCTCTGATCATTTCACCCTGTGGCTTTGGAACTTCTTGTTCCGATGGTTTTTCCATTGGGTTAGATTAGTATTAAGTCTGTGGCCCCATGATGTGGGAGATGAGGGTGATGTAAACCCCCACTTGCATTTGACTCAGAATTGACTTGTGCCCCCTGCAACATACTCCTCAGTCTTTCTTCTCAGAAGTCTTATTTCATCATTTCTGTGGAGAGTGGATATTAAACATTTTTCGACACTTCCTTAGTTTGTGTTTTCTCAGTGGCAAGCAATAGCGTCCATGTTGGTAGTTTAAAAAAATGTAATCACTGGGCTGGAGAGATGGCTCAGGGGTTAAGACTCTGCCTCACAAGCCGAAGGTCCTGAGTTTGGATCGAAGTCCCATCTAAAAACACTAGGTGGAAATGTGACGGCCCACACTTCTGGCCATGGTGGGCAAAGACTGGGAAATCCCAGAGCTAAGCAAGAAGGAGGCAGAATCAATCCAAGATGATTCCTGAAGTCACACCCACACCACACCCCCACACACACCCTGCGTGTAGGAGAAAAGGTGTTATTTTGTCTTAATAGTATGGAGTGCTTCACCAATCTGAGTGTCATCCTTGGGCCGGGCTCAGGTCATAGCACAGAGGCAGAGGAAGCAAGAGCTAACTGGGCTGAGTGTGTGTGGGGGGTGGAAAGCAAGGAGGAGCCCCCTAACTTCAAGGCCTTTCCCATGACATGCCTCCTCCAGCTCTTATACGTGCCAGGATCTTCTCAAGCATGTTGTTGCTGATCAGCTAAAGACGCAAACGCAGGAGCCCGCGGAGAGCACACGCGTTCAGCCATGCCACGCACTCATGTTGGCAGATGGACGGTAAGGCGGGACGCAGGCAGGTGAGCAGGGCGCCCCAGCCACCGAGAGGGCCAAGCTAGGTGATGGCTGTAGACGTTTTATTATTATTATTATTTATTGTGATTATTTATCTTTCTAGTTTTACAAGCATATTGAATACTTATCCCTGCTCCCCTCTCTCCCCCCCTTCCATTTCCCTCCCTTCCCTTCATCAATCCATTCTATTCCCTCCCACCTTCCTGCCTATCCACTTCTATGGACCCCCAGGGCTCCCTCTGGCTTGCTTGCTCTTGTGGGGTTCAGGCCTCTGTGGCATGCCAAGTGACCTGTCTTCCGGCCACCCCACTGACAAGGGCATTTCCCTTCACTTGTCCAGTTCTTGTCCCCAAGGTTTCACTGTGTGTTCTTGTCTCTCTCGAGTTCCTGGATAGTCTGTGGGGACATGTTGGTACGTCAGTCATTCTGCAGGTCTGGTAAGGACAAGACTCACTGCAGTGAGTTTGTCTTGTCCAATGGTGAACCTTCCCATCTTTAGGTTTTACAACCTCACAGCTCCCTCTTCCACAAGGCTCCAAAGCCTTAGGATGGGGAGGGATTAGGTGGATCTGATTCTGGGTGAACCTTGCTGGGTCGTCGGTATTCTGCATTATGGCGGCTGTTGCTGTCCACGTCACTGCTCTTCTGCTGCCCTAGGCTGATTTTTTAAATATTTTATTTATTTATTTATTTTAAATTTTTTTTTATTATTTATTCAATTGTGCGTGGTGTGTGTGTGTGTGTGTGTGTGTGTGTGTGTGTGTAGAACCACAGGCGAATTTGGGAATCACCATGGACGCCTCCACCTCCTCCTTGTTTACTCTGCCCCGGGATTCACAGGCTCTGCCCTACCAGGACCAGAAGCGCAGGCCGCCCCCACTTCCGCCTGGCATCTATACATGGGGTCTAGGATCCGAACTCAGGACCTTCCGCCTGCAAGGCAGAAGCTTAACCCCTGAGCCACCTCTCCAGCCCCTATTTATTTATTTTTATATGTGTGTGTGTGTGTGTGTGTGTGTGCATCAGAGGGCACTGTGTGTCCCTGTGGAGGCCCAAAGGTGACTTCAGGAATTAGCCTGGATGGCTTCTACCTCCTTTTTGCTTTCCTCTGGGATTTACCAGACCGGAAGTGCAGGCTTTTGCTGTGGTTTTCTTTTTTTTCTTTCTTTCTTTCTTTCTTTTTTTTTTACTTAAAATGAGACCTGGGATCCAATTTCAGGACCCTCTGCTTGTGAGGCAGTCTTAACTCCTAAGCCATCTCTTCAGCCCAACCTGGAAGCTTTAAAAACAGGAAGCAGGGGCTGGAGAGGTGGCTAGGGGGTCATCACATGATCCAATACGATGTACCTGGCCGGCCCCGCCTACAGGAGCGGTTCAGGAACAAGCGCCATCGTGCAGGGTGGGAGCTTCCAGCCTGCCACATCCATCTGACATTTTTATGTGGGATTGGGATGCATCTGAACTCAGGTCCTTTTGCTTGCAAGGCAAAGACTTTAACCCCTAAGCCATCTCCCCAGGCCTGTAATTGCTTCTTTTAAGAATTTAGCACAAGGAAAAAAAAATCATTTTCCTTTTCTGAGTTATAACTGTTTTCTTTTTGTAGCCGTCCAGAAGCAACGGTAGATTTAGCAGCAAGTCACAGGTCGCAGTGAGCATGTTCTGTCTTCTACAGCAGCGTCTTGAGTGGGTGACAGTAGAGTTGCATAAAGTCCTGGCACTGAGCTATGGCATCTAGGAGACGCCGGATACCACATTTCTCCTGGAGGACCCAGAGCATAGTAAGAGTTCAGAGAGTTTGCTGAATAGAAGCCATTTTCCCCCTCTCGCTTGAGGATAGAATTCTTTTTACTTCCATATACCATCTGCTAACTCTGTCTGGAACCATTTCTGTTGAATACTCCACGGTGGCAAAACACATGTTGCAGAGGGTCTCCTGCTGGCTCAGGGCTGCAGAGGGTCTCCTGCTGGCTCAGGACTGCGAGTGACGGAGCACGTTCTATGTATCTGTTATGCAAGCAGATGATGGTGTTTAGTGAATGCTTATCAAAGCTCAGCCACCCATCCCTGGTTAGGATGGGTTCTAAGACCTGCCTGGCAGGGGTCTAATCTATGACCCGATACCTCTACGTATCAGTAAGTTCTGTGAGCCCTGTTAATCTATTATTAATCCTGACTGTCGAAAGGTCTTTCAAGAATCAAAGGTTGTAGTGTCCTAACATAAAAATCAATATTAGTAGTAAACACCCAGCAGTGGAACCCTACTTTCTTTGCTTAGCATTTTATTAACTATCGTATGCAAAGGAAAAAAAGGGACAGGTTGTTCAGATGAGGGAGGAAGACTTTTTCTTCAAAAGTTGATTCAATAAGAAGATGGGGGGATTCTTGCCCACAGGTCATCTTGCTGGGAAGCTAGTTTAGGGGTGTTTGATATGGACAGTGGATGGGTGTTCCCAGACTACCAGGCACTTCACATGGTGGGCGCCTTCTCATGGTTGGGTGAGGGGGACAGTTACTTTCAGGAGGGTGGGCAACTTTTAGCAGTAGGTGGGCAGGTGATACTCGTGCACCTTGAGATGCGCTTAGATCCGCAGACCCTAAGAACAAGGACCACCATTTCTTCTGGCTGCTGTGGTCACCGTTCAAGTGCTGGAGTGACATTTCCGATATGGTCTGCATGTGCTGGAGGGGGTGCTGTTCTGAGCCCTTTTGACTGAACACCAGACTCATGGTAATGAAAGAAAAGTGTCTTCACTGCGTTGCTTCCATCTCATAAAAATGTTAACGGTTGACATAATTGCAAAGTCATTAAAAATAAAGCAGTAGAGATGTCATGGCTTGAATGTGAGTGTCCCCCACGGGCTCATGTTTGCATCCTTAGCTGCTAATGTTTGGGGAGATTGTGGCACCTTTAGGAGGTGGCGCTTTGCCGGAGGAAGGCAGGTCATGTGACCTGAGGTTGTGCAGCCCCGCCTTGCTTCCTCTAGCAGTCTGTCTTGCTGGTTGCTTCCTGTTCTCTCTGCTGCCCCAGTGACTGCTGTGACCCGAGCTGCCTCCGACTTCTGCCGCCTGCCACGACTTTTCTGCCATAATGGACTGTATCTCCCCTCTGGAACTGTAAGCTAAAGACAAAACAAAAACAAAACCCCCCAACTCCTCCCTTTCTCCCCTTGAATTGTTTGAGTCTGAGTGTTGTCTCACAGCAGTAGAAAGAGCAAACCACAAGGATAGATAAATTAGGAAAAAAAAAGTTACTTGAGGAGGGACAGGAGGAATGGTGTCAAGCATGAGGAACTGAGTTCAAATCCCTAGCTGCCATGTTTTTAAAGAATGAATTAACCTAGGTAGGACCACACTACAGGTGTGCTTGTGCCTGTACGTTCAGTGTTAGGGGTGGAGACAGGAGGCTGCTGGGAGCTCATTGACCAGCCAGCTCAGTGGAAAAACTGTGCTTCAGTTGCAATGAGAATCCCTATAGATGGATAATAAAGCAAAATGCGCTAAAGCAGGACACCCGACATTTCAGATTGCTCGACCTCCTTATTGCTTCACTCTGGAGCTCTTTGTTCCTGGAAGCTGCAAAACTGCTTCCTTGCTTATGTGACATGATTCGCTCCTCTGGAGTTCAGTTCTTTTTCACGGTATCTCTCCTATCTGCAATTTTGCTGTTTTTTTTTTTCCATTTTCCTGTGTTTGTGGGTACGGAGTGTGTGCATGCATGTTTGCATGTGTGTGGGCTCACGTGTATATGTGCAAGCAAGTGTGCACACGTGTCTGAAGACCTGAGGTTAATATCAGGAATCAGCTTTGATTGCTTTCCTGTCTTATTGTTTGTGAGGCTGTTTCTATTATTAAACCTGGAGCTCACCCAGGGGGCTAGTCCGACTAGCTAGCTTGATCTTGGAATTTCCAGTTCTCTATCTTTCAGGCTACCACACCCATCTAACATTTTATGTGGATCTGAGGATCTGAACTCTGGTCCTTTCGTTTGCCCAGCAGTTGCCTTAACCACTGGCCCCTCTTCTGCCAGTTTTGCTTTTTGAGGTCTTAATTACCCTCAGTCAGTTTTGGTCTGAACATGGAAATTGCCATAAATAAACAGTTCATCGAGTTTTAAATAACTTTCAGGAGAGTCCATTGATATACTTCTATTTTATTAATAGCTATTATTATTATTAATCTTTTACTGGACCTAATTTACACGTTTTACTTATCATGGGCATAGTCACGCTAAAAAAAAAAAAAAATCTCTTCCTGGATTGCCAAAGACTGGCGACACATTGCTGAAGCCCAGCTGTTTCCTGGGAAGGCGGCAGCTGTCCTCTGAGCATACACTAGGGGACTTGGAACACATGCCTGTGCCCCGCAGGACACCGCTGAGCTCCACTGCTGCCTCTTTAGTGTGTGTGAGTTGCCCGTGTTCCTGTCGTGGATCCCTGAAGAAAGCACAGGTCCTGGGCGTGGCACCCAGGAGCTCTGCCCGGTCGGCGGATGCCCGAAGCATCTCTCCTGGGCTTGCCCGGCAGCGCGCTTCTAGGCATTGGCTCGACGCGCCCACCTACTTCTGCTGCTCTTTCTCATTGCCTTGTTCTTCGGAGAGTCCCCGAAGACTTCTTTTTTTTCTTGGTTTCTGGGCATCATTTTCTCTGCAAACAACAGACCACTTCTGTGGTCAGAGAACTTCCCAAGGAAGACCTTCGAGCCTCCTGGCCCCTTTGCCTGTTCTCAGAGCGGGGCCTGAATTCAGAGGCTGAGCTGGCCTCACACACAGGAAGCCCAGTGAACATTACCCAATTGGGGGCGGGGTGGGGGAGGAGGTTGCTTCCAGCCCATTTCCATATCGCTTACTATCATCTGTAAAATTTGCATTTTGCAAAATGACTCTTGAGTCATATCCTCTGTGATTCAAAAAGAAGCAGACTGACTCAGTGATTCAAAAAACATATATGCACACACATACGTATATAAATGTAAATGTGCTAACTCAAAATAAGACATATGTGAACAGTGAACGTGTTAAATATGAAACCAGATCTTAAGAACCTGGGAAAGAATATATCTGTGCTTTTCAAAATCAGCTTCATTTCAGTGACAAGCAGAGTTAAACAATACCAGCTGCTTGCTTTTACTAGGCTGTTTGCAACTGGTGTGTTTTTTCTGCAAAAGTTTTCAAGTAGCTATGAAACTGTTAATTACGTTCCCATCATTGTATGCAGATACGGCACAGAGCCACCACCCTGACACGCTGAAGCTTTATTTTTGCACCCCGAAGCACAATGCATCAAAGTCAATGAATCGTGTCAGTAAAGATGGAGATGGGGCCAACACTCATCCAAGTTCATTAGGCTCATTCAGAGAGACACTTGGCGTGTTTAACAAGGAACCGTCATTGTAGGCCAGACGCAAAACAGAGTTGGGGCACAGAAAGAAGTAGAGCAAGTGTCTGGTAAATTCTTCTATTCAGTGACAGGAGAGGATGCCACGGCATTTACGTGAATCAGATATGAAAGAACATATTAGGGCTTCTGCTTTACAGGTGTCCTGTCTGCTGCATTGAAGGATGAGCCAGATTTTCAGAAAATGAGCAGTAGAACACTTGGTGGCAAATGTGCTTGTGACTGAGAAGTACTGAGAAGAGAATTCCTTCTCCCCTCCCTCCGTCTCCTTCCCTCCTTCCCTCCCTTTTTCCCTCCCTTCCTTCCTTTCTCTCTCCCTCCTTTCCTTTCTCTCTCTCTCTCTCTCTCTCTCTCTCTCTCTCTCTCTCTCTCTCTCTAGCCCACTTTAGGGCTTTCTGGAAGCTCCTGGACCCTCGCAAGTGGTCTCAGGCAAAGGTAAGAATTGAGGGACTTCACTGACCAGCCCACTCAAGAGGGGAGCGGACGGAGCCCCGAGGACTTTATTACAGTTGCAGGACAGCCAAGCAGGACACTTAGAGCCTGTTTCAGCTGCTGTGACAAAATTCCTCTTTCAGAGCAACTTTGAAACAATCGCCATCTATCTTCCATGTGTCCCGGGGCTGAGAAGTTACCCATTGAGGGTGTTTTCTGACAGATGGGCCCTTCTGGTTCTGATCCCTCCCAGGGTGAAAGGGCCGGCAAGCTCCCTGGGACCTCTTGTAGTGAGGGTCGCAATCCAGATCACTCAGGGCTGAGTCAGCTCTCAAACGCGCCGCCTCTTCGTGCCGTCACACTGCGAGTCTGGTTTCAGTAAATAAATCTGAAGACAATTGGTGCAGTTTCTACACCGTGTCTTCCTACAGAGTGTGAGATCTAATTAGGAAGAATAGTTTTTAACTAGAGATAGTGTAGACAGACAGACATACACCGAGAGAGAGAGAGAGAGAGAGAGAGAGAGAGAGTCCTAATCCTTATAGTTTGTGCCTCTCATGGCGTCGACCATCCTCGTCCACTGGTGTCTCAGTTGTAAAGGTGACGTAGGAGGCGTGAGTCAAGGCATTGAGTCCAAGAACAAATTATTTTACTTGTAGGGAAACTATACTAAAAATAAAGGGGAAAAAGATAATTCTTGTCTCTGAGGATAGTGTAAACCAAAGCAGTAAAGACAAATGGGAGAAGGAAGGAAATTCTTTCCCAGAACACATCGCAATCAAGACTCAGCATCGTTAGTTCAGCGGTGTAGCAACCGTACAGACCCGTGGATGCACGAAGAAGATCCACAGCACGGGAGAAAAACGACCGAAGCTCCATCCCACCAAGCAGGGCTAATTGAATATTAATATAAATATTTTACTCACTGTATAAAAAGAAGACATACGATCATCTCAGTCTATAAAAAAGTATTTGATAAAGCTTGGGATCAATTTGGATCAACGAAGCCAACATAGTAAAGATGTCAGTTTTCCTAAAATTAATCTAGTAGGCCTAATGCAATCCCCATCAAAATTCGAGAGAAGTCTTTGTGGGAAGGTTGGCTTTAATATGGAAGGGCTCAGGTCCAAACAATACAGAAAAGAAGAGTAAAGTTAGGAGAACCACTGTTAACCAGTGTCAAGGCCGATTATAACACTACAGTAATCGAAAGTAATGTGCAGTATCAACAGAGGAAAGGTATATAGATCAATGGGCGGAACAGGTTGCCTACCCAATAGGTTGCCTAGTGACCAAAGCACAGAAACAATTCAGTGGAAAAAAGAAAAGTCCTTTTGCAAATAGTACTGGAGCAACTGGTCATAAATAACTTTTAGAAATGAGTATTACACTGAGGTGGGGTGATAGAGCTCTTGCCTACCTGACCCCGGCACTGGCTTTGATCCTCAGCACTGAAAAAATAGAAAATTGTTACACATTACATAAACACAAACTCAAGAGGGATAAAAGACCTAAGCATAACATAAAAGACTGAAAAATTTAGGAGAGATTATAGCATAGTATATTCGAAAACTAGTGCTAGGCTAATTCTTAGACTTAGCATTTGACTTATCAGGCAAATGAATTTCACGTAGAATATAGTCATCATTCTCTTTTAAAAATATCTTTATATTGGGGCTGGAGAGGTGGCTCAGGGGTTAAGCCTCTGCCTTGCAGGCGGAAGGTCCTGAGTTCGGATCCTGGACCCCACGTGTAGATGCCAGGCAGAAGCGGGGGCGGCCTGTGTTTCAGGTCCTGGAGGGCGGAGCCTGTGAATCCCGGTGCAGAGTAAACAAGGAGGTGGATGCGAATTCGCCTGTGGTTCTACACACACATACACACACACACACACACAATTGAATAAATAAAAAAATTTAAAAAATCTTTATATTGAGAGAGAGAGAGAGAGAGAGAGAGAGAGATGCATACCATGATGCATAGGTGGTCAGAGGACCATTTTCCTTCCACCACGTGGGCATCTGAGGATTGAGCTCAAAAGCGTGTGCCTCACCTGCTGCGCTCGCTCTCTCAGCCCCATTCTCAAAACTAAAAGAGAAAATACAGAAAACGAGTTAAAAAATGTATAGATAGACATTCTGCCGAAGGGGAAATTCGGATGGCAAATAAGAGCAGAGGATGATGTTGAAGGTCACCAGCCATCGGAGTGATGCGTTCTAAAATCATGCGAATCTACGACACACCTCTCCTGATGTCCAGAAAGATCAAACAAAAGCAATAAAATCCCAGGCAGCCAACCAAGCAAACACACGCGGTGGTGAGGATGTGGAGAACGCTGGCCACTCAAGTATTCCTCGCAGGACTATAAAATGACACGTTTATTCTGGAAAGCACTGGTAATTTCCTGTAAAACCAAGCACACGCTTGCCATATGGGCATAAGCAGTTGCACTCTTGGATTTCTTTTCTCCAAGAGAAATGAAACTTGAGTTCACAAAAAACTTTACATGATTGCTTAACGTAGACTCTAACCATAATAGCCCCCAAATGAAAACAGCACATATGTCAGTTAACATGTGTGTAGTTACATAGGCAGCATGGTATACTATTTAATAACAGAAAAGTCAAACTGGGGCCAGAGAGGTGGCTCAGGTGCTAAATCTCTGCCTTGCAGGTGGAGGGTCCTGAGTTCGGATCCTAGACCCCACGTATAGACGCCGGGTGGAAGCCGGGGGTGGCCTGCGTTTCTGGTCCTGGTAGGGCGGAGCCTGTGAATCCCGGGCAGAGTAAACAAGGAGGAGGTGGAGGTGGTGCATGTGGTTCCCGAATTCGCCTGTGGTTCTACACACGCGCGCACACACACACACACACACACACACACACTTGAAAAAAATAATAAAAAAATATTAAAAATATTTTTTAAAAAAGGTCAAACTATTGACACTGCTGCTACTTAGCTGGATCTTAAGAATTATTCTGAATGACAGCCAGTTGTCAAGACAAAATTATAAGGCTCATGTTTGCCAGGAGTTGCCAGGTAAGGAGGAAGGTGGTCGTGACTATGGAAAGTCTCAAGATAGCAACGTTAAGTGTCCTGTTTGCGGTGACGGTTACATACATCTACACACGTGATACATGCAAACAAATAAGTGACGATAAAACCGGTGAAATCTGCACCAGCTAGTGGATGGTGTTGATGAGTTTCCTGGTTGCGACATCTATGTGACATAGATGTGGGGGAAAGTGGTAAAGGTTAACTGGAATCTGTTAAATGTTCCAACTGCATGCGAACATCTTGTTATTTCAAAACGTTTAAAACTTTTCCATATCAACTCATGATTAGAAACAGAAACAAACATAAAACTCAGCCTTTCTGATTTTGGAGCAAACTTCCTTATTTTGATAAACCAAAGTTAAATCCAAGCCATATTAAACAGAAACCAGCAGTACAGTTCATGATTACGGATATAACGCTTTCCAGAAAATTAAAATCCCGAGGAAGATATTTACCAGGATCACATCTGTCTCGTTGTACTGAAGGATTGGCCAAGCCCACTAAAACAGAAAAGTAGAATGAAACATACAAGAATCAGAAAGGAAGAAATTGTTTTCATGATGGAGTAAATCTCAGGGGTGGTGACTGTAGCCTAGTTCGTAGAGGGCTTGCCCGGCACACACAGGGCTCTGGGTTCAATTCCCAAGAAAACATGAATCAGACGTGGTCACACGCACCTGTAATCCCATCGTTCAGGAGCTAAGAAGATCAGGAATTCAAAATCATCTTTGGCTACATAGTGTTTTTCAAACTAGCTCTGGCTCTATGAATCCCTGTCTCAGAAAAGAGGGAAAAGGAGGAGAAGAAGAAAATATCTGGACAAATATTTTAACAGAAGAGTTTAATGAGATGCTTGTTTCTTCTGCTCACTTAATTTATAAGATGCCACAAGTAGTTATATGGCATTGTTAGTGAGAAGAAATTCAAAACGGGAAATTAAATTAGGCAAAAAGTTTATCCTCTAATTTTTGAATTCCCTTAAAACCTCAACAGAAAATCCCATTTACACCATTCTCATTTAAGTGAGTGTGAATTAATATTGAAAATATAAAAATTATGAAATAGAACTGGACCATAAGTCACCGTGACTTGGAAATTTACTTACACACATCAGCTATATGATGGGTCATGTGACTTACAGAGTGACATGCCGAGAGCAGAGCTTCATTTATGACACTGTTTCTTTAGGACAGCACGGCGTGGATTAGGAACACGTCTTTGGGACACAGACCATTTGTAGCTCGGAGGCCTCAATGGCAGCAGGTGTCCAGCGCTTCCAGAATCCCACAGCCACTGTGACCACATCTGCCTGACTCATCAGTAGCAAATGAAGAACATCCACTCAAGTTATAGGGTTTTTAAAATTTATTCGAGAGGGATGGGATTCATGGAAGAGAAGAGAGATGGAGAAAGGAACAGAGGGAGAGGGAGGGGGTGGGGGGGGAGAGAGAGAGAGAGAGAGAGAACATGCAGGTACAGGAGTGGAACCAACGTTTGGAAGTCGGTTCTCTCCATGGGGCCTCTGGGGCTCAAACTCAGGCCACAGGTTGTGCGCTGCTGTTTCCTTCACCCGCTGAACCATCTTGCCGACCCCTCCCCAAGTTGTAATTCTAAGTCGCATCCACTGAGCATCTTAGTGTGTGCCGGATATTATGAACTTCCAAAAAAGTCCTCATGTTCGTACTTAGCTACTCTCGAGGGGAGATGCCATCCAGTGTGTGTGTGTGTGTGTGTGTGTGTGTGTGTGTGTGTGTGTGTGTGCGCGCGCATGTGTGTATCAGAGGGTTACCTGGGTTCATGGGATTATAGAGGTCCAGGGAGACATCAGGAATCATCCTGGATTGTTCTCCCCCCCTATTGCTTTGCTCTGGGGTTTCCCAAACTCCGCCCTCTAGGCTGGAATTACTGGTTGCTGCCATATCTGCCTGGCAGCTCTATGTGGGAGCTGGGGGTTTGAATCCTGTCCCTTTGCTTTCCAGGTGAAAGCTTAACCCCTGAGCCATCTCCCAGCCCCACCCATCCATTCTCGTAGCAGATGTTTCTGCAGAGGGGTGGGGAAGGGTAAGGCTGGAAAGTTGGAAAACACAACAACACACCCACCCACCATCAGGCCCCCAACCATGCGGGCCATCGAGAAAATTCAGGTAAGGGGAAGTAGAAGTTTGGCTTTGAAGAGTTTGTTCAGGGAAGGCCTCATTGAGGACAGAGGGAAGACAGAGGGCGGTCAGGATGCTGGGTTAGCTGGAGACTGTGGCCCAGGATCCTCTCTATTTTACAGAGGGAGTTTTGGGGGCTTCAAGGGGTGAAGTGACCTGCCCGGGGCCACCTAATAGCACTTATGCACACCAATGGATTCCAACTCTGTAGAAGACGCTTGAGTTAATCATCTCTAGTCAGTACAAGAAGCAGACCAAGCATGATGGAAGAAGGGGCTAGACAAGAACGGGAGGGTCAGACAGATGAGAGGCTAACAGCTGGCCAGCAGCAGAGACAGAGCCAGGCCCAGATAGATCGCCTGGTCTCCTGCCATTAATTAGTGTCGGCTGGCTGCCATCTGGCGGCAGAAGTTTTCAAGGAGAGGATGAATTCAGGGCACCCACTTCTAAGAGAGAGATAGAGATGAGAGAGAGAGAGAGAGAGAGAGAGAGAGAGAGAGAGAGAGAGAGAGGTTAGAACTGCAAAAATCCTTGCGTGCACTCTCGTGTGAGTCCCCAGAGACTCAATGGAAGAACGTAACCGATCAATTTCCTTTCCTCTGTGATTCTCTTGCGTCCCACTAATTTTTATTGATCTCGAGGAGGTTGAGGGAAAGAAGTAGGTGAGGGTTAAAATTCCTTCCTATCTGTTTTCCGGTCAGGAGTCACGTCACAAACACTTTCTGCATTATGTAAGAGGATAGCATTTAACTTCGAACATATTTTGAAGAATGCTCTTGTGGATGGTAATTTGGTTTTCATCAATATTTGTGTCTCAAACTGTAGGAATGTGCCCTCTAGTGGTTACACGCTAAAATGGCTTTTCCCTTTCAAGTTTATGCTGGTAGAGAATTTAAAAACAAACCTTTTTTAAAAAATTGTTATTTAAAAATGCAGTTTGGAGCAGGAATTATTTGTGTTCTCAGGATGAGGTTGTTGGAGAACTCTCAACAGTTTAAAACCACACCGCTAATTGTCCAAGCTTTTCTGAAAACATTTAAAAAACTGTAAAATTGTGGAAAAGTAATTAGTGTCTAGTAAGATTTGACCACAGAAAGGCTCTGTTATATAACTCTGTATTTTAAATGCCTTCTAGCACATAGACGTCATATGTCTATACTAACAGCCAATATATAGATAAGTATTTGTTCAGTCATGTTCAGTCATATGTTTCTAATGCATATTTACCTCTGATTTTCACAGAGCCCTGAAAAGGTATTATTATTGTTCACATTTTACAGAAAAGGGAGAACATCTTACCTTGCTGTGCTACCTTACCTTGCTGTGCTAACTTACCTTGCTGTGCTAACTTACCTTGCTGTGCTAATTTCCTTGACAAAAACATTTTAAGGCGGGGCTCCGTCATGGTAGGGAAATCTCAAGGCAGGCGCTTGTGACAGCCACCACAAGTGGGGAGCAGGGAGTGATAAGTGCTTGTGCTTAGTTCACTTTCTCTTTTTAAAATGGGGTGGGGTCTCGTCCCAGAGAATGCCCTCACCCACAGTGGGCTGGTCCTCCCACCTCAATTAAGCAAATTAAGGTAATCCTCTCACAGAGAGGTCTCTCTCTCAGGTGATTTTAAATTTCATCAAATTAGACATGGATGTTAATCATTACAGAGATGATGAGAAGAAACGTCCCACATTCTCCTTGCTCCTCCCAACTTAGACTTAGGGTGTATAATTTGAGCCTCTACTCTTTTTTTTTTTTTTTTTGTACGGGCGGGACTGTTAGCGGAAAGGCATTGGTCTTGAAATGAACTCTTCACATCATACTGGAAGGGACCAGAAATAAACCACATTGAAGTCAGCCGCTGTGCATTCCTGATTCACCGTCTGGCTGTGTTCCTGCCTTCTCGGTCATTTGGTTGTAGTATCATCATGTTCCCACATTTACATAATTACGTCAATGCATTTCTCCTCCTTTGCGTGGATGATAAGCTTGGATTGTTCTAGAGAGATCTGAACTTGTAGAAATGGTCAGCCGGATGGCCTAAGAGCATAGCCTTAGCGGCGCAGCAGAAAGTTGAGCAAGAGGGTCCTGTCAAACACCTCATGGAGTTTGAACGATGCTTCCTAAGCTATGTTTCTGAAAGGCTGTTTTGGTGATGAGCAAACAGCTCACTCACTTGCGACTATGCAAATCCTATGTGTTCATTTCTTTGTGGATCAAACGGCCTTTACAAGGCTTGTAGCCACACCGTTTGTTTTCAAATATTTTCTGAGCATATCAGCTGCCCATATTGTGCATTTGAACCCTCCTCCTATCATCTGCATATCCACCCGGTGTCAGTTCTCTCAAGATTTAAGGGAGAAGCTCAAAATATGGAAAGTGTCCACATTTGGTCAGGGCATCCATTCAGGCCTCGGGCATTCCTCAGCTTTTACAACGCAAGCTTGCTTTACAGGCTCTCAGAGCATCCATCCAGGCTCCAGACATTCCTAAGGCCACCAAAGGCCCCTTGGAAGCCTGGCTGTCCTCCATTGAAGATATGCCTTACTAATTTATAATTGTTAGGTTTTGATTTGTGTCTCACCAGCTCTTCTGGATCATTTCTATGCCTGCCCCGCCCACAGCCTCTCTGCTTGCACCTTCCCAGGCTCTCCGCATGCCCCTGCAATGATGAAAACCTGCTTTTCTCTGCCACCTTGAGTTCCCCTTTGACACCATGATTCCTTCACTGCGGTGGTCTCACGACTGATAGTCAATGACGGGTAAGGCTCCACATGAGGGTGGTGACCAATCTAAGCCAGGCACAGTCAGCTGTATTCCATGCAGCTGAAGAGGCTCGGGGTTGCCCCAGCTTTCATGGTCCCTACTGAAAAAATTTATAAATAAAAGGGTGAAATGCGGCACAACCAATTCAGGGAGGCCCTTGCCTGGCTTCCGAATTCAGGACAAGCCTGGACATACAGACATGCCCTGGACATGTCCCAACAGAAGACCATGCAGGTGGAGGGATGAACAACCAATGGGAAGCGGCCGTCTAACCTGCACCTGCAATGGACACCTAGTAAACAGTTAAATGACTGGTGGCTGTCCCCCACCCCCCCCTCCCCTCCCGCCCCAAGAGGGATGCCAACACCTGATTGGACCTTGACCTTATATAAGCCCAAACGTCCTTAATGACTCTGAATGTGCGGCATCTCGTCCACTGCTGCTTCTCATCTGATTCCAGAGATCTGGTAGTGACCCTGTCACTGGCTTGTCCCCTCACCTTTAGCCCTGAGACCCTGCTGTTTCCCCCCCCCCCCAGCTGGCGGGGATACGGCAACAATCCTACTTCTTTGCTTTTTGTTTTCTTTATTTGGCAGTGTTTCAGGATGCCAAATATGTCAATGGGGAAGCTAAGTTACATTACCTTTTTTTCTGGTTTATATACAATAATTTAATTTAATCAGTTGTATATATTTAATATCAAAAAAAGTTAATTCACCATCCAAAGTCCTTCGTGCATTTTGTGAGAAAGTTCTGGATTAAAGTCATGGCCAAGCAGACGCTGCTTGTGCCGGAAAGATGGTTGTTTTCTACTGCAGATGAATCGGTGCCTCTGGTTCATACTTCTTTGGACTTTTAGTTTCTTTGTGGTCTCAAGTCTTTTTTTCAGCAGCACCCCCCACCCCCACTCCAGGAGTGAGGTGAGCAACTGCCCTGCCCCTTTCCTTGTACGGTCTTTGAAAATTTTCTGTCTTCCAGAGAAAGAACCATCTTCTAAAATAAGTTCTTCAAGTTGGAGTGCAATTACACGTGTTTCAAGTCCTTTAACAAGATCCACAGCATTGGAAATGAAAGTCTGAAGTCCAGTAACATAGTCTTGGAAACTGATGAAGAACAGGTGGCATGGCGATGCTGGTTGCTTTTTTACTCTTTTTTTTTCCTGGATGTTTAATTTGTTATTTATTTATTTATTTTTAGTTTTCAGTTTTACAAGCATATTGAGTACTCATCCCTGATTCCCTCCATTCCCCCTCCTTTCCCATATCCCCCTCCCACTCTCCTGCCTGGCTGATTCTATGGACCCCGGATCTCCTCTGGCTTGTCTTCTCTAGTGGGGGTTCAGACCTCTGTGGCATACCAAGTTGACTTCCTTGGGCTGCCCTGTTGATAGGAACATTTCCCTTCACTCATCTGACTCTAGTCCCCAAGGTTTCCACTGTGTGTTCTTTTCTCTCTGAGTTCCATGATCTATGGGGCATATTGATATGTCAGTCATTATAGGACAAGTCTCAGTGCAGTGAGTTCCCGGATGCTTAATTTTTATGGTTGCAGGACACTCTCGCGGTAACCCAAAGGACAATGGAAATGGTCTCAACTAGTAGAGTAGGTTGTGTTTTCAAGTTACCATCTTTACTTCTGAAAGGTCAGCCTTTGCACTGACTGAAGACACCTTTTAATTGTTCTAGTAAAGACTTAAGACTATTTTCTATCTATTCCTGTAACCCGCCATAACCTCTAGGCCATACATTTCCTTTTTAAAAAGCAGAAAAATTGTCTGGTCATTCCCAACTTGACAAAAAGGGGTAAGAACTGGCTCGCTGTTTCTTACTGATTATGAGTGCATCCCACAACTACACCATCCTTTCATTTTTAAATGTACCCCAAAGTGTTGCACCCCCAGACAGAGCTGTGAGGCCCAGCACCTCACTTCCTCCTATATGTTCAGGTTAAAATTTACCCTGATGGATCCTGTGACAGAAATGGGGGTGGGAGTGACTGCTGCACTTGCTGAAGCCCAGGGGGTGCTGGGGGGGGGGCAGTGCAAGAAGCAGCCCATCTCCTGGCTCAGAACATGTGTCTCTGGGGAGCCCTTGGGGTGCAGCTGAGAAAGCCTTGCTCTGTCTGAAGCTTTTCCAAAGCTTGGGCGGAAGCTGCGGTGGATCGATAAGCCTGAAACACACGCGTCCTAGTAAGGGGGGCGGGTCAGAAGACCCTTAAAGGAGCAAGTCGGAAGGGTTTGAAAAGAAGTGTTCCGAGAGAGAGAAGCCTGGGTCTTAGAGAGAGACCCCTTCCTTGGGGGCCCGCCCTCCCTCCATCCCTGGGAACTCAACAAAGGGACAGGTGCTGGGCCTGGGGCGGTTCTAAGCACGAACCCACCAGCCGGGGAAGGGGGTCCACACTGACTTGGGGGTGCACCGGACTCGGTGCTGTGAAGTGACAACTTCACATAAATGGCGATGAGCCGGGTCGAGCTGCTGGGACAGGGGCGAGGTGGCAGCTCTGAGCTGGGCGCGTGCACGACTCACTGCAGCCCAGTTCCACGGGCGTGGGACACGCGCTGCGGCCGGGGAGCCCCGCGGGCGAAAGGTAAAGTGTGGGGAGAGGCAAGGGTGATGGGAGACTCTTCCAGAAACAGCCGGGGCTTTGCAAACGGGACCAGCTCTCCATTTCCTCCGAGAGTCTAGTGACACGTGGGGTCTTGTTTTACCTTGGTGCTTCTTTCTAGCCTCTTCACTTTATTTTTGTTTGTTTTCATAATGAATATATTAATTATATATTAAATATGTAAATATAAAATGTATATTCCTTAAAAAAGAAGAGAATTTTTCTTCCAAGAAGACTGTCAGGTTAAGATGGGGTTATGAATAGAAATAATGCAATAATGCAATTCAGCTGTGTACTTAACACCACTGAGCAATTCTTTTCCCCCAAAGAACTGAAGAGCCCCCTCCAGTACTGACTCTGGAGTTACAGACAGCCCAGCTCCCTAGTGCCTTCAATGTCCCAGATCCATCCAGAGAGTGCTGAGAGAAACAGGAGGTGCTGTGGAGAAGTCTGGGGGCGTCTGCTTGGCATTACTGAGTGTTTAACCAGACACGGATGTGGGCTGGAGAGATGGCTCAGGACTTAAGACTCTGCCTCACAAGCAGAAGGTCCTGAATTCGGATTCCAAGTCACTAAAAATGCCAGGCGGAAATGACAGTGGTCTGCACTTCCGACCCTGGTGGACAGAGCCTGAGAAATCCCAGAGCAAAGCAAGAAGGAGAGAGAAGCAATCCAGGGTGATTCCCCATTGCTGATTGCTGATTCCTCCACAGGGACACACAGTGTCCACACACACACACACACACACACACACACACACACACAATGGATGAATGAATAAACAAAATTTAAAAAACTTAGGTGTTATTAAACACTGTTGCACGACCGACTAGGTTCTAGGGTGTCACAAACACATTTATTGATTTTTTTACTTTATCCTTGTCTTTGAGATAGGTGATGCTGTTTTTGCCATTTTATAGTCTAGGAACCTAAAACATGAGAAGATTGACTTATGATATTAGAACTTATCAGGGGTAGAAATGAGATCACGTCCGGATATTTCTGGCTGCGGAGTTTGGACTTTATTTACCGGGTGACTTTTGAGACAGGATCTCGTTTCGCAGCCTAGACTTGAACTCAGGACAGTTCTGCTTGAGCCTCCCAAGGGCTGTGACTTACAGTGTGGACGACCCTGTGACACAGACCCTGGGTTCTAAAGATTGTTCATTGCTGCATTCAGTTAGAGAGAGAGAGAGAGAGAGAGAGAGAGAGAGTGAGTGTGTGTGTGTAGCAGAGAGCACTGTGTGTCCCCGTGGAGGGCCAGGGTGACTTTGGGAATCATCCTGGATTGCTTCTACTTCTTTTTACTTCCCTCCGGCATTTCCCAGGCTCCGCCCACCAGGGCCGGAAGTGCAGGCCGCTGCCGTTTCCACTTGGGACCTGGGATGAGGACCGTTTGCCTGCCAGGCAGAGTCTTACCCCCTGAGCCGGCTCTCCGTCTTCCCTCCTTCCGGTGACCTGGACCGCCTGTTCTAACGTGCTCTTTCCCACTGCGCTGTCTGTCCAGCTCTTCCAACACAGTGCTTCAGGTGTGACTTCCAAAGTCAGGAGGGCATCAAATGTGGTTGGCATAAAGACTAGAAAAGATAAGGAAAAGCATGGTGCCAGAGGGGACCTGACATTTATTTTAGTCTGCTAAGACTGCTCCCCCCAAAGAACAGACACACGCACACCACATACCACATATATACACCATATACCACACACACCATCACACTACACATAGCATACACACCACATACCAGATACCACATATATATACACCACATACCACATACACACACTACACACACCACACACATATACTTACCACATACTACATATATACACCATACACCACACACACCCCGCACACACACATACACACCACATACCACATATATATACCATACACCACACACACCACATACCACATATATACACCATACACCACACACACACCCACATACCACACACACCTCACATATACACCACATACCACATATATACATCATTTACTATACACACACCACACACACATCCACCACACACACCACATACACCACACATACACATCATATACCACACATACCACATATACATACCATACACCACACAGACATACACACCACATATACACACCACATACCACATATATACCACACACACACACATCACACACTACACATGTACACACACACACAGGCACCGCACACACACCACACACCTGAACTGATTTTCCTTTCACCTCCACAGGCCACCCTATGGTCTTGGGCATTTAATTCTGTTTTCTCCTTCATGTTTTGCTTTTCTCTCTGATTGTGCTTTGGGAACCATCTCCAGGCCCTGCCCCCTCTCCCGAGGTCACCAAGGCGTCTTCTTTCCTCTTATGTCGTGTCTGATGTCATTTTGCAAATTGCTCACATTCTGGGCAACAGGAACAGGCTATTCGAGGCCTTGTGTGTTGCAACAAGAAAAGGTTAAACAGAGTCGCGTACAATAGCGGATACTTCCTGCTTGTAGCTCGGAGGCTGGGACAGTCTCTGGTGAGTGGATTAGTGGACTTCAAATCCTCTTTGATGGTACCTGTCGTGTGTCCTCACCAGGTAGAGGGAGAAAGCTCTCTCAGGCATCTTCGGTAATGACACTGTCATAGTTGGGCACAGTGTTAACTTGATGGTTGAGGGTTGGAGCTCTGGGCACAGTTGTAGAGAATTAATGGTTGAGTTAAGCCCAGAGCAAACCTGTAGGAGATGGTCTAGCTGACGGGGAAGGCCCAGCCCGTGGCGGGTGGGACTAGTCCCCAGGCAGATGAGTAGAATGGAGGGAAGTGTTTGAGAAAGGAGGCATCCTTGTGTCTACTTGGCCAGATATGCTTGTCTGGCAAGTAAGGATCATCTTCTCTCAGCTGTTATGTGACGATGTCCCTGGTGAGCTGTGAGCTCTCCTGTCAAGCTGGACTAAGAACTGTAACCCGACTATCATAAGAGACAATAAACCCCTTGCTCCCTTAAACTGTTTGATTGTGCTTTATCAGCCAGGGATGCAGGTGAGCCGCGACAGGCACTGATGCCGTCACGAGGGCCCCACGCCCAGGACCGCTTCACCCATCTCTCAAACACCACTTGTCACGGTTTGAATGTGAGCTTCCCCACATGTTCCTGTGTTCACAGCCTTAGCTGATGGTAATGTTTGGGAAGATCGTGGCATGTTTAAGAGGTGGAGCCTTGCGGGAAGAGGCATGTCACAGGGTGTGGGGGGAGGGGCAAGCAGGCCTTGAAGTTTTCTGTATCTGCCCCCAGCCATACTCGTTCCCTGGGAGTCTTGCCGTAATGGACTACATCCCCTGTGAAACCATAGCCAGATAAATACTCATTTCTCCATAAATGGTGCGTGAGTGTTGACTTACAACAAAAGAAAAGCGACTTCAACATTATGATCAATAAGACAGGAAGGAGAAAAGCGGTCTGTGAGTTTATGACAGCGTCTCAGACTTCTAGCGTTCTGGTGTTGGGCTAGGGTCTTTGTATATGTTTCCCGCTCTCTCAGGAGTATGCGGAAGCTACAAGCCTGGAGTAAATGTCCTTCGTTGGAGCTGAACGAACCTCTGGTCAAGGCTCCTCCCTGGTGAGGAGGCGTGTGTCGTTTGGAATGTTCTGGATGTTTTTCATGATCAGTGTTTCTTTCCCTTCTTCCCTCGATGGACATACAAGGAATTTTTCTTAGCTCCTTATAGTGGGAACCTGGCAGGATTTGGGGGACTGAAAACCAGGAAGGTGTGCAAGTCCTCCAAGATGGGGGCCCTCTGGGGTGCCTCACTCTCTTGCTAATCCACGGTCAACCTCTAGAAACCCCTCAAATTGACTTCCATAGTGCCTTGATATACTAGGTTCAAATTCAGAATTTTTAGACTCCTTAGTTTTAAAATTTTGTTTTGGTTTTGTGAGGCAGCATCTCCAACTCAAACTCAAGGCAACCGCCTGGTTCAGGCGTGAGCCCGTGTCTGCCTCAGACCCCCTGGGAGTTTAGAGGTGAGGGGTCCCTGGCCTGACCCTCTCTTCCCTCCCTGCTTTGCCTCTCCCTGTGTGGCTGGTGTGCATCACGCTGAAGCCTCGGCCCCAAACTCCGTTTCAAGCACCGGCCGCAATTCTTCCCTAGCAGTCACGCCGCCCCTCACTACCCTTTGATGGCCTGTTCTAGGGGCTCACTCAGGGCTGTTTGGGCAGCAAAGGCACCTCGAGTATGACCTGGGGGGTGGTTCTAGGGCTTAGACATGTCCTCTGAGCACATGGACTTCTAGCGTGGAAATGTGTCACCAGGAGGGGGTGAGAAGAGAGGCCCCTGCATAGGTCCCTGTTCCCCAGACTTCCTCAGTGTGGATGGGCGTCTTAGGGTTCAATAGACTGTTATCTCTAAGCGCTCTAGAAAGAGCATGTTGACGAGTATGTCTGCTCGTGGGGGGAGGCTAGACCAGGCATCATGAGTCTTCTACTAGTCCGCTGAATAGAGTCTCGAAACTCCAGCCTTTTTGTCTGTGAAACTCCTTTCTAACCTCAGGTTCTGTGGACTCAAGGCTGTAGTTTAGCCATTCATAGCCCGATTTTTGTAAAGTTTCCGGGTCTGTATGTTAGTCCATTTGGTGTTTACATCATACGCCACACAGGGCCGGGAACCATATATGTTCAATTCATGGCTTGCTGCAAGGTAAGGATGGGGAGGGAGGACTCTCCGCTGGACTCTCCACTGGTTTTTCTCCAGGTTCTTTAGTTTGTGCATGTGCACATATGTGTGGCCACATGTGTGTGGGCAGTGGGCACAGGTGCATGGATGGAAACGCGAGGCCTGCTGTCTGTTGTCTCCTTGGATCACGCGTCACTTTTATTATGAAGGCAGGCTCTCAGGCTCTCTCAGTTGAACCCAGAGCTCATCCATTGGCCCTGGCAGCTTGTCCCGGGAAGTCCCCATGTACTTCTGCAGTGCTGGGGTTACTGATGGCAGCCTTGGGGATTCGAACTCTGGTCCTCACGTGTGTGCCTGCAAGGACAGTTCCTTATCCCCTGAGCCATATTCCTAGCCCCTCGTTCTCCCTCTTCTTATGGAGTAGTCAAGCACATGGGGGGGTTTACCATGGTGATTTTATCTCACCCCATTGTACACCCCATTGTGTGACTCATCCCTCAGCCACACCACAGCGTGCTGCATGGGTGATCTTCCCAGGTTTTTATCCAAATCCACATTTTGTTGCTTTTGTGGATGTCAAGAGCCATCAGTACAAAGTCCTACTAGTCCAGCAGCGAGTGTCCTGAATGCGGATTTTCTGTTATTATTGTTGCTATTATTTTGTGTATGTAAGTGTGTGTAGAGCAGGCTACCGTGTGTGCCTGTGGCGGCCGAGGGTGGCTTTGGGAGTTAGTCTGGATGGCTCTTCCTCCTTATTGCTTTACACTGGGGGTTCACAGGCTCTGGCTTCCAGGGTCAGAATTACGAATTGCCGGCATTTCCATCCAGCATTTTTAAACCTGGGATCTGGGAATCTGGGAGGTAGAGGTTTAACCCCTGAGCTCTCGCTCCAGCCCTCTATTACTTTGAATAGTCCATAGAATAGGTGACTCTTTTCCTTTCTGTAGCCATCTTCAAATAAATCACAAGACTATAAAACAAGGAAGTCACTCCCTCTGAGAGTCTAAGAACACTAAATCCTTGGTATCCCTGCAGTTGTCTGGAAGATCTGATTGCATTTAGCTGCAAAAGGTTGTTCCTCCTCTTCTTCCTCCTCCTATTCCTCTTCCTCCTCCCCCTTCTTCTCTACTTCCTCCCCCTCCCTGTTTGCCCTTTGCTTTACCTCCTCTTTTTATAATGGAAAGGAGACATTTATCATCAGACCCGGCCTTATTTTGGGGTGATCTGAAGCTTTGAGAATAGTACCTTATAAAGAAAGTCTTCCAGTCTCCTGAAGATGGCACTAGAATTTTACTTCTGTTCATCCAGACACTGCTTCACATTGAGAACCACGCCTTCTGGCTGTCTGTACGTCTCTGTATTCATGAAAGTGGGAAAACCTAGTAATATAACTGGTCAGCCTCAGACATGCATGTCATGGAGAGGTGAAATTTGTCTGAAAGAGGCAGAAAGAGAATTCATCACCAGTTGGTGCCTTTTCCCTTTTTCTTGCGTGCGTGCGTGCGTTTGTATCAGAGGGCACTTGAGTGTGTGGAGGCCTGAGGGTGACTTTTAGAATCATCCTGGATGACTCCATTTCCTTATCGCTTTGCTTTGGGGCCTCCCAGGCTCCACCTTTTCGGACTGGAATCTCAGGACTCGGCCACATCTGTCTGGCATTTTCCCATGGGATCTAAGGATCCAAAGTCAGGTTCTTTCTGCTTCTGATACAAAGGATTTGTGGGGCTGGAGAGGTGGCTCAGGGATTAAGCCCCTGCCTTGCAGGCAGAAGATCCTGAGTTTGGATCCCAGATCCCACGTACAGACGCTGGGCAGAAGCGGGGGCGGCTTGCGTTTCTGGTCCTGGTAGGGCGGAGCCTGTGAATCCCGGGGCGGAGTAAACAAGAAGGAGGTGGAGGCGTCCATGGTGGTTCCCGAATTCGTCCGCGGTTCTACACACACACAGACACACTCACACATGCGCACACATACATATGCACACATGCACAATTGAATAAATAATAATAATAAAAACCCCAAAAAACAAAGGCTTTGTGCCTAAGTCATCTCCCCAGGCTGGCACTTACTGTAAATGGAGATTTCAATCACCGCATCTGAGAATAATCAATATTCAGCCAGTACTCATTGATGAAAACTTCTGTTTTACTTAGAAAATATTTAAACGATATCAGTGTAGGAGACAAGAGAACTGAAAATATACCAACATGGGTTGGTTAATTGCTTTGATTTTCATTTTGGTTTATCTGCAGAATGCAATTTTGTGTCCTTTGGAAAATGGATACTCTTTTTAATACTTTACTTATTGATTTGAGAGAGAGAGAGAGAGAGAGAGAGAGAGAGAGCATACATGTGTCTCGGAGCATATATGGAGGTCAGCAGATGATTTTTGGAAGCTCTTTCTGTCCTTCCACCATGTGGGCTCAGGGACCTGGTCAGGTTGCCAGGTTTGAGCGCAGAACTTTACCTGCTGCACTATCTTGCTGGCACCGAAACTTTAAAAGTCACTAACCGGGAACTGGAGATGTAGACTAATGGTGGAGCACTTGTGGTGGTCTGTGTAGGAGGTGGAGCCTTGCTGCGTAACAGTCCACCCCGGAAGGGTGGTCCTGGGGTTTGTAGTCCTCCCGAGGGCTGGCCTTGAGGTTTGGAGTTTGCGCTTGTTCTCTCTGTTTCTACGTTGTCTGCAGCAACCGGAACCGACTTCCGGCTTCTGCCGCCCGCCACCCCATTTCCACTATTATGGACTCTCTCCGTCTGGAACTGAAAACCACAGTCTACCTCCCTTTTCCCCTTAGGTCGTGCAGGAAGAGAGCTGTCAGCGCCTCGAGAAGACCTGCCCCTGGGGGCTCACATGCACCTGCTAGACGCTGCATGTCAAAGGCCAGACTCTCAAAACAAAGCTGGGAACCGATTGATCGAGCACATGAGTCTGAGGGGGAACATTTCACATTCAGATCGTGACAGGAGGAAGAGGAGAAAGGGGCGACTATGCCTAGGCTGCGTTCCAGGACCAGATGGGACAAGAGGAACCCAGGGTACGGCCCTGGGGGGGGGTGCTGGTCCTTAGACCCTGTCCTTGCATCTGCATGACTCTAAGAGCATCCGAATTGGTCCTTAGGCTCTGGATTTTGCATGCCAGCTGATGGGCACAGATAGCCTGGCTTGGAGTGACATGGTGCATGTGTGTGTGTGTGTGTGTATGTGTGTGTGTGTGTGTGTGTGTGTAACAAATAGTTACAGAGCACAACAAAATCTTTGTAGGACTGTTAGGGTTCTCTAGAGTCAAGAATCAACCACCTCTGGGTGGTCCTTACAGTGCCTCCGGGTGGTCCTTACAGTGCCTCCGGGTGGTCCTTACAGTGCCTCCGGGGGGTCCTTACAGTGCCTCCGGGTGGTCCTTAGCAGGCATCTCCAGGGATGGCGAATCGGATCAATTCTGCTTTTCTCTATTCGCCTCAATCTGCTCCAGGTGAGTTCTGTTTCTCCCTTTCCAAGGAATTTTCTAGAATGTCTTCTCAGCACAATAGCTACTGGTTTCTACTTTTCTAAAGAGGAGCCCTTCCTTGGAAGGTAGGCGTGCGCTTTATGCAGATGCATCACGGATTCCTAGAGGAATATGTGAATTGCAGGATTCCAAAGTGTCGTCATAATAGTTATGGAGAATGTGCCACCGGCATTGGGCTCTGCCCAGAGCGGGGCTGTGGGGCTGGGTAGGAAAGAAGAGGTGGGAGGTAGAGGTGGTCCAAGAAGATGCAGGAGGTACTCGAGGGCAGGACCGGCAAGTAAGTATCAGAGTTTAATGAACCTCTGTACCTACAATCTCCCTGTTTTGCTCTATTTGGGTTCTCACTGTCGACACAGCTTCCAAACCTCATAGGTACATGTCTACCACACTTGTAATTCTCTGGCACAAAATGCGTTTCATGTACCTAGAGCTTTGGGGTCTCTCTCAGTCATGTAATACAAGTTGAATGTGTTTTCTCAAGGCAAATGTGCATCTCGCGCCTGCATTATTGAACGCCTTGCTGACTGAGCGCTTTCTACCAGCCTCCTGCCAACCCCCCCGGGAGACGCATGGTGGCACACTGGTGCCTGCCACGCTAAGTGAGACAAACAGGGCAGTGACTCAAATCATATGAAATGTTAGCGCCGAGATCTTCCGAAGCTGGAGCGGTCGAAGATCACGGGGTTGCATCCATCGCTCTTAGTCCCTTCAGACTGCGTGAGTGTCGGCACTGTGGCCTGGTGGCAAAGCCTAGATGCCAGGCGGCTGCTTCCTCTGGATGGGTTGGGACCTGTGGAGAGGAGAGAGGGTCCCCGCTGGCCACATGGCTTCACGTTTGTACAGGTTGGAGGAAGCCCTGGCATTAGAGGAAGGAGAATCGTCACCAGCGACTGGATCGCTTGGGCGCCAGGGGACGGTGGAGAGGGACAGACGGCTCCTTTGTCCCCCGGTGTCTCACGGCAGAACCTTCTTGGCTTAGAGGTCAGCAGGACGGCTGGGCTTCTGGAGACAGGCTCTTAGGCAGCAGAAGGTTCGTGCTCATAGGCAGAGCCGGGAACGAGGCCGTTGTTGTGACCAGGAAACCTTTGATTGCTGAGCTGTTGGAAATGCCAAGTTCTACGGCTGGGTTTAAATCACCTTCGTAAAGACAGGAATGGTGGTCTATGCCGGGGCGTCCCGCAGAGCTGTGGCTCCTCCTCCTCCTGGTGCTCCTCCTGCTGGTGCTCCTCCTCCTGCTGGTGCTCCTCCTCCTGGTGCTCCTCCTCCTCCTGGTGCTCCTCCTCCTGGTGCTCCTCCTCCTGGTGCTCCTCCTCCTGCTGCTCCTCCTCCTCCTGGTGCTCCTCCTCCTCCTGGTGCTCCTCCTCCTGGTGCTCCTCCTCCTGCTCCTCCTCCTCCTGGTGCTCCTCCTCCTGCTGCTCCTCCTCCTCCTGGTGCTCCTCCTCCTCCTGGTGCTCCTCCTCCTCCTGGTGCTCCTCCTCCTGGTGCTCCTCCTCCTGGTGCTCCTCCTCCTGCTGCTCCTCCTCCTCCTGGTGCTCCTCCTCCTGCTGCTCCTCCTCCTCCTGGTGCTCCTCCTCCTCCTGCTCCTCCTCCTCCTGGTGCTGCTCCTCCTCCTGGTGCTCCTCTTCCTTCTGTTGTTCCTCCTCCTCCTGGTGCTCCTCCTCCTGGTGCTCCTCCACTTCCTCCTGCTCCTCCTCCTCCTCTTCTTCCTCCTCTTCCTGCTCCTCCTCTTCCTCTTGCACCTCCTTCTCTCCTGTTGCTCTTCTTCCTCATCCTCCTCTTTTCTATGCTTATTAATTCTTTGATGGTGTCACATGGCCCTACTTCTCTTCCCTCCTTCTGCGGAGCGCAGGAAACAGAGTTTTTCTTTCTCTGCAGACAGTGACCAGGTCCCGGGCAGAGGACAAAGGTCCCCTGAGTTTGCCAGAACGACAGTTGTGGAATGCGCACACCCAAGAAAGCTGTCTTCTGACCTCCGTCTGGGTGCCGCGGCACACACACCAGCTTCTTCCCTTTGGCTCCTTCCCAAGCGTGGAGACGGCACTTTCATGCTCCCTCCTGTTAATGCAGTTCCTTCCTGTTCCCACTGTCAGTTAGTTATCGGAAGCATGTTTGCTGCTATCTAGATGCCAGTCATGTGTCCAAATTACTAGGACAAGCTGCCTGAAAGCCGGACGTGAGACGGCTTTTCCCTCCGAGTCTTCCTTTGAACACACAGGCGCGCGTGCACACACACACATGCACACACATGCACACACACATATACACACATACATACACACACATGTACACACACCACACACACAGACAGACAGACACACATATACACACATACATACACACACATATACACACACCACACACACAGACAGACACACACACACATATACACACATACATACACACACATATACACACACCACACACACAGACAGACACACACACGCACACACACACACATACACATATGCACACTACACACACCACACACACACATATACACATACATACACACAAACATACACACACACCACACACACAGACACACAGACACACACACGCACACACCACACACGCGCGCGCACACACACATGCGCATACACGTACACACACCACACACATACACATACATATACAGACATGTACACACACGCACACACATACATGCATATACACATTACACATACACACATGTACACACATGCACACAGCACACACATATACACACATGCACACACCACACACATACACACATGTACACACATGCATACACAATACACACACGTGCACACACTCACGCACACACATACACACATACACATATACACACATACACACATACACACATATACACACATATACATACACACACATATACACACATGCACACAATACACATACACACATACACATACACGCACTCACACACACACACACTGCTGCAGGTGGATCCCACTTCTCCCAGCATTTGCGCCTTGACAATTGTGTGAAAACGGTTTTCAGAAATCAAATTTCTGTTTTAATTGCACCAAATGTCTAAAGAAAGTGCAGCGTCAGAATGGCGGCAGCTGTGGGTTTTCCCGAGAGTCGCTTTCTCTAGAGGGTGAGGTCTGGGTGGCTGTGGGTGCAGCGGTGGGCGAGGGGGGAGGCAGGGTCCAGTCTTAGTTCCAAGGGAAGCTGAGTGTGCTTTCCAGGAACCAAAATTTTCCAGGGTCTTGTGGGGGTCCCACCCTCTAGAAGCAGGTAGGTCCCTGGCCAGCTGCTTGGGCATCTAGAGGTGGATGGGGCAGCTTCCTTCAGGGAAGGGGTAGCAATAGCAGGCAGGCCTTGACGTTCCAGCCAGAGAAGTTGAGATGCAGAAGCAATCTCAGGGATGAGGCGAAGCCTGGCGCAGGGGCTGGCTAGCTGGCTCAGCGGTGCCTGTGGGGAATCCTGGTGACCCGAGTTTGATCCCTGAGCTCACACGGTGGAAGGAGAGAACTGACTCTTGAAGACGTCCTCTGACCCCCGCTCGTGTACTGTGATGCATGCATGCCTTCTCTCTGTCTCTCTAATGTCAAATTAATCTCAAAGAAATACAATATTATTTAAAAGTTAAAGTGCTATGCAAGGACAGGGTGGCTCTCGTCTCTCTCCATTGGCTACTGTGAGTCAAGCCTTGGGGGTTGGGTGGGGGACAGAAAGAAGACAAGGCCCTAAACCGATGCGTCTGGTCCTCACTCTCCTGCTTAGTCTTAGCGTCCTTGTAACTAGGTGGCCCTTGTCTCTTTTCTTTTACTTGGCTGGTAGCGGGCGTCCTGCTCTCCTACGGGAAACTTCACTAAGATGACTTGTCAGCAGCTGAAAGGTAAAAAACCACCAGGAAGCGTAGTTCTCAGCACGGCGATGCCTCCATATTCAAAGCCCAGGTCTGATCTTAGGTTCTTCTCCTTGTTTTCAAATTTTTAATTAATTAATTAATTGATTGATTAATTGTGTTTTTATGTGTATATCAGAAGTATTATGTGTGCCTGTGGAGGCCCAGGGGTGACTTCAGGGAGCATCCTGGATTGTTCTACCTCCCTTTTGCTTTGCTCTGGCATTTCCCAGGCTCCGCCTCTCAGGCTGCTGCCATTTCCACGGGGTGTTTTATATGGGACCCGGGATCCGAACTCAGGTCCCTCTGCATTTGAGGCAGAGGCTTA
Organism: Typhlomys cinereus; assembly: GCA_023101885.1. Lineage (NCBI taxonomy): Eukaryota > Metazoa > Chordata > Mammalia > Rodentia > Platacanthomyidae > Typhlomys > Typhlomys cinereus. The sequence goes on along the minus strand of JALPQD010000829.1, from coordinate 90,622 downwards.
ACCCCTGAGCCATCTTTCCAGGCCCTCTGCTGATTTTTATACCTTTCGTCTGATCTCTTAGCCAGCCTGCTGTCTTCACCTGGAGAGACAGATCTGGAGCTCTCTCTTGTTTCCATGTACAGCCGCTAACTACAAGCTGCTACCGTCCTTAGCAATGACAACAGCCCTTTAGTGTTTAGGTAAGAGACACTGTCCCACTCAGGACGCAAAATTTATTTTTCTCTTTCTTGCTTAGAGACCTCCACGAGCTTTCTACAAACACTGATACAAAGTCCAGAACCTTCCTCACAGCCTAAGAAGCCCATTGTGACCTGGGTCCATGGGTCCCTGTCCTCAGGCATTGCTTTCTTTTCAATTAATTAATTAATCAGTGTGTGTGTGTGTGTGTGTGTGTGTGTGTGTGTGTGTGTGTAAGAGGGCACTGCATGTCTCTGTGGAGGACCAAAGGTGACTTCAGGAATCATCTTGGATTGTTTCTATCTCCTTTTCTGTTCACTTTGGGATTTCCCAGGCTCTGCCCACCAGGACCAGAAGGGTAGGATGTTGCCACCATTTCTGCCTGGCATTTTTTTATGTGGGACCTGGGATCTGAACTCAGGACTTTCTGCTTGCATTGCAGAGTCTTAACCCCCCCACTCTTTTCTTTAGTCACTCCAGCTTCTGCCCCAGGGCCTTTGTATTTGCCATTTTCTGTCTGGGGCACTTCCTGCTTCCTGCTTTGCTTCCTGCTTGCATTTGGCTCCGGGATCCAATGACTATCTCTATCCCACGAAGACTTTCCTGGACACTTGCCTCCCTTTTTTCTTCAACTCTTTTCTTTCCTTCACTGTCTTACCTGTTGCGTATTGACTCAGACGCATGATCTGTGAAAGTATTACAAGACGGAGTGCTAGTGATAGTGGTACCCGCTCACGGCTCCCTGAAAGTCCCCCCATAGTGAGGCACAGGTGTCAACTTGATGGTTAAGGGTTCGAGCTCTGGGAACATTTGTAGAGAATTAGTAGTTGACTTAAGCTTAGAGCGAACGTGCAGGAGATTGTCTAGTGGGTGCAGGCAGACCCAGGCCATGGTGGGTGGGACAGGTGAATAAAATACACAGAGCTGTACACTTGCCCAGATATGCTGGTCTGGCAAGTAAGGATCGCCCCTCTCTCAGGTGTTACACAGATATTGTGTGACCAGTTCCCTCGGCCCTTTGGTGACGGTGTGTGCTCAACTGCCATCTGGACTAAGAACTGTAACCAGACTGTCATAGCAGAATAAGCCCCTTGTTCCCTTAAGCTGTCCCTTAATTTATCAGCAACAATGCAGGTGAACTTCTGCAAACATGGACGGCTACGCCTGGAAAGGAGCTGGGATGTTGGAGGTCGGTCTTCACTTTGTGGGTGTCCTGACTGGCCCTGAGCAACCTGTCCAAAGTATTCCTTTTCCTTTCTCCACCCCTTCCCTTCCCATCTCGGGTCACAGGATGCCCGCCGCTCTGCCTGCCCTCCTAGTTCATCTAGAATGACTCAGTCCAAATGCAAGGAAGAGGATGTACCGAGACCCAAATCACCCCTTAGCGATTGTTGCAGTCCGCCTGCATAGTTGCTGAGAAATGACCACCAAACGGCTTATGGGAACAAGGGGCTTATTTTCTTACCATAGTCCAGTTACAGTCTGTCCAGCTTGACGGCAGAGCACGCACCAACACCAGAGCCGAGGGAACTGGCCACACCATCACTGCATAATGGCCGAGAGAGGGACAGTCCTTACATGCCCGACCAGCATGTCTGGCCTAATCCAGGGCCTAGTCCCATCCACCATGGGCTGGGTCTTCCCCATCAGCCAGACAATCTCCTGCAGGTTCGCTCTGGGCCCAACTCAACCACTAACTCTACAAATGTGCCCAGAGCTCAAACTCTCAACTGTCAGGTTGACACTCATGCCTAACTATGACAGCAATCAATGGAGAGAATGTTCTACGTGAACTCTCCATATTTGGTTTTTCATAAAGATTTGTGAAAAAGGAGAGAATTTGTGGTAATACATAGGTGTCAGATCTCATGCAAAGCACGTGAGCTCTGCTTTTTAGTCTTGTTTTGCATAGGTCTTGCTGCGTAGTCCAGGCTGCCAGTAAACGCGCAGTCCTGTCTCAGCTTCCCACACGTGGGGTGGTGGCAGCCATGTATCATCACACCTGGCTTTTAACCAGAATCAGGAGGTGAGGGCAGCAGCGAGCTGGAGGAGTGGGACAAGTCTGCTCTGAGAGGAGAGACCACTGCGCACTCAGTCATGGGCAATCACCGATCTTTCTAGTTGGTACAAATTTTACTCGATTTTGATTCAGCAATGCGAGCTGGAGTGATGTAAGAGGTATTCTATGTGTTGGGGGACAGAGTTGTGATATTGAGGTTGCACGTAAGTCACAGGGCTTCTTTCTGCGGTGCAGAATATGTCAGGACTCAGGTCTCTGACGTGCCTCCTGGGAACGTTCTCTTTGCCAGAGATCTTGGGGCAACGGCACCTGATGATTAGCCACCAAATATGCCCCATAATAATCTCAGCCCTTTCTTGGATCTATCTAGAAAAGCATTACAAGCACCTTTTATGATGTTCCAACTCAATTAATTTCTGGAGACCAACAGACAGCTCAAGGAAAACCTCCCCGAAGTTTGCCAATGTTTTGGCTTTGTTCTTTTTTTTTTTTTCATTATTTAGAGAATACTTTATTAGTTTCTGTAATCAAACCCATGTAGATAAGACCTTACATATTTAATACAGTGTGTTACCCCTGTACAAATGGAAAAAAAATTAAGTTTAATGTTTCTAGACCAATATGGCTGTTAATCTCTGTACAATGCCAACTCAACACAGTAAACTGGGATACTTTTTTTTTTCAAAGTTGACAGCACAGCTAAAGTTTCCCAAAATTCAAATTATATATATGTATATATATATTTATATTTATATAAAAAGACCAATAATAGCAGTATGTTATGCATCAATAGCAGCAACAGCTTTTCCAGGTTCTGCAGTCATCTGAACAAAATTATTGAGACATCCAGCACGCTCCATTTAAAAAAAAAAAAAAAGTAAAAAACAAAATCCCAGAAAACAGCAATGTTCTGTCACTGTTGTGGTACCTGGCACCATTTTTTTTTCTTATTAGCTTCTCATTGGCTTTGTTCTTGACCCGGCTTCTTTGCATGTGAGTAATGGCTTTCTAGAAAGGTCACTACACATCTGATGGGAAGGAGGAGGGAGGGAGGGAGGGAGGGAGGGAGAGAGGGAGGAGGGAGGGAGGGAGAGAGAGAGAGAGGGAGAGAGAGGGAGGGAGAGAGAGAGAGAGAAATCATATTTTCCGTGCAAAGCATCCTCATATGATTCAGACTGTCTCTGATTGGCATGTCTGTGGGAACTGATTGGCATGCTCGTGGGAACTGATTGGCATGTCTGTGGGAATTGATTGGCATGCTCGTGGGAACTGATTGGCATGCTCATGGGAACTGATTGGCATGCTCGTGGGAACTGATTGGCATGCTCGTGGGAACTGATTGGCATGCTCGTGGAGACTGGCAAGTCCCAAGACCTCCAGGGTGAGTGGCTGATGTGGAGACCAGGAGACCTGATGGTGCGCGTTCTAGCTGGATGCTGTAGGCTTCAGAGCCGGGAAGAGCAGATGCTTCAAAGTCAGTAAACAGCTGAGGTTCCGGTTTGGAGGTTGCAGGGCAGGTGAGATTGCTGTGACCTTTTTTATTTTAAGTCTCACTGATTACGTGGTGCCCACCACACTCGGGAGGGACATATAGATCTATGAGATTCCACACCACTGTTGACTTGGCAGAGCCTAAAATCCCCAATCTCTCTCTCTCACACATGTAACACCATGTGTGACTGAAGACCTCAGTACCCCGCGGTCCAGTCAAGTTGATGTGTAGAGTTAACCATCGTAACACTCAAGGGTGGACTAGCCCAGGAGTCCTCACAGATGTGATTGACAGCACATCATCCATTCTGTCTCTCATGGGAGCCCAAGGGAGGCTGTAATGCTGTCCCTGGGGTCTCAGGCAGCACAGGGTCCTATGCAAACCCCCAGAGCCCAGTTCCTCAGAGCAGCTGAGAGCTCGTCAGACGCATGGACAGACTAGCGGACTCTCCGATGCACACCGGTGTGTGTTCACAGCATGAGGTGGACTCTGGGAGTGTCAGGATCCTTCTGGAAGGAATTCTGGGGGGGGAAGGAGGGGGAAGAAGCAAGAACAGGTACAAGTCACCCAGGGGCATCCAGACAACTCTGTAGTGGCAGGAATGAGGCAGCTGGTTATACTGTGGCCACAATCAGGAAGGAGAGAGAGAGAAAGAGAGAGAGAGACACATACACATAGAGACACACAGAGAGACAGAGAGACAGAGAGAGACAGTTACACAGAGAAGCAAAGACAGAGAAAGAAAGAGAGACAGAGAGATACAGAGACAGAGATAGAGACAGAGACAGAGAGACACAGAGACACAGAGAGAGACAGCGAGACACAGAGACACAGAGAGAGACAGAGAGACACAGAGAGACAGAGAGAGACAGAGAGACACAGAGAGAGACAGAGACAGAGAGACACAGAGAGAGATAGAGAGACACAGAGACACAGAGAGAGACACAGAGAGAGACACAGAGACACAGAGAGAGACAGAGAGACACAGAGACACAGAGAGAGACAGCGAGACGTGAATGCTGGTGTAGCTGTTTTCCCTTTTTATTCAGTCCAGACCCCACCTCTGGGATGGAGTTGCCATGATTTGGGTGGGTCTTTCCCAATTCTAGAAACACCCTCCAGCCTTGTCCTGGCCTCTGTCTCCCGGGGATTTTAGGCTCTGCCAAGTCAACAGTGGTGCGGCGATGGAAGTCAAGGGCGACTTAGTGATCTTTCTGGATTTCTTTACGTCCTTACTGCTTTACTCTGAGGTTTCCCAGGCTCCGCCTTCCAGGGTCAGAGTTATAAACTGTTGCCCTATCCACCTGGCCTTTTTGTTTTTACACGGGATCTGGGGATCTGAATTCAGATCTTTTGCTTGAGAAGGCTTTAACCCCTTGAACCATCTCCACAGTCTCCCTTTGTTTCGTAAAAATATTACAATTACTAAGGCAGACGAATTGCACAAATCGTTGGGTTTCACACCCTTTGGTTTTTCAGCTTTCTTGCTTCTGTATTACTCATCTATTTCCTTAGGAAAAGGGATCGAAATCACCACTCAGATCTTACATCTCAGATCTTAGCCAGTAGCTAAGGTAGCAGCTGAGATGGTGAGATTCAAGCGTCAGCTCAGTCGCAGGCTGTTTGGGGCACCACTGTGAAGGCTACATGGTTGGTTGGACCGGGCTCCTGAACTAACCTGCAGGTGCTGGTTTACTTGATATGCAAGACCCAGCCCATCGTGGGTGGTACTTTCCAGGGGTGGACCAGATAGAGGGAAGGGTAAGGAGGAGGGATTTGCTTTTCCCCGACCCTGGGTGGACTTGCTGTGGAATCCATTGCCCTCTTTTGCTTTGCTTCCTTCCTTGTTGCTGCTGCTGCCGCTGCTGCCTCCTTCCTTGACCGACGGAGAGTTCGGCCCTTTGGACCTTGCTGCTGTTCATGGCTGATGGAGCCCAGCTGTTCTTCCAGATGTGGGAGCCCAGTTGCGGAGAGTGTGAGGAAAGTTTCAGTGAGGAAGAAATGAATGTGGAAAGGCTAGTAAACGAGAAAGCCTACGTGTAATATTAAAAGAACGTGAAAACAACTGTATGTAATTGTGTGTGATAGATAAGTGGGCCGCTTGTCAGCCTAAACTGTGTGCTAGATAAGTGGGTCTCTGCGTCAGCTTAGCTGTGGTGTGATACGGTGTGGGAGCCATAAGAAATGAAAATGTGTAATATCAAAATGAGGCAAAACAACTATATTGTAACTGTAAACAGACCTGTACCCCGATGATGTAATGTGGAATAAAACAGTATTTAAGGGACAGGCCGAGAACTGGGACCTCAGTTTGGTAGGTCTGGTTGGCAGCCAAACTCCCCGATGCAGCTCCAGCCAAAGTGCGCCCTGCTACCCTGAGGACGTGACCGTTGATCGTCCGGCACCCTCAGCTCTGGCAATACGTGGAAACGGCCCTTCGTCCAGCCCTGGTCCCGGCTCGAGACGTGTGCCCTGGAATATGTCGATCGGTAAGCCCCCATGTGGGGTGGTTATTGCTGGGTGGCATAGACCTCCGGGAGGTTGAAGTCAGCGGTGCAGGCCCCTCTGGTGTGCTTGTGACACCAGTCTTTTCTTGAGACCATGTCCGGATCCTTCGACGCTGTGAGACATTCAAATCAAGAACAAAGCAGCTACAGGTGGCCCCTCGGAAGGACACTGCTTTACTGTGCTGTGAGTTGATTTGATAAAGACACATAGACTATGGGTTTGATTCCTCCAAAGAACCCTAATACAACAGCCGAGAACCCTAATACAGCAGCCAAAGAGAGTTTTTTCTTTTAGGTGAAAGAACTTCTATTTATTTATTTATTTATTTATTTATTTATTCAATTGTGCGTGTGTGCTCGTGTGTGTGTGTGTGTGTGTGTGTGTGTGTGTGTGTGTGTGTGTAGAACCACAGGCAAATTCGGAAACCACCATGGACCACCTCCTCTTCCTCCTCCTAGTTTACTCTGCCCCGGGATTCACAGGCTCCGCCCACCAGGACCAGAAGCACAGCCCCCCCCCTTCCACCCGGCATCTATACGTGGGGTCTAGGATCTGAAGTCAGGACCTTCCGCCTGCAAGGCAGAGGCTTAACCCCTGAGCCACCTCTCCAGCCCCAAGAATTTCTATTTTTTGTGGAAGCTGGATGAACACAAACTCAACCTCAGAAGAGGTAAAAGTTCTGATTCTTTGGCAGATGCAAGTGTGGGAAGTTCTCAGGTGGGGGAGCTCTGCTTGATTAGACCCCTTAAGGCTTGTGGGGTTCTGGGTGGAGTCGTTTGTCAATGCCCTTGACAAACACAGAGGGGGATTGGTCCTTGCCACCGGTCAGCAGGCGGACTGCTACAAATCCAGTAAGTGCAGCCAGAGGCTCTTAGCTGCGGCAAGGAAGGAGAGCGCTGGAGTGGTTCTGAAAACGCTGTTCTCCTCACACCAGGAAGCATGGGCATTTAATGCAGGGAGCTGATGCATCTTCATAAAACTGAGCACTTTAGCCCCCAGTGGGTACATGTCAGAGCATGTGCAGCTTAAAGTCAGAGTTCAAGAAAGATGGCAGTCACGTTCCTGGGCATGCTCAGCTCAAGGCCACAGAGGACACGTTCAAAAGTCTAAAAACACTCTGACAGGGACACTTCTGGACACGCTTGGCTTGCGTCGTAAGGATGTGTGCGGGAATATGTCTGGACATGTCCAGCCTCCTTTTCTCCAAAGCTGTTGGCTGAAACTAAAGCAAGGAGTGTGAATCTAGGAGTATGCCCCCAAGGGTGCCCACCTCATAGGGCTGACTCTAGAACTTATGATGGTGCAGCTCAGTAACTGGGGTCCCACGGGTGTGGGCCAAGAACAGTGGTCTGAAAAACTTGTAGGAATTTGCTGGAGGAAGAAGGACATTTGAGCCACCAGGAACTTGGCAAGTGTGTGTGTGTGTGTGTGTGTGTGTGTGTGTGTGGTGTATGTGTGTGTGAGTGTACGTGGGGGGATATTATGGTGATTGTGGGGGATGTGTGGGCACTGAGAAGTGGATGTTTGCAGAGAAAACTTGGAAACTAGCCGGGCGTGAGATAACCTGAAAATTACCATACACTTTTTACGTGACCATGCAGGGGACACGCTAGAACTTAAATACGCGGTCAAGCGAGAAAGTCAGCAATCGTGACCGAGTCTGTGGGTTCAGAATCTCATGGCCCGTGACTGGCCCCAGAAGGAGCCTGGCTTTAAGTCTCTTCCCTGAGGCCTGCTTTGCTGTCTCTGGGGCTGCTGTGTCCCATCTATTCTCTCTAATCTGGTCTCAAGCCCTAAAACACAGCCCAGTCCCACTCATGTACGTGTGCCCGGTACAAATGTCTATTTATCCAAACTGTACCCAGCGCCAGGTGCTTATGGATTTTCTCCACTGAATCCTAATCAGGTTGTCACATCCCTTTCCTGCACCCCAGCCTTCCCACATACCGACACGGGGTATGAGTTGGGAGAAGCAGAAGCATTTTTGATAAGCAAGAACCTTCTCAACGCAAACTCATGAAAACATCCCAAAGATCGACCTAGGCTTACTAGTAATCATAGAATGCAAACTGAAGCAAATTAGATTAACAGGTAGAAAATGTTATCTGTAAATGAATCTAGCAGAGGTGGAAAAATGTTAAGCATAACCATAGAGGATATGAGAAAAATGGATTGGTAAAATCTATGTGAGAATCCCTTGGGCAATGTGAATCAAATATGCATACATTTGACAGTCATCAAATTCTAGGATGGTATTATGAAGTAATAATGATGGATAAAGAAATATATCCACTCATCATTATGTTATTTTAATAGGGAAAAATTCAGTTCCTTTAGAGGGTATTTTTATTCTCTTTTCAGGGATGAGATGCTTTGAGTTCTACAGGAAAGCACGTGTGTTAGTTGAGTCTCCAGTACTGCAACAAATGGCTTGAGCCCATCAGTTCGTTCAGAGAGAAGGGTGGTTTTGGCTCACAGTTCCAAAGAGTTCAGCCAGTGGACCACAGACTTTGTTGCTTTGGACCTGTGGTGGGAAAGTTGGTGGAGGAAGCTGTTTAACTTCGTGGCTACTAGAAAGCAGAACGCAAGCTAGAAGGGATCTGGGGTTCCGCTATTCCCTTGAAAGCGGGTCCCCAACGAGCTAACATCCCCCCATTCAACTCCACCTCCCGTCAGTAGCACTGCGGTCTGGGGGTCTGAGGATGGAGCCTTTAACACATAGATCTTTGTGGGGGCAATTAGCATCTAATCTTAACGTCCATCAGCAGTGCTGGGGAGGTGGCTTAGGGGTTAAAGCCTTTGTCTCAAAAACAAAAGGACCCAAGTTCGGATCCCTAGAGCACACATTAAAAAATTGCCTTGTGGAAATTGCAATTCCTGCAGGTGACATGCGATTCCAGACCTGTAGGTGGAGCCTGGGAAACCTCAGAGCAAAGCAACAAGGAGGTAGAGCAATCCAGGATGATTCCCAAAGACACCCTTGGGCCTCTGTAAACACACAGTCAGGCGCTGTCTGATGCGCGCACACGCACGAGAAGCTCCCGTAGCCCTATGGCCAAGAAAAGGGACTCTGAGAGCTGTGGAGGCTTGTAGCGCTCCGTTCACTTGGACACCCGTTTAGAACAAACCAGTCCTATGGCAAAGAAGGTGGGGACTTGGGAACACTCAGGGCCTGCAGGGGCCCAGGCTGGGGAGAACAGCAGCTTTTTCTTTGCTTCTGGTCCTCATGCATTGATTTGCCTGAGGCTTCCAGACAGTGCAGGGGAATCGCCTGAGGCTCTCTGGAATCTTCCAAATCCCTCGTCAAATCCCAGGCAAAGAACAGGGGTGAAGTGGATCTGAGATGTCTGGGTGCCGTAGCTCCCCTGGATTCTGATGTTTCTTTCTGAAACGCAGACTCCCAGGAAGGCCTTGTGCACGTGTGTGTGGAGACTTAAAGGCAAGTTTGGAACTTTTAAGAGTTTTTGTTTTATTGGAATCAGAATACGTGTGATGGTTCGGTGTATATGCGTGTGTATTTGTGATATGTGAAGGTGCATGTATGTGCCTGTGTGTCACGGCACATGTGTGAAGGTCACAGGACAATCTGTGTGTGTGTGAGTTCTCATCCTTCCTCCTTGCTTGAGACTGTTTTTCACAGCTGCTGTGTAAGCCAGGCTGGCTGATCTGTTTGCAAGCCTGGGAGATTCTCGGATCTCTGCCTTCCATTCTCCTAATGCATGCTGGGATACAGACACTCTACACTGCAAGTGTGTCTGGCTTTTATGTGGGATCTGGGATCCAAACCCACATCATCAGCCTTGTACACAAGCGCTTTACCTGCTGAATCATTTCCCTATCCCTGGGATTTATTTAGTGTGTGTGTGTGTGTGTGTGTGTGTGTGTGTATAAGAGGGCACTGTGTGTCCCTGTGGAGGACCAAGGGTGACTTTGGGAATCATCCCGGATTACTTCTACCTCCTCTTTGCTTTGCTCTAAGATTTCCCAGGCTCTGCCCACCAACGCCAGAAGTATAGGCCGCCATTTCCAGCTGGCTTTTTTTTTTTTAATGTGGGACCTGGGATTTGAACTCAGGATCTTCTGTTTGTGAGGCAGAGTCTTAATAACCTCTGCACCATCAATCCAGCCCAGATTTTTTTTTCCTATGTTGGCTGGCTGGGACTAAGAGAAGTACTTAATAACACTGAACATTAAAATGTAATGATAGGTGGAATATTGCTTTTCTTTTGATGAAAGGGAAAATGGAAATTTAGAAAGACTAAGAGGATCATGGAGAACTAATTTCTCTTAGTGCTTGGAAATTAGAAGCAGTATCATAAATGTGCTACCAAATGGAAATATGAGCGCCTGTCATTTTGCAGTTGTATGTGTCTGTGGCTAGTAGGTAGTCATATTGCACTCTGGGTGACACTAGTCACGTCTGGCCATTGACCCCCTCACGTGTGACTTGTTCAACTGAGATATTCTGGAAGTATAAAGAATACTGGATTGAAAAAGACTCAGGATGGATTAAAGAACTCCAAGAGTTCATTAAAAATTTTAAAACATACACAACAATATTTCAAAATGATAGAGTATCATCATTATGCTGTGTAATGATCACTGACCGCCCAACATTTGGGGGCGCCCAACATTCATGCTCGTTTGCACCCTTGCTGCGTGCCTACTTCCAGCTCGCCAGGCTGCCAGCTATTCAGAACGCTAACCAGTTCTCCACCCTTATCCACCTGCCCAGGGAATAGTCCCGCCACGGTGGGTTGGGTCTCTTCACATCAATCACACTCCTCACATCAATCATACAGTCCAGATCGTCCTCTACAGCCCTGACCTGGGGGCCTGCCTCAAGTAAAGGACTCCTCCTAGGTGTGCCCGAAGGCTCACCTCACAGGTGTCTAGCCGACCACTGGAGCAAACTGTCTCCAGTGGACAAACAAGAGAAAGTTGAGTGAGGGACACGAGTTTCTTCCTGCCTGTCTTGGAGGACCTTAGACATCTATAGAAACCCCAGCTTTGAGGACACATTCATTTCCTTATGGTTCATGGGTAAGTTTGTAAAACCTTCTCTCTGCTGCAATTTCTCTTTGGCTCTCAACTAATACTCATTGTTCTTTTCAACATCACACATACACATACATGCACATACATGCGTACACATGCACACACATATGCATAGGCACATATGTCATGGTTGGACACAGGTGTCAACTTGATTATTGAAGTTTTGAGCTCTGCACACATTTGTGGAGAATTAGTGGTTGAGTTAAGCCCAGAGCAAACCTGCAAGAGATTGTCTAGCTGATGGGAAAGGCCCGGTCTATGGTGGGTGGGACTAGACCCTGAACAGATGAATAAAATACTGAGAGCCAGTTGAGAGAGTTGGCATCCTTGTGTACACTTGGCCAGACATACTGGTCTGGCAAGTAAGGATCGTCCATCTCTCAGCCATTTTGTGGTGATGATGTGGCCAGTTCCCTTGGTCTGGTGTTGGTGTGTGCTCTCCTGTCAAGCTGGACTGAGAACCGTAATCAGAAAAGCATAAGAGAAAATAAATAAATCCCTCGTTCCCTTAAGCCGTTTGATGGTCATTTATCAGCAACCATGCAGGCAAACTGCAACAACATACATGCACGCACACACACATACACACACACACACACACAAAATTTGTGTTGCTCCAATGACATATTTTCAGCTGAGGTTGGCCAAGGCAATTGTGTCCTTCCTAGTTGTACTGGTTCCTCTCTGTGTTGCTGTGAGACAATACCTAAAGCTAAGCAACTTAAAGGAGGAAAGGGAGATTTTTTTCAGCTTCTGGTCCAGAGGAGAGAGATAGTCTTTTTGGCAGAAGTGGCATGGCTGGTGGCAGAAGCTGGAGGAGACCTGGTCACATCCATCCAGAAGGCTGAGAGCTATAAGATTGCCAACTGCAGGAGCAGAACTCTCCTGGAAGTAGGGTGGGAGTCATGCACCTCAAGGCCCAGCCCCTGTGACTGCCTTCCTCCAGCAGGGCTCCACCTCCTGAAGGTGCCATGACCTTGCCAAACACGTGAGTCTGTGGGGGACGCATTTCAAACCACGACACTAGTAACAGTCCTGCCTTAGGCTGTTTGGTTTTTCTGTTGTGGAATATTACGGGCTGCGTTATAAACAAGAAACATTTACTTCTTGTAGCTCTGGGGGCCGCAAGTCCATAGTTAAGCTAGTAACACAGGTGGCTTTGAGTGGGACCCCGTTTCCTGGCTCACAGTTGGGCCTTCTGTGTGATTCACGGGCTGGAGCGATCAGCAGCTCTCCCGTCTCCTTCGTAAGGACCAGAGCAAGGTGTACTGAGCCTCTGCTCTCAGCACCCCTGAAAGGTTTGCCTCTCAAAGCCATCACACTGGGGATTCGTTTCACACCTAGGAATTTTCCAGAACTGGGAACGGGGGATAATAACTGTTCGGACTATAGCAAATTCTTACATTTATTAGCAAAATCCTTTTTTGGTGGTTATTTAGTGGCAGTGTTTTTGTTATCGTTTTACATTATTGTGCTTTTTATGAGCAATTACACATTTAAAACAGTCCCTTAGCTGGGTGCTGAAGTGCTAGCTAGTATCTGAAAGCATAGAAGGGCCATGACGTTTCCCAAAGTGAAACTGGGTGATTAAGCCATTTCTGTACAGAAACACACGGACTGCGTAATGTGTTGGTCAATCAACAGACATCTTATAACCAGGGGCTTGCAGGAGCCCAACCCCGTGCTTCCGAAGAAATGGCTCGGTATCTGCTAATTCAGTGTTGGCTGATCTCATATAAAGAACCTAACTACCACACATAATGTTAGTCAAGTGTGTTTATTTTCAAAAGTAACAGCAAACTTTCTGATACTGTTCGATCTGAAGTGTTCACCCCACTTCTGAACCTTGTGTGTGTGTGCGACACACACACCATAGGGCACCTGGTTATGTGTGTCTGTGGAGGCTCAAAGGTGACTTCAGGAATCATCCTGGATTATGCTTTTTCCTAATTGCTTTGCTTTGGGGTTTCCCAGGTTCTACCTCCCAGGTCTGGAATGAAAGTCATTGGCATTTTCATGTAGGATCTGGGGATTCAAATTTAGGTCCTTTTGCTTGCTAGGCAAAGGTTTCACTCCTGCCATCTCCCCAGCCTCGTTTCTGAAGTTTTCTAGTGGGTGCAGTGATACTGTTCAGCCAGTGTACAGAAAAATGCCGGGGGTCATTCTCTAATTCTAAGTTTAAATGTAGTACAGACCCCAAACCTTCCACTTTGATCATATAGGTGAATTAAATGGTCTACAGTGACAACTGTTTTACTTTCTGTTTTGATTGTTGGTTTTTATGGGTGGGAGTTTTTGATATGGAGAATTTTATGGATTCTATTCATAAGCTGCATAAAAGAAGTACCATTTCTAATACAAGGTAGAAATCAAGACTTCTATGCAGTGATGGTTAGTTTCAGCCCTAAGCCCAGCCTGAGTCCGCTCTCTCTTTCCTCTCTCTCTCTCTCTCTCTCTCTCTCTGCCAGTAAGATGGGAACGAGCCGTCCCACCCTCCTGCTTCTGCAGCCATCTTGTCTCCCTAAGTCGCTTTGTTAGAGTCCCTTTGTGGTCGCCAAATGTTTCAGGGAACAGTCTTTCCTTTACTGGTCAAATGTCCCACACTGAGCGCCTAATATTGTGGGGTGACTGTCCCATGGTTGTGGGGTTCTTGTGTTAGGAGTGGAAGATTGAAACCAGAACACATGTAGAGGATTAAGGTAGAGTTTATTAGAGGAGGGAAAGGCTGGAACTTATGGACTCCAGATGTGGGGTGCAGGCACCCCAGAGAACTCATGGACTCCAGGCATGGCATCCATGACGGTCAGGCAGCTAGAAATGAACTCACAGACTCCTGCATTGGTAGCTCCCACTGGGGCCCAATCCAGTTGATCTTGTACCACCTCAGATGGGGCCTACCTGTAAAGGAGAGATAATCTCCACATCCTTTCATAAGCAGATTGGCTGGCATCCGGTTGCCCCGGCCCCTTGCTCTCTGTGCGGGAGACAGTGGAAGGGATTCCGTCTCACGCCAGTTAAAACCGGCCTGCTGGGGATTTGGCTTTTCTCTCTCCCCAAGGTCAGACTCCTATTGCAGTGTTGGTTTGGCCCGTGGAGCCTAATGCAGGTGTCCAGCCCGAAGCCAAGGCTTCTCGTGAGTTCTGTTTAACACTTCTAAGTACCAGCGTTTGTCAGAGCCTGTCAGAGTGTCCAGTAAGTGTCTGTTCATCTGAAAACCTGTTTCTTGTGAGTTTCTGCTTTATGTCAATTTTAACCAAGCAGATAGCTTTTTGTTCTCTTGCTTTGAACATTAGGGTGTCCTCCAAGGGTCCTGTGGCATTTCTTTTTTTTTTTTAATTAAAAATTAAAAAAAATATTTATTTTTTATTTACTTTCTAGTTTTACAAGCATATTGAGTACTTATCCCTGCTTCCCTCTATCCCCCTCCCTCCCATCTCTCTCCCATCCTATTATCAATCCATCCTACTCCCTCCCACCCTCCTGCCTGGTCGCATCTATGGACCTCAGGGTTCCCTGTGGCTTGTTTACTCTTGTGGGGGGGGGGGTTTCAGGCCTCTGTGGCTATCAAGTTGCCTCTCTTGTGGCCACGCCACTGATAGGGGCGTTTCCCTTCACTCATCCAGCTTCAGTCTCCAGGGTTTCCACTGTAGGTTCTTATCTCTCTTGAGTTGCTCTATAGTCTGTGGGGGCATGTTGGTACGTCAGTCATTCTGCAGGTCTGGTAAGGACAAGTCTCACTGCAGTGAGTGCCCGGATGCAGCCCATCACTTTGGACTGGGTCTTTCCTCACTAATCATGCAATTAAGACAGCCTCCTATAGGCTTTCCTTAGATAATCTCTCGCAGCTATGCCTGGAGTTCTGAAGTGTCAAGGGGCAGCCTGAGTTAATCTCTGACAAAAAGTGGGTTGGTGTTAGTGTTGATGTTGTATTCTGCCCTGACTCTCTGCCCCACAGAGACCTAAATATAGGGGTGTAAGGGCTGTGGGGGGCACCAAGCTAGGCACTCTTTCCTTCCCCCCAATCTATGTACCCAGCATGGCTGGCACAGAGGTTGCAATGTCCTGGCATCTTCTGTTGAGGTGGATTATTAGGGTGTCAGGCCCTGGGAAGGGGAGATCTACTTCTGTGTACTTGATGGATCCGGCTTTTCATTTCAAACGCATCCCCACAAATTCTCTAGCTAGATCTAGTCAGCAGCAAGCTGGGGGAGTAAGTGGGGCTTCGAGAGCTGGAAGCTCGTAAAAGGAGAATGTTCTGAGCTGGAGGTTCCGCAAAGAATACTCTGTGGCTCAATGCAGATGGCCCGAGTGTGGATCCCTAGAGTCCATGTAAAAATGCTGGGGGGGGGGTGGCAGCCTGTGGACAGTTCTAGGCCTGGAAGGTAGAGCCTGGGAAACCCCAGAGCAGTTGGCTAGTCAGACTCGTGTTCTGGGTTGAGAGACCCAGGCTCACAACAAGGTGGAAGAGAGATAAGGGTGACTCCCCGTGTCACCCTTGGGCCTCCACCGGCGCACGGGGTGAACTGCACGCAGGTATATGCACACACCAAAGTGAGCCTACTCACGTGTAACCATACATACATACAACATACACAAGAAAAATAAAGAATATTCTGTGGAGAGCTGGTGAGGCCAAACCTAGAAGGAAAAGACGGCCAGCACATTGCATGTTGTCTGGTGTTAAAGCACTGCTTCTAGGCGCTTCTAGAGGTGGAGCAGCTTCAGGGGTGCTGTCTGAGAAGGATCCAGGGTTGGAAAGTGGTGGGGTTCTGAAGCTATGACTCCGGCTGGTGAGGGCTGACATAGGACAGCAGCTGACAGGCTGCACGTCCGCACGGAGAGACACGGTCTGGCGTAGTAAGGTCTTGTCTCTGGTGGTGACTAGCACGCATCGGATCTGAGCCTTCAACCAATCCCCTAATTTTCTGTGAGCCAAAATGGTCACCCTAAAGGTAGTGTAACAGTTACTCTTGCGTGTTGCTGGGAGAGGGCATTCAAGGTTAAGCAACGTAAAGGAGAAAGGCAGATTTATTCAGCTCATGGTTCCAGAGGGGAGACACAGCCTTTCATGGCGGAGGTGGCATGGCTGGCTGGCCGAAGCTGGAGGAGGCTACGTCACTGCAGGCATCTTGGAGGCTGAGAGCTGCAAGTCTCTTCTTGCTGCAAAGGCAGACTTCTCCTGGAGGTGGGGTGGGACTCATCCACCTCAAGGCCCACCCCTTGTGACTGCCTTCCTCCAGCCAGGCTCCACCTCTCAAAGGTGCCATGACCTTCCCAAACACATGGGGGGGAAGGGGGAGGGGTAGACGACACATTTCAAACCATGACACGTAGGAAGGACAGAGACAATGCTGGTGGTTACAGAGGTTTGGATTCAGGTGGGAAGACTTAGCACTTCCGGTCCCTTGATGAACCTGTGGGTGCTTACAAAGTCCACCTTAGAGCTGGCATTCTTGGGGTCCTCTGGCTCCCTGTTGCTGGCTATGTCAGGGCCGGGGACCACGATAGGGATCATGTTCCCCTGCAGCCTTGTCGCATGATCCAAGGCCCGACATTTGTTCTTTCTCGATTGCCCCAGAAAACATTTCTTGAGATGAGTAAATAAACCCCCTCACCCAGCCAGTCACACGCTCCATGCAGACGCTCTAATCAGAAGCAACGCAGCCGGCGGCGCTTAGCTGCTGGCTTCTCGTCTTGAGGATGATTCACACTCATTTGCCTTCCCCATTATGTCCCGGGTTCGTGTTTTACACCCCAGACGGGGAGACTAATTAAACTGCAGCGCTCGCTCTGATGCTGCGGAAGCCGAGGCTCCGAACCACGGGCCTGGCCGCCGCCAGTATCTGTGCTACGCTGGTGATTTGTGGCAAGCGCCATGGTTACCGCTTGGAATAAAAGCGAGCGAATGGGCTCTGTGAACTTAATTTACGCGAGTGATAACTTGATCAGCCTCAATTATATGACAGAAGCATCTTGTAGTTTTTAACAAAGCCCAGGGCGGGCTTCTAGCAAGATCTGTGATAGAGCCAGGCATGTTTTTATCCACAACGAAGGAGGGGACTTTGAGGGGACGTTGGTCCTGTGGTCGGGCTTTGGAAATAGCGCTTCACCAGCAACGCACTGGCTGCTCAGGCTCCACTGTCTGGTGTGTGCGAGTCCGTCGGTGATCAGAAGTGGTGGAGCCGCTAGCGGAGGCCTGTCCAGCGCAGCACCAAGTGGACACAGGGCTTCTGCAACTGGGAGCAGAGCAGTGAGGGGCGCCCTTCCCTCCCACCTCTCCACGGGGCTCTGCGGTTTCATGTGCCGGGAGGAAGCATGGCAGACCGGCCCCTGTGGTCAGACTTCCTCCCTGTTCTCCTTGGGGAAGGGCATGATCCACCGTCAAGCTCGCTGTGACGGTTAGATTCGGTGTCACCCGGACAGTGGCAGACTGTTTGGGGCGCAGCTGGGGAGAGTTAATGGCTGGCATGGCCCCTGAACAAGTCTGCAGGTGTTTGTTTAATTGATGTGGAAAGCCCAGTCCACAGCGGGTGGTACTTTCCGGTGGTGGACGCATAGTAGGACGTGCAGGAGGAGGGACTTGCTCGTCCCTTATCCTGTGTGGACTTGTTGTAGTGTCCGCTCTGTGAGCGAGTGTCCGTTGACTTCTTAGAGCATCGTCGCCCTCTCTGCTGCTGCCGCCTCCGTCCTTGGCTGATGCGGAGCTTCATCCTTTCCACCGCCGCTGTTCCCGCTGCTTTGGGGCCTGGTCTCTAGGCCTTGCTGCTGTTCACGCTGATGTCGAAGCCCAGCTGTTCTTCAATGAAGACTGAGCCCAGGGTCTCCGACCCTCCAGTGAGACAGAGGCTCGAGACCTTTCAGGATCCTTCGGCTGTGTGAGACGTTCCGGTCGAGAATGAAGCAGCCACAGGCAGCTACTTTGAAGGACTCTACCTTCGTTGTGAATTGATTTTAAAAAGTGACTTTATATATACAGTTTATCGATTCTGTTCTTCCAGGGAGCCCTGATGAATACACTTGCCTTTCACGTTGCCTTTGTCTGTGAACCGATATCGATGGAGCTGCTGCCTTTCCTGCTGTATCCGTGAATCTGCCGCGTGCTTCTCTGCAACAGGAAGCAACACTTATTCCCTGGCTACTCCGTTCCAGCGACTGACATGCCTTTAAAACACTGGCCAGCTCTTTGGAGTTTGTTCTGCCCAGTTTGTCCCTTAACTTTGGGACGTCATCTCTGGAGCAGCTGGGAACCCCTCTTCTGTCCTCTTTTCCCCTGTGTACTGCCCTTTGGGGTTTGAGCCTCTAAACTCCTTCCCTCCTTAGGCCTTTACACTGGCCTCTTCCCTGGTTTCCAGTGAGGCTTATTCTCAATGTGTGTGTGTGTGTGTGTGTGTGTGTGTGTGTGTATGTATGTCTATGTGTCTGTGGAGGTCCAAAGGTGACACTGGGTGTCATCTTGGAATGCTCTACCTCCTTATTGTTTTGCCATGAGTTTTTCAATCTCTGTCTTCTAGGCATTTTTTTTTTCTGGTTTATTTTTATTTATTTTTTATTATTATTTCTGCTCATACAAACTTAACAGGTACACCGGTCCCCTCCCTCCTTCCACCTCCCCCCACCTCCCTGCTCCCCTTTCCCCTCCCCCCTCTTTCCCCATCCCCTAGTGCCTCCTCCCCAGTGGGGCCCCCCCATCCCAGGAGCATCCTTTAATGAGCATGCCAAACTCTCCTCTGGGTCCTCCTCTCTGATGGGGTGCAAGGACCCAGGGGCATTTCCCAGAACCCTTTCCTGTGTTCCCCTTAAGCTTAGGAACTCTACTGTGACTGTCAATCCCTTGCCTCCAAGGATCCTAGTGCCTTTAGTCCATTCTAGACAATGTGTTGGACATTGCGCAGGGCATGCAAAGTCAATTATGATTGCTTCGGCCCTAACTTGTGTGGAGTATCTTGCATATCATTGCTCCTCCCATCCTTGTGCTCTTACAATCTTACCGCCCCCTCTTCTGCAAATTTCCCTGAGCTTCAGGATGGGGGGAGATTAGGCTGCCTTAGTTCCTGGTGGTTGATATAGAGTCACTGATGTTCTGAATTATGTTTTTTTTTTTTAGTTTTGCTGCTCCTGAAATGCCCTTGGCTCCATCCTGATGGGTATTGGATGTCAACCCCTGGCCAGAGATAAAAAGCTGTTAAACTAGAGTCTTGTTATAAGAGTATATTCAAAGGTAGATGGAATAAAAGTAGGAGACCGCAGTGAGAGAGAGGTCAATCACCCATTTACAAAATGGTTACTTTCTATCTGGCAGCCTATATGCCCTCCCCTTCTGGTGAGATCATACCCCATCAGTTGCAAATGATCAGGAAGGAAAGTCTGTGAACTTAACCAGATGTATCATTACTTACTTGCAGTCCTTGATGGTGGCCTATTTTCTCTGCTGTAACATGGTCCCCTCTCTCCTTGTTTCTAGTGGGGCCCTCCTTCCCCATCTCTCCTGTTTATAATCTTTACAATTACTGTAGGTATTACAGAGATTTGTCTTTGAGTGTCTTTAAATGATTTTGGTACTAGGATCCATCTATTAGGGAGTACATATGGAGCTTAATTTTCCATGTCTGGTATACTTCACTCAATATAATTGTTTCTAATTCCATCCATTTCCCAGAAAATTGCATTAATTCATCATTTTTGATGGGTGAGTAGTATTCCATTGTATAAATGTACCACATTTTCCTTATCCATTCGTCAACTGTTGGACATTTGGGGCTGATTCCATGACTTTGCTATTGTAAACAGTGCTGCTATGAACATGGTCATGCTTGTGCTATCGAGGTGGATTTTTGCTGTATGGGGGGTTATTCCCAAAAGTGGAATAGCAGGGTCATATGGCATTTCAATCTTTAATTTCTTTAAGAATTGCCAGACAGCTCGCCAGAGTGGTTGTATGAGCCTGCACTCCCATCAGCAATGTAGGAGAGTTCCCCTCTCTCCACATCCTCTCCAGCATTTGGTGCTGTTTGTATTGTGGATTTTTGCCATCCTGACCGGGATGAGATGATATCTCAGGGAAGTTTTGATTTGCATTTCCCTGATGGCTAAGGATGTGGAGCATTTTTAAAGATATTTGTTAGACATTTTAATTTTGTCCCTGGTAAAGTTTCTTTTAAGTTCCAAGGCCCATTTGTTTCCTTGGTGTTTAGTTTTCTAAGTTCTTTGTGCACTCTGGATAATAGAGCTCTATCAGATATGTGGTTAGTGAAGATTTTCTCCCATTCTGTGGGTTGTCTTTGTGCTCGAGTTACAATCTCTTTATCTGAACAGAAGCTCTTTAATTTCACAAGATCCCATCTGTTGAGTGTTGGTTGTAGTGACTGTGCTATTGGATGTCCGTTTAGGAACTGTTGGCCTAGCCCAATCAGCTCGAGGGAATTCCCTACCCTTTCAACTATGGTTTTTATAGTCTCTGGCCTGATATCAAGGTCCTTGATCCATTTGGAATTAATTTTTTTTAATATATTTTTTATTATTTCCGCTCATACAAACTTAATAGGTAGACCAGTTCCCTCCCCCCTCTTCCCCCCCGAACCCCCTGCTCCCCCTCCCTCCCTCCCCATCCCCCAGTGCCTCACCCCCCAATTTCCAGAGAGTCCTTTATTGTGTATGCCTAACTCTCCTCTTGGTCCTCCTCTCCAATGATGTACAAGGACCCAGTGGCATTTCCCTGAACCCTTTCTCGTGTTCCCCTTAAGCATAGGAACACTACTGTGGCTGTCAATCCCTTGCCTCCAAGGATCTTAGTGCCTTTAGCCGATGCTAGACTTTGTGAGGTCAATATTGTGTTGGATATTGCGCAGGGCATGCAAAGTCCAATTATGATTGCTTCAGCCCTAACTAGTGTGGAGAATCTTGCAAATCGTTGCTCCTCCCATCCTTTGCTCTTACAATCTTACCACCCCCTCTTCCGCAAATGTCCCTGAGCTTCAGGATGGGGGGAGATTAGGCTGGCCTAGTTCTATGTGGTTGATATAGAGTCTCTGAAGTTCTGGATTGTGGTTTGTTGATTTTCTTTTGCAGTTTTGCTGCTCCTGCAATGCCCTTCACTCCATCCTGATGGGCACTGTATGTCACCCCCTGGTCAGAGACAAAAAGCTGTTAAACTGGATTCTTGTTATAATAGCACATTCAAGGGTAGATGTAATAAAAGCAGGAAACCTCGGTGAGGGAGGGGTCAGTCACCCATTTGCAAAATGATCACCTTTCATCTGCCAGACTATATGCCCTCCCCTTCTGGTGAGATCATACCCCCTCAGTTGTACATGATCAGGAACGAACGTCTGTGAACTTAACCAGGTGTCACATTACTTACTTGCATTCCTTGGAGGCCTATTTTCTCTGCTGTAACATGGTCCCCTCTCTCCTTGTGTCTGGTGTGGCCCTCCAACCCCATCCCTCCTGTTCATAATCCTTGCAGTTGCTGTATTACATAGGTTTACCTTTGAGTGTCTCAGTGTGGGCTGGGTGAGTTTGGTACTAGGAACCACCTATTAGGGAGTACATACGGCACTTAACTTTCTGGGTTTGGGATACTTCACTTAATATAATTGTTTCTAATGACATCCATTTCCCAGCAAATTCCAGTAATTCATCATTTTTGATGGCTGAGTAGTACTCCATTGTATAGATGTACCACAGTTTCCTTATCCACTTGTCAACTGTTGGACATTTGGGTTGATTCCATAACTTTGCTATTGTAAACAGTGCTGCTATGAACATGGTCGTGCTTGTGCTATCTAGGTGAACCTCTGCTGTATGGGGGGTTATTCCCAAAAGTGGAATCGCAGGGTCATATGGCATTTCAATCTTTAATTTCTTTAAGAATCTCCAGACGGCTCGCCAGAGTGGCTGTATGAGCCTGCATTCCCACCAGCAATGCAGCAGAGTCCCCCTCTCTCCACATCCTGTCCAGCACTTGTCGTTGTTTGTATTGTGGATTTTTGCCATCCTGACCGGGGTGAGATGATATCTCAGGGAAGTTTTGATTTGCATTTCCCTGATGGCTAAAGAAGTGGAGCATTTTTTAAGATATTTGTTAGACATTTTAATTTCATCTCTGGTAAAGTTTCTTTTAAGTTCCAGGACCCGTTTTTTTATTGGGCCATTGGTTTCCTTGGTGTTTAGTTTTCTAAGTTCTTTGTGCATTCTGGACAGTAGAGCTCTATCAGATATGTGGTTAGTGAAGATTTTCTCCCATTCTGTGGGTTGCCTTTGAGCTCGCGTTACAATCTCTTTATCTGAACAAAAGCTCTTTAATTTCACAAGATCCCAACTGTTGAGAGTTGGTAGCAGTGACTGTGCCATTGGATGTCTGTTTAGGAACTGTTGGCCTAGCCCAATCAGCTCGAGGGAGTTCCCTATCCTTCCAACTATGGTTTTTATAGTCTCTGGCCTGATGTCAAGGTCCTTGATCCATTTGGAATTAAGTCTTGTACATGGTGACAAGTACGGGTCCAGCTTTAATCTTCTGCATGTGGAGATCCAGTTTTGCCAGCACCATTTGTTGAAGATGATGCTCTTTTTCCATTGGATTTTTTGGGCCCCTTTGTCAAAGATCAAATGGCTGTAGTTGTGTGGGCTTATATCTGGGTCTTCAACCCTTATCCATTGATCTCTGTGTCTACTTTGGAGCCAATACCAGGCTGTTTTTACAACTATGGATTTGTAGTATAGACTAAGGTTTTATGTGGTGATACCTCCAGCCATGTTTTTGTTACTCAGGATTGTTTTTGCTATCCTGGGTCTTTTGTGCCTCCATATGAACTTTGAGATTGTTTGGTCAACTTCTTTAAAGAATTGCTTTAGGATTTTAATTGGTATAGCATTGAATCTGTATATTGCCTTTGGTAGGATGGTTATTTTTATGATATTGATTCTGCCAGTCCAAGAACATGGGAGTTCTTTCCACCTTCTATTGTCTTCTGCATTTTTTTCTTTAGGGTTTTAAAGTTTTCATTATAAAGATCTCTTACTTCCTTGGTTAGGTTTATACCAAGATATTTCAATTTTCTAGGGGCTATAGTAAATGGGATTGTCTCTCTTAGGGCTTTTTCACTTCTTTCATTCTGGGCATATAGGAAGGCCACCGATTTTTGCACATTTATTTTGTATCCTGCCACCCTGCTGAACTTCTTAACTAGTTCCAGGAGCTTCCTGGTGGAGTTTTTGGGATCACTCAGGTATAAGATCATGTCATCTGCAAATAGAGATAACTTGACTTCTTCCTTGCCGATTTGAATCCCTTTTATGTCCTTTCTTGTCTTATGGCTTCAGCTAAGACTTCAAGTACAATATTGAATAAAAGTGTTGAGAGTGGACAGCCTTGTCTAGTTCTTGATCGAAGTGGGAATGCTTCAAGTTTTTCCCCATTGAGTATAATCCTTGCTGTTGGCTTATTGTATACAGTTTTTATTATATTGATAAAGGATCCTTCCATTCGAACCTTCTCTAGGGTTTTGATCATAAAGGGCTGTTGGATCTTGTCAAAAGCTTTTTCTGCATTTATCGAGAGTACATGTGGTCTTGAACTTTGGACTGTTGATCTGTCCCATGTTGAGAGGGCGGTGTTGAAGTTCCCAAGAATTATCGTTTGGGGGTTGATTTCTTGCTTTAGGCGCTGTAGGGTTTTCTTAATGAATGTGGAGGGGCCCGTATTGGGTGCATAAATGTTCAGTATTGTGAAGTCTTCTGGTGAATTGTACCTGTGACTAAAATGTAGTATCCATCTGTGTCTCTTATGATTTTCTTTGGTTTGAAGTTTGGACTGGTTTATATGGTGAATTACATTTATTGATTTGCATATGTTGAACCAACCTTGTGTGCCTGGGATAAAGCCTACTTGATCCCCGTGGATGATCTTTTTGATATGTTTTTGAATCCGATGTGCTAAGACTTTGTTGAGAATCTTTGCATCTGTGTTCATCAGAGAGATTGGCCTATAGTTTTCTTTTTTAAGTGTATCTTTATTAGGTTTTGGGATTAAGACGATATTAGCTTCATAGAAGGAATTTGGTAGTGTTCCTTCCTTTGCTATTTGATGGAACAGTTTAAGGAGTATTGGTGTTATTAGCTCCTTAAATGTCTGGTAGAAGTCTGTGCTGAATCCATCTGGTCCAGGACATTTTTTGGTGGGAAGATTTGAGATTACTTCCTCGATTTCCTCATATGTTATAGGACTATTTAAATAATTCACAACTTCCTGATTCAATTTAAGTAAATTGTATTTACTTAGGAATTCATTAATCTCTTTTCTGTTTTCAAATTTCACCAAGTATAAGTTTTTGAAATATGACGCTATAATTCTCTGGATTTCTTGGGTATCAGTAGTGATACCTCCATTTTCATTTCTAATTTTGTTAATTTGGGTTTTCTCTCTTGCTTTTGGTTAATTTAGCTAGGGGTGTATCAATCTTATTGATTTTTTCAAAAACCCAGCTTTTTGACTGGTTGATTTTTTTTTTTAAATAGACCTGAACCTTTGATTATTTTATATTTTTTTATTTTTATTCAATTGTGCGTGTGTGTGTGTGTATGTATGTGTAGAACCAAGGACATTTATTATGTTTAGTGGCTTTTGTGAGTGTATTGTTTCGCTTTTAGGTTTTGGTGGTATTATATTTCCCTTCTGTTCTCCTGGATATGCTTTTTTTCCCTTCAAGCTTGAATATCATTTCTAGCATTTTTTGAAGGCCTGATTTGGTGGACATGTATCCCTTCAAGTTGTCTTTGTGCTGGAAAATTTTTATTTCTCCCTCAATAATGACAGATAGCTTTGCAGGGTAAATCAGCCTGGATTGACATTTTTGCTCATTCAATACTTGAAGTACGTCTGTCCAAGTTCTTCTTGCTTTTACTGTTTCCATTGAGAATTAATTTGTTATTTTAATAGGTTTACCTTGTTTTTTTTTCCCTTGAAACTTTCAGCACCATTTCTTTATCTTGAATGTGGAGTGTTTTAACTATTATTTGCCGTGGCGTGCTTCTGTTTTGGTCGTATCTGTTTGGGGTGCGCAATGCCTCTTGTATATGGATGGGCCTCTCTTTTTTTAGATGAGGAAAGTTTTCCTTGATGATAGTTTGAAAAATTTCCTCAGGTGTGGTATTTTGGAATTCTTGCTCTGGTATTCCATGAATACGCATGTTCAGCTTCTTCAGGGTGTCCCATATCTCTTAAATATTTCTCTCAAGTATCTTTTTGGCTTTAACAACCTCTTGCATTGAGCTGATTAATACTCCCACTTTGTCTTCAAAGTCTGAAATTCTATTTTCTGCTTCATTAGTTCTGCTGATAAGACTCTCTGTTGAGTTCTGGGTTGAAGATAGCTTGTCTTTTAGTTCAGTTTTAAACTCTGCTTAAGTCTGTTTTAACTGCTCTATGCCTGTTTTTGTTTCTTGCACTGTTTTTCTCAACTCCTCCAAGTGTCTGTTGTGTTCCTCTTCAAAGTGATTGATGCAGTTATTTAATTCCTCCCAGATTTCCTCTTTCATAGTATTGATCATGGTAATGAAAGTAGTTATCCTGGGTTGGGCTTTCTTGACTATTTTCCATGGGTTTCTTGTGGTTGGAGTCTATCATTATGGGATTAATTCCTTCAGTGGGAGATTTGTTTTCTTGGGTTTTGTTTCTCATGGATTTGCACTTTGTCTTGGGCATTGTCGTTTTAACTCAAGACCTTCTTTCAATTTCTGTGTGTTTTTCACTGAACTGAATTATTTGGCCTGGAGCAGCTCTTGTTCCAACTGGCTGGTGGGATGAGCTGGGACCAGTGGGTTGCCTGAGGTTTTGGGGGGGGGAGCTTACCTAGGTTGCCATGAGTCCCAGCTGGACTGCGCGCCTCCTGGGCAGGTGGGGAAAGGGCGGCATTTTTTTTTTTTAACGTGGGTTCTGGGGATTTGAACTCAGGTCCTTTTGCTTATGGGGCAAAGGCTTTGACTTCCGAGCTGTTTCCCCAGCTCCTCATTCTCATTTTTGCTTAAAAACTTTCTGGAGTTTAAGCTACACTACCTTCTGCCAAGAGGTCCCCCCACCCTGTCACACCCTATCTCTTTTTTATTTCCCCCAATCATACAAGCTCAATAGGTACCCCATCCTCTCTCTCCCTCCACCCCTCCCTAGTCCCCCCTTGCACCCTCCCCTCTTT
The DNA here is from genome assembly GCA_023101885.1 of Typhlomys cinereus. NCBI lineage: Eukaryota > Metazoa > Chordata > Mammalia > Rodentia > Platacanthomyidae > Typhlomys > Typhlomys cinereus. Next base: position 64,182 of record JALPQD010000829.1, on the reverse strand, counting down.
TTTCCCTTCCTTTCACCCCTCTCCCTCCCCTTCTCTCAGTGCCTCCCCCGTCCCCCTCCCATCCCCTGAAGCATCCTTTTGTGTGAATGCCAAACCTCCCTCTGAGTCCTTCACTCTAGTGAGGTGTAAGGACTCAGTGGCATAGCCAGGAGCCCATTAGTATGGGAACACTACTATGACTGTTAATCCCTTGCCTCTAAGGATCCCACTGCCTGTGATCCATGCTAGACTTTGGGGAGGGTCTTTGATATGTCAGTCATTGTGCAGGTCTTTCAATGTCTGATTATGGCTACTGCAGCCCTAACTTGTGTGGAGTATCTTGCATAACATTGATCCTCCCTATCTTTAGACTCTTACAATCTTGCCGCCCCCTCTTCCGCAAATTTCCCTGAGCTTTAGGATGGGGAAAGATTTGGCTGGTCTAGTTCCAGGTGATTAATGTAGGGTCTTTGGTGTTCTGAATTATGGTTTGTTGTTGTTTTCAGTTTTGCTGTTCCTGTCCTGCTCTTGGCTCCATTCTTACTGGTATTGGAGGTCACCTCCTAGCCAGAGATAAAAGGCTGTTTAAATGAAGATCTTACTAGACAGGAGACTCAAAGGTAGATGGAATAGGAGTAGGACACTGCAGTGAGGGGGATCAGTGTTTCATTTGCAGGATGATTATCATCTATCTGCCAGTCCCTATACCCTCCCTGATTGGTGTGATCAAACCTCTTCAGTCGCAAGTGTCCAGGAAGGGAAGTGAGAGTGAGCCTTACCAGCTGTCTCGCTACTTACATGCAATACTTGATGGTAATATATTTTCTCTACTGAAGCGTGATTCCCTCTCTTCTTCTTTCTGGGGGGCCCTCCTTCTCCTTCCCTACTGTTCACAATCTCCGTGATTACAGTAGGTATGAGAGAGGTTCATTTCCAAATATGTCATTAAGTGGATTTGGTACTAGGATCCCCCTATTAGGAGTACATACGGTGTCTAACTTTCCACACACCCTATTTCATTTCGCTTGCTAGAAGTGATATTTCTGTTCCCTGTAGGGCATGAACTTCATGACAGCGTCTTGTTCTTCAGTGCACCCCCAGATGGCCCAGGGTGGTGCTGAGCACCCCGCTTCACAGTCTTGACTGCTCTTCAAACCTGGGGACGTGGCTCTGTGGCTAAAGTGCTTGGCACACAAAGTAAGGACCAGAGTTCAGATCCCCAGAGCCCACATAAAATGCCAGGCGGCCACGGTAACCTGCCTGTAATTCCAGCCCCGGAAGTTAGAGCGTGGGAATCCCCAGAGCGTGACCACTTAGATCACATATGTGAACATATGTGCCATGTATGTGAGCTCTGGGCGTAATGCGGCCCCACTTCAAAACAGTAGAAGAGTCATCAAGAACAATTCCCACGGTCACCCTTAAGTCTCATACGCACACGCACTGACTTTGCATGCACACCTGCACACATGTATGTACTTACACACAGGCAAGCACATGTGCACATGAAAACGTGAAAAAATCTTAGGTGGTGAGGTAATAAATGAAATTAACTTATTGTTGGAAGATCGTCATATATATATATATATATATATATATATATATATATATATATATATTGGCAACAATTCCTATTAGTTGGAGTGTGGAATCTCTTTCTCTCGAATATGCTTCTTTTTAATTTCAAAGGTCATGCTTAGCCCTAATACACTAGATCCCAGGGAACCAGCTTGCCCCTCCATGGCAGGACGTTTCATGACAGAGAACATTGCCCTTGAATCCTGTGTGAGTTCTTACCTTCTGATGCTTAAAAATTTTTTTATATTAATACATTTTTTATTATTATTTCACCTCATACAAACTTAATAAGTACACCAGTTCCCTCCCTCCCTCCTCCTCCCCCCCCGTACCCCTTGCTCCTCCTCCCCACCCCCGATGCTCAAAATTTTTATCATCCAACTTTCCATGTTATTTTTTGAGCATGAAATAAGTCCTCAATTTTTTTTTCTTCCACTTGGGTCTTCATTTAGATCTTATTATCTAGATCTTGAATTATATTTTTAGAAGAAATGATGAAAGTTTCTCATGGTGAAGAGATGTAAAAAAGCATTTCCTTCCTTTGGTGACCTGGCATGTGCATAAGCATAAGTCTGCTTGCTGTCCCAAGAGACTTGTTTACTTGCTGTGTATCCAGATGTTGAATAAGATGAATGTCAGGGACATGTGGTCGGGAAGGAAAGCTTGTCTTCACTTCCGGCTTTGACTTAGTTTCTCTACAGCATGTGGGAGCATGTGTAACCAGGAGGACTGCTGATAGACACACGTATTTAGGGACTGGGATTACGTAGATCTCAGAGTGACAGTAGAATCATGAGCACGTGATAATTGGTTCCTCATATAATTTGTAATGTGGTGTAGTTTTCATTTGGAAGGATTCACCGTCTTTTCTCAAAAAACACCACCACAGTGCGGGGGCCATAACTCAGTGGAGAGAGTGCCAGTCTAGCATGGCACGGCTCTGTGGTTTGCTACCAAACACTCTCTAATCTGGGGTCACAGCACAGAAAATATAACCTCATTGCCCTCTTCTGTGTCTCTTGCATGTCCGGCACGTGCATGTCATGACTGACAAATGCAATGGTATGTATTTCCTTCAACACACAGCTCTCTCTTTCGCTCTTCTCTCCTTTTACTACCCATTCGGCAAGCGCTGCCATGCAGCATTAAGCTGCGGTTTTGGAACCTACGGATCTCTGTGTAGACGCGGTTGAGCGGATTGGGAGAGGAAGCGAGTTGTCTGATCTGAACTTCTGATCTGCAGAGTTTATTTCCTCGGGCGAGTAAGATGATTATTCCTGCACCTTTCTCCCCGCACCCGTTCCTCTTGGTTCACATTTGCAGAGTGGAATCACCAGCAATCATCACACAGCATGGTGCTTTCGAAATATGCTGGAGGGCTTTTGTTACTGGTTGGCCATGGAGACCGGGTGGAGGCGGGGTAGAGAATCTGGGCTTTGGACGGGAGCGCCTGCTCCTTGGTGTACGTCTGAGTCCAATTGAGAATCGATCAAGAGGAAATAACTTCCCAGTGGTAAAAGAAGACCAGAAAGCTAAGGGACGACTTAGCTTTAATACCTGTGGGATGCACTCAAAGCTCAACACTTCAAGGTACAGCCCTTTTAGTCTGCAAATCTAGTTCACTAGCCTGGACCATCTGCCCCCTGTCGAGTGTTAGCACTCCTTCAAATCAGGGTCAGAATATATTTCGCTCATCACTTAACCATAACCACATTTTATCAAGCTGCATGTAAATGAATCAAAAAATACAAAGTCAACGTCCATTAAGCTACTTTAAAAAAACTGGGAGCGGGGGAGGTATATGTGGCAAGAGAAGATGGAAGTTTCCAAATAAGATACTTCCTGGAGGAGTGGCTACATCCTTAATTTGTGTCTTGGTTAATGTTTTCTAGCAGGGCAAAGTCCCAGTAGCTGTCTGTCTTCATGCTTGGAGCTGACATTTGCTCAAAGCTGTGTATCTCCTGCAGAAGAACCAGCTGGTATTTAAAACAAACAAACAAACAAACAAAAACACACAGCAAGAATCACTTTTAGGATAATTAAAACTATTTTGAATCTTTTATTTATCAATCTGGTTTCTAATATAATTTCAGGTAAATGAAAGACATTCACAAAGAATAATAGGCATACATACATATTTCCTTCTTTCATTCTTGTTTACATGCTGTCGCTTTTAGAGAGTGGAATTTTGTGTTGTTTCCCAGGGATGGAATCTTGACTGACTTACAGGAAGAATACCCAGCCCGGCTTTTCCCAGCGTTCCCCTCCACAGTCACCACGTGTCCTACCGGAATGGAAAAGAACCGGACAAAACAAAACTGAGACTCAGTGACACTGAGAATGGTTGTTTGGCCCCGAGGTGGAAACGCCATCTTGTCACACAGCCTTCTAGAAGCCAGTTGTGACTGGCTGAGATCAGCCATGTCCTGGTGGGGATTGTCCTAGACCATTCCTACAGCTCATTGGCAGCCTGTGGACAAACTTGTAGACACGTGTTGTGTGTTCATTGCTGTTTTTATCACCACCTGCCCGTCTTTACTCAATGAGAGATAAACAACTCTTGCACATCATGTCTTGCTGATAATGACCTTTCAGATCATTCTACGTGGGAAACCAAAGTTGCTGCTGTCAAAGTCTGCAGCATCACCATGCAGGGTCAGCACAGTCTACGCCCGGAGCCACCAGGCTATGTGAAAATACCACTTTCGTGTCTTGCGTTAGCTAATTTATAAGCCAGGGACTTTCAGGGGCTGTAGAAAGAGGAGGTTAGCTACGTGTTTTGTCCAAGTGAGAATTCAGAGATTTAGGAACCCAAATCTTTAATTTCTCTGGCTTTTTGCGGTGTTGTTTTTCCATGCTGACAGGTTAGCTCTCTGGACATCTCCCAATTCATGTTTTAACAGCTGTTCAGCGATGCCCCATTAGCCCGTCACAGTCCTGCACACCGGCCACAGGTCCCGTTGTGCGTTATGATTTTCGGGTTTTTAAAATTGTATTCAATTTACAACCTTAAGGCAGTTCTGTCTTTTGCTGGTTCCTGGATTTTGGATGGGTTGTGGTCATGATCACAAAACAAGTCCAGGAAGAAGAAGGGTGGGGCTTATTTCTTTCTTTTCTTTCTTTCTTTCGTCTTCTTTCTTTCTTTCTTTCTTTCTTTCTTTCTTTCTTTCTTTCTCTTTCTTTCTTTCTTTTTTTTCTTTCTTTCCTCCCTCCCTCCTCTCCCTCCTCCCTCCCTCCCTCCCTCCCTCCCTCCCTCCCTCCCCCTCCCTCCCTCCGTCCCTCCCTCCTTTTTTCCGCCTTCTTTTCTCTCTTTCTTTTTGAGACAGTATCAGCTAGGCTGGCTTTGAACTCCTGATCCTGGGACTGGAGAGATGGCTCAGAAGTTAAGACGCTGCCTTGCAAGAATTCCCGATCCTTTTGCCTCAAAGTGATGAGAGTGTAGGCGTGTGCTCACCATGCCCAGCTAAGGGTTGGAATTCTGTTGGCTAACGCTTAGGGGCCATTCTCATTCTTTAAAAGAAGTCATCAGAGAGAGGGGGAGAGAAAACAAGAGAGGGAGAGAGAGAGACAGAGACAGAGACACAGAGAGAGAACATACGCCACAGAGTATGTGCAGAGGTCAGAGGGCAACTTTCAGAAGTTGGTTCTCTCCTTCACCATGTTGGCTGTGGGGCTTGAATTCAAGATTGCCAGGTTTTTATGCAGGTCCTTTTACCCCCTCATCTAGCCATCTCATGTAGCTGGCCAAAACATCATTAAAAAAAAAGGTGTCCGTTGGTGTTAACTATGGGGTGTGTCGCTAGCCGCCCTTCGCGCTCTTTCAGGGTGAAGGTGACTCCACCCAAACAAGCACTTTGGGAACCACTGCTGGGTAACTCGAGGTCAATTTAACGATTGCTGACTTTCTCTTTGAAAAATGCTTGGCAGAGGAGCCAAAGGAAGAAAAAAATAGTAAGTGCTCAAACCAGGTGTTTGGAGGCACGCGATGGGACGGGACGGCGAGCACTGTCTCCAGTGGAAAAGGCGGTGGTGTGGAGAGGAAAAGAAAACCGAAGCGGAACAATGGAAGGCAGAAAAGAACGGACCCGCGTCCTGACAGACCCCAGCACTAGCGGCGTTTCCCCCGTAACTTCTTCGAGTGCTTCCTGTGCGTGTGGTTTGTGCCCCTGCGCGCTCGTGGGAGCACCTGCTTCTTCCCACCGATGTTTTGCAACAGTATTAAGATCTGCTCGGCGGCCAGGCCCGAGCTTCCTGACACCTTGGGTCCCCGTTCTGTGGCAGGGAACGTCAGTCAGCTCATCAAACACAGAGCCATGGGACCATTTCTGACCAAAACCCTCGATCTTATTCTTCGCTCTGCAGTTTTAAAAAAAAATCCACGTAAAATGTCTTTACTCTTTTCTGAACATTTGGTAGGGAGCGATGAAGAAATATATTCTTACATATGAAAAAGGGCCAGCGAGTGATTCAGCAATAAAGTAACTTCTGTGTCCTGAGCTAGCTTGCTGGAGCTGTCGGGGGTGTGCTATTTTGAGAATACGGAATAGAACTAATTTTGCACCATCAAAGTCCCCAGGGGCTCTTAGCTTCTTAAATGGACCTAGATAGTGGCTTTATACGCAGCTTCATATAGACTGTTTCATGCACATACAACGCTTAAGTCAGCCATGGATGGTCTCTGGAACTTTATTTATTTATTTATTTATGAGTTAGAGGTTCACTACGTAGCTCAGGCTGGCCCAAACTTGCTATATAGCCCAGGCTGGCCCGGGACTCATAATCTTTCGTCAGAGACTCCAAAACAAAGTCTCCTTTGCAACAGCCTCTTGGGTTTGTTGTTGCTTCTGCCGTTTTCGCTGCCTAAAGTGGCTTCTGCTAGTGTGCGGGATATAGGACATCGCAAGTGAGGGCAGGTGGATTCCAGGCAGCGAGTTTGGGCTGTGGCAGGGTGTTTGAGCCTACGTCATGCTAAACTGTCGAGGAAGATGACTGCGATGAAAACTCTGTCTTTTTTTTTTTTCTCCATAGAAATAATTATTCACCATTCAGAACGTACTGGTTATGGCTTTTATAAACAGATGTGGAGATTTTAGTTCAGCCCATACTCTCAAGAAGAGACCAAGACATCAGCACTCATTTGGCAAGGAACCTAGTTCCTTAGTACTTTGTCCACCTCTGTGTGCTGTCCAGGCCACACCACAGCCGCCTCAGGGATGAGAGGTGCTGGTTACCTCTGTGTGGCTTAACTGATGGCGGCGTAGACAATGACTGTCGCTCACAGTGGCAGGTTGGAAAACGTGGCGACAGAAGCATCGGCTGTCATTTTTTACCTTTTTTTTGGCGGCAGGAACAAAGAAAGAAAAGGAGGAAAGAGAATGTGTGAGCGAGAACATTTTAATACCAGGGTTCGTCCTTGGTGGTTTTAACCCTAGTCATTTTGAGGAGGGAGAAATGGCCAGGTAATGCGGAAGGGCTACAGCCGTTAGGGGAGATGCAAGAAGCCGTACACTTCCACGTGGTGGTCTTTGTTAAGTGCGAATGTAGTGTCGTAGGAAGAGCTTTTAAAAACCAGAAACTCTTTATAAACCATAATGTTCAACACTTGCATTTTTCAAGTTGACCAGACAGAAAAAGAGTCCTGGGTAGCGGTGTCTTGGTGACGTAAGATGGCCTTTGCCGACCATGTGGTTTATGTAGCGTTACATTTTTCTTTCAACACTCAGTTCTATTGAATACTTGTCCATTTTGATATATTTTTATGGCAGAATGATGATGGCTTTAAAGAAATGATCTATTTATTTAGTGTGTGTGTGTGTGTGTGTGTGTGTGTATCAGAGGGCACTGTGTATTCCCTGTGGAGGACCAAGGGTGACTTTGGGCACCTGAATTGCTTTGTTCTGGGGACTCCCAGGCTTTGCCCACCAGGGCCAGATGTGCAGGCCAATGATGTTTTCTTCTGGCATTTTTACTTCTTAAACCCTGAGCCATCTCTCCAGGCCATGATGAAGACCTTTGAAAGTGAAAGGTGTTCATGGACATGCTGAGGCCCACCTGCAAATATGAAGGGGTCTCAGGATCCCCCCCTGTTCTATTGTTTGACCTGAAGGGGAATGACCCCCATCTTTATCCCATCTTAGATTCTGTTATGGACTGGAGAAATAGCTTGGAATAAAGTTTTTCATTACTGAAGAAATCCAGATCCTTCAATGAGGTAAGCGTTCAGGGCCTTGAAAACATGTATACGTAGTGTGACAAACCAAAATCTCCATGTTACGGAGCCAGATCATCAGAAAAACAGCATCCGTTCTTTTTTAACCTGTCCTTGACTTTCTAAGAGAAGGAAACAATAATAACATTTAATTCCTCAAAATGTTGGAGCCTACAAAAATTTAAAAAGAGCTTTCTAAAGTATAAGAGGCCAGTGTTATAACGATCATAAATGGTAGTCATTCTAGAAATAACTTTAGTGTCATTTTAGAAAAATGACTTATTTATTTTTAAATAAAGTTCTTTTTGGTTCCTTTAATAGAAAGCACTGTTCCCATGCGTTTTACACATAGCCCATTATTTTTACATAAAATCAATGAGGGTTTTTTTTGGGGGGGGAATAAATTGGCCAGGATTCCTGATTAAACTAAGGAGTGTAATTTACTAGACTTGCCTATTGTCTGAGAAGCTACAATCAATGACCAGACAATGTCTTGAGCTCATGCCTGTCACAGAAGACCTCTGGATCGTTGGAGTGTTTCTAGTTTTCATGGATCAACACGTCAACATGTGACAGGGTTGATTGAAAATATGTTACTCCCGAGTAAGAGCTGAAGTGACTCGGCATTATTGTGCACTCTCTGTAGGGTGTAACGACTTGAGGGTTAAAGCAAAGACTCATTTACGCATCCACTAGGAAGGGTCTGTACTCTTGCAAGTATAAAAGATACAGAGCAAGAGCTCTTATTACCCTGTGGCTTTAACTCCCCCACGGACGTGTGTGTACACATAATCCAATATGTTGTAGGTAGAAAGAGGAAAAGTCTTATAACCACCCACAGGATTCTAGCTGAGAGTTACAGACATGGAATAGATCTAAGACTACCCATGGGAGACATTAGCTTGTAGAAGTCAAAGAAAAACAGTAGTAACAGCCTCAATATAGACTTCTTGGCTGGATTCTTGAATGCTTTTTTCCACTTGTGTTGGTTCCGTTGCTACATACGATGCGGCACATGTTTCTTTCCTTCGGCCACACCTTAACTTGATAATCTGCAAAGCCTGTTGCAGTTCGCCTGCATAGTTGCTAACAAATCACCATCAAAGGGCTTAAGGAAACAAGGGGTTTATTTTCTCTTACAATTACTGGTTACAGTTCTCAGTCCGGCTTGACAGGAGAGCTCACACCAACACCAGGGCCAAGGGAACTGGCCACACCATCTCTACATAATGGCTGAGAGACAGACGATCCTTCCTTCCTCTTCCTTCCTTCCTTCCTTCCTCCTCCTTCCTTCCTTCCTTCCTTCCTTCTTCCCTCCTTCTTCTTCTCCTTCCTTCCTCTTACTTCCTCCTCCCTCCCCCTTCCTCCTTCCTCCTCCCCTCCCTCCCTTCCTTCCCCTCTCCTTCCTCCTTCCTCCCTCCCTCCTTCCTTCCTTCCTTTTTCTCCTCCCTCCCTCCCCCCCCTCCCTCTCTCCCTCCTCTTCCTTCCTCCCGCCCTCCCTCCCCCTTCCTTCCTCCTCCTCCTTCCTTTCTCTTCCTTCCTTCTTCCTTCCTTCCTTCCTTCTTTTCCTTCCTTCATTTGATTAGTATCAATTCAGAATATAGATCACACATTATTTGCTTACTGGGATTGTGGTAACTAAACAGATAACAACACAGATCCCTCAAGTTCTAGAGGTCAGAAGTTAGAGCAAACCAACAAGGGCTTGGGAGTGTGATGAACCTGCTAGTGCTTCTCTCCTGGGTTTGGGGGGCTCGATGCAGCCTTGGCATTCTGAGTCTTGCTGACATATCACCCCCCACCTCTGTTTTCATTGCACATCTGGTCTCAGTGATTTCTGCTTCTCGATCTCCCCTCCTTTGCGAGGGCGGGTGCCGGGACACAAACCCAGGGCTTCGCGCATGCTGAGCAAACGCGCTGTCACTGAGCCATAGACTCAGCCCTCGAGGCTTCCCCTTCATATGAGGGTCTCGTTCCTATCAGATCAGGTCCGCCGTTACAGACCTCCTGTCACCGTAACTGTCTCTGTAAAGACCATCTCTAATAGCATCACATCATAAGGTGCTAGAGTCAATGTAGGGACTCTGGGGGCACACTGTGTGCCCCCAACACTGTATGTCCAACGCCGAGAAGTCTATTAATCAAACACCAAGGACGAAGCAGCTCAGTGTCCCGGGAAGGGGACAGCCACGGCCGTGCTCAGCTCTGTGGTGACATTTGTCCCAGGAAAAAAAAGGATGTGACGCTAGCCCGAGTCCAGAAGTTGCAGAACGAAGAGCTCACCAGTGCGTGGGGAGGAAAACGCATTCATCGCAGGGAAGGCATCTGCGCCCAGTAATGCCCAGGAATTTTACAAACTCTAACGGCACCGGAGATGGGGGCCTTAAGTGGACAAATTTCTCTCGGACAAGGACAGAAACCCTGGAGCTGGGACACAGGCGAGAGGCCGCTCGCTCCGCCCAAGGAAGGAGGATGCCTGCCTGGGAACGCAGGGAGCCAGGGCCAGCCAATCTTTGGAGACTGGGAGACTGGGCGCAAGGCGAGGGGTTCAGCAGGGACGAAGGTGACAGTAACCAAATCAGAACCCGACACCCCAGGCAGAAAGCACACTGGGGGCGCCGCAGAATAACGCGTCCCGGATGTGTTTCCGATAACTTTGCTTTTTTTTTTTTTTTTTTTTTTTTTTTGGCAGTTTCTTGTCGCTGACCCGGTATTTGTTGGAAGTGAAAAGTGTAAAAAGTGGTGGTTTCAGAAATGGAGTGTTTATTATACTCGGAGAGCTTTTGCAACATGCTAGCAGACAGCTTTACACGTTAAAAAAAAATAATAAGCAAAATAATGTGTTCCTTGACTTAACCCTAAGAATGTTAAAAAGTGACCTTAATTTTTAAAGTATTTTATGCTGGAAATAGTTTATTTATTCAAGAGAGGCGGGAGAGAGGAAAGGAGAAAGGAAAGAAAGAATATCTTGGCACATAGATGGAGTCCAGAGGACAATGATTAGTAGTCAGTTTTTTCCTTCCACCAAGTGGGCTGTAGGGATGGAACTCGAGACTGCCAGATTCGCCGTGTTTGACCGTCTCACCCACTAGCCCTCTATTTCCATTATCACGTTGTCCTTTGATTATATCAGGCCACGGCTGAGCAATCCCTAGCTCGGGATGCTGAATTTAAGTCACAGACGCTCAGTCCTTTTGATCTACAGGGTCATAGTCGCGGACTCCAGGAATTAGTGTGACAGTCTGAGGCAGGGCCCGACACACTAGTTTTCCTCCTAAGATGTAAACCCACCTGATTTACTCTTGATAGCTCAAGACTTAGAGCTGCCCTAGTCCCTTGTTCAGTGAACCAATGAAGAAGTGCGTGGAGGAGCGAATGGACACCCACTTCCTCTGAACTCGTTCATTCATCTGTGGTCTTTTCCCTTTGCCCAGTTCCTGCTTTGTCCTTAGTCTACAGCATTAGATGTAAGCAAGAGCGAGTTGGCCCCGACCACCTTAAGTCTGGCACCACTAACCCACTCTCTTTTTTTCCACCTCCCCAGCCAGATGTGGGGCCCCAGATCATAGACGGCCTTTGAAGTGGACATCTAGAACACTCTATTCCGGGCTCTCTCCTCCTTGTCCTGCGAGCTGTTTAACAACCTACTCTGCGAGTCGTGGCATCCCCCACGGGAACACAAACCTCTCTGTGCACAGACACGCAGACGAACGGTCTAGCGTCTGTCATCAATTTTGCTTCCATCTGTCAATTCGGTTCAGCGTTCCTGCCCTGCCTATGGTGCAAAGCGTTTCAACTCTCTCCTTTGGACGGGGTGGCAGCAGATCACCGTTTTTTCCTCATGAACTAGCGAAGGCATAAAATCTTTGATGTAGGTTTTTTATCTTTGTGTGAATCAGGATTTTTAGCTTTCGAAAAGTACACTGGTCTTTGCACGGATTTCGGGAAAGTGCTCGCTGCATCGACAAACACGAGGTCTGGCTGTCTTTCCTCAGAGGAGTCACAGGGGAGATGTGGACTAAAGGTCCCTGCCTCCTCCCCTCGCATGAACCCCCTGTAGAGGAGACCATGGGAACCCATGCCCAGAACAGTAAGGAAAGGGCCCATGCCTGGGAGGTCTGGATTCCTACTCACCCCCAACTCCACATGCCAGGGAAGCGCTGTACCCTGGACTGCGTCCCGCCCTTGTTTTTTTTTTTTTTTTTTTTGAGATAAGACCCACATGCAGCCCAGGCTGACTTCACTCTCTCCACCGTACCGGTCCGGCCCCCCAGGTCCTAGGTACGAGAGGTGCGGCCATTCCTGGAGCACCCTTACCTTTAACCCGGTGCTTAGTTGATAGCTCCTAGTTCTTTTTTTGTAAATATTTTACTTTATTTATTTTATCTGTGTCATAGTTAGGAACAAGTGTCAACTTGACAGTTGAGGGTTTGAGCTCTGAGCACATTTGTAGAGAATTAGTGGTTGAGTTAAGCCCAGAGCAAACCTGCAGGAGATTGTTAGCTGATGGAGAAAGTCCAGCCCATGGTGGGCGGGATTAGGCCCTGGAATAAAATACAGAGAGCTGGTTGAGAGAGTTGGCATCCTTGTATACAGTTGGCCAGACATGCTGGTCTGGCAAGTAAGGATCGTCCTTCTCTCAGCCATTACTTAGAGATGGTGTGCTAGTTCCCTTGACCCTAGTGTTGGTGCATGCTCGCCTGTCAAGCTGGACTAAGAACTGTAACTGGACTGTCGTAAGGAAATAAACTCCTTGTTCCTTTGAGCCGTTTGATGGTCATTTATCAGCAACCATACAGGCAAACTGCAACAATGTGTGTGTGTGTGTGTGTGTGTGTGTGTGTGTGTGTGTGTGTACTGTGTGTCCCTGTGGAGTGACAAGGGTGACTTTGAGAATCATCCTGGATTGTATCTACCTCTTTCTTTGACTTTGGGATTTCCCAGGCTCTGCCCACTAGTGTCGGAAATACAGGCCACCGCCATTTCCATCTGGCATTTTTAAAGAGGGATTTCGGATGCGAACTCAGGATCTTCTGCTTGAGAGTCTTAACTCCGAAGCCATCTCTCCAGCCTGCTCCTTGTCCCTCTGTACTCACTCAGGTGAGACTTGAAGACTCTGGCTTCTCCAGGCCCCCTAGCCACACCCAGCTCCCCTCAACCCTGCCTGTTGCCCGGTACTGATGGTTTCTGGTTGACACAGTACTTCTTCTATAATGAATGCATTCCTAAGACCCCCAATAGATGCTCAAAACCACAGTTTATATTGAACTCTATAATACTGTGTTTTTCCTTGCAAATATAAATTATGGTAAATTTAATTTACATAGTAGGTAATAGATTAATGACTATGATTAATAGTAAAATGGGGCTAAAGAGATGGACCAGTAGTTAAAGTGCTTGCTGAGCAAGTGATGGGACTAGAGTTCGAATCCCAGGTCCCATGTAAAATGCTGGGTAGATAGAATGACTTGTTTACAGTTCCAGCCTTAGAAGGCAGAAACTGGGGGTTCCCAGAGCAAGCTGACTAGAGCCAAGCCGATCAGCTAGCTCTGGGTTTGATCAAGAGCCCTTGCATCAAAAGAATAAGGCGGAAAGCAGTCAAGGATGATTCCCAATGTCAACCTCAGGTCTTCACATGCACATGCATGCACATGTAGGCAAACATGCATCATGCATGCATGCATATCACACCCCACACACACCGGAAAGGGAACTAGCCAAACATCATTACAGCCATATGATGCAGTAAGTTATTTAAATATAAACTGTTTATTTCTGTCATTCTCCACTTAGTATTTTCAGACCATGGTTGACCACGGAAAATGAAGCATGGATTACACCGGGGGCACTGTCCAAGGCCCACCCAAGCACAGCCTCTGTAGCCCTGTCCCACCCTCTGCTGGCCCTCAGAGAGAGACATATGGAGTCTTCCTATTGCTCTCCATCCTTAAGAACATTCGTCCTGGTCCTTGGAAAGAAGGCAAAGTGTGCTTCTGAACAGAAAGGGTAAGTAATGAGGATGTCATTCTGGCCAGACAATTGCAGACTGGGGAAGCAAGACTTGTGCCAGTCAGAGAAAAAGCTGTGTGGGCAAAACAGTTGCATAGAGAGAAAGATCATTCTCTGCCATCACCATGTTCCCAGCTGAGGTGTCTGTAACAACAGACAGAATAACAAGTGAACACATTTGTTTAAGGTAAATTCTTATGTGTGGGGAGGAGGAAAGGGATTACAGGAGTGAGACAACTTGACTGTTGTTGACTGTTGAGGGTTTGAGCTCTGGGCACATTTGTAGAAAATTAGTGGTTGAGTTGAGCCCAGAGCAAACCTGCAGGAGATTGTCTGGCTGATGGGGAAGGTCCAGCCCATGGTGGGTGGGACTAAGCTCTAGAATAAAATACCGAGAGCTGGTTGAGAGAGTTGGCATTCTTTTGTACACTTGGCCAGACATGCTGGTCTGGCAAGTAAGGATCGTCCCTCTCTCAGCCTTACTTAGAGATGGTGTGGCCAGTTCCCTGGGCCTTGGTGTTGGTGTGAGCTCTGTCAGGCTGGACTGAGAGCTGTAACCAGATAATCATCATAAGAGACAATGAACCCCTTGTTCCCTTAAGCTGTTTGATGGTCATTTATCAGCAACCACACAGGAGAACTGCCACACAAAGAAACAGGATCTGTGTGTCTTTGTGTTATCTGGCAAAGAGATAGGATTGCACAAACTGATCTGCTAAGACACTCAGTGACACTTAGCAAGGCCTGCTGACTGTGTCCTGTGACTTCAGAAAGGGTGGCGTTCCTTTTTCCAGACATGGAGGGTCTTACGACATAGAGGGAAGGGTAATGAGGTGAGAGTCACCTTCGTGCTTCAGCTGTTACCCAAATCCTAAGGAGTCCTGTTTGTGAGCAGCGTGTCCTGAGCGCCACCATATTTGCCCCAGAAACCAGTGAATCTCAGCACTCTGCCAGGCATTTCCAGTGGAAGAAAGAAGTGGGCATCGTAGATTAGACATAGCCGCCACACGGGAGCTGTTCCCCTCATTACTCTGATGTTAATCCTGAACTCGAGCTTGTAGACTAGCGTTTGCTACAATGCACACGCTAAAGGTCCCAGCGCCTAGTGGCCTTGCAAATAAATCTGGGTGGGCAATGAAAGACCGAAAGACCCTTACGTCGGTCAGCTTTCTTTCATTACAACAAAATACCTGGGAGGATCAACTTGTAAAGAAAAAAATCTATTTGGGCTCATGGCCTTGGAGGTTCTACTCGATAATGGGTTGTTAGCAAAAACTGATTATTTTAGTAAAAACTGTCCCTCTCTCTCCCCTCTCCTTCTCTCCTCTCCTTCTCTCTCTCTCTCTCTCTCTCTCTCTCTCTCTCTCTCTCTCTCTCTCACACACACACACACACACACACACACACACACCCACACCATAGGATCCTTCTATGTCGCCCAAGCTAAGACCCTCTTACCGCAGCCTTCTAAGTGCTGGGATTACAGGTTCCTGGAGAGTAGAAAACATTTTGACTAGATACAATCTCCTTGTCATAGTTAAGCACAGGTGTCAACTTGACAGTTGAGGGTTTGAGCTCTGGGCACATTTGTAAAGAATTAGTGGTTGAGTTAGACCCAGAGCAAACCTGCAGGAGATTGTCTAGCTAATGGGGAAGGTTTAGCCCATGATGGGTGGGACTAGGCCCTGGAATAAAATACAGACAGTGGTTGAGAGAGTTGGCATCCTTGTGTACACTTGGCCAGACATGCTGGTCTGGCAAGTAAGGATCGTCTCTCTCTCAGCCATTATGTAGAGATGGCAACATCCCTTATATCCTGCGTATATTTGTCTATGAGTCAAGGACTCAAAACTATAGATCAGAACAATAGAAGAGATGGCATTGAGGGTGCTCTTCTAAATAGAAAAATCTGTTTCAGCCCCCAACACACACGCGTGTGTGCGCGCGCACACACACACACACACACACACACATACACGCTGTTGGTGATTTTGTAGATATAAGCCAATGATCTAAAGAACACAGCATTTGAGCAGGTGCCACAGCCATGAGCTATCTCACTGGCTCAAAAACAGTCTTTGACAACCCAACTCTGAAGGAACTCCAGTACAGGAAAGACCCGAGGAGGGGACCAAAGCCTCCGCAGCCCTTCCTGAGAGCAACTGGACAACAAGTGTGGTGGGTAAAGCGTGGCATGTTTTATATCCTATGACCCAGCAATTTGGCTTTCAGTGTTACATCTCATCGGGAAGCAGGGATGCAGGCATGACGCAGGCGCACATGTGTTTTGCAGTCTTCTTATAACAACAGACAACGGGTCATTTCAGCGTCTAAAAGCAATGAATAACTGAGCAGGCTGCACCTCGAGTGGAATGGTCCCTCCAGGCGTGTTCTCTCATGCTGCAGGAAGGGGATCCTCCGCTCCCTGACCCCCTCCACAGGCAGGTCCAAGAGGCCTGCTGGATGCCTGCTGTGCCAGGGGCGTCCCAGGGGTGGCGCTATGTGCATAACAGAGGGCAGCTGGCCGCCGTAGCAGCACAGGTTCAAATCTTACCACAACCCATTCCTAGCTCTTTTTCCTCCGCCCCTGAGAAGTGGGTGGAGGTTCTGAGCCTGGGGGTTTCTCAAGGAAACCTGGCCCTGTGCCCCCAACACTCAGGAGCCCTCACTTTTGCCACAGGTCATCCACCAACACGATGCGAAGTCAGGTTTTAAAAACAAGGTCCGGCCAGTTCTAGAATCATTTCTCTGGTCCTCTTGCTTGCCAGACTGAGTCTCCTAGATGGTCTTCTAAGACCCCGGGGAAGGCTGCCATCACGTGAGCCTCCAATAGGAGCCAAGAAGCGGGGCTGGGGCCAGAGAGCTGAGTACAGTCTTTGCCCCTGGGACCTACAGAGGCTCCAAGAGGTCACCGATATCAGCAGCTTTTGCTGGGAGGCCTGCAGGCCTGGAGTTTGGGCGCTGAGGGGAGCCAAGGAAAACAGCAGTGGATGTGGAGGGGGAGGCTAAGCTCCTCCGCAGCTGGCTGTCGGCTTTGCTTGCTCTCGGGGAGCTACGCACCGTTCCTCTGGGCAGCGGTCAGATTGTTTTACAACCAGCGACAAAGGGGGCTCCAGCCTGCGGAACATAGAAGACGAGCTTGTGTCAGCTCTGCGGAAGAGCTCTGTGGCCCTGTCCTTGGCAGGGGCTGGGGTGGCAGACGCCCAGCCCTGGAGGGAACCTGGCATTAGTGGGCATCTCTACCCTGCTCTGCTGCTCACCTCAGAGAAGGCCTTGGCTTCCCCTGCACCCCAACAGGTCTTCCTTCACCCACACTGTCTACCTTTGATTCTTTGTCAGCCTTTCTCTGTGTTTCCTTTCACGGTCTCCTGGAGATGGGGGTCTCAAGAAGATGCCCAGGGGCTGGAGAGATGGCTCAGGGGGTAAAGTCTTTGCCTCCCAAGCACAAGGACCTGAGTTGGGATCCCGGGTCCCACATAAAAATGCTGGGGGGAAATGGTGGCGGCTGTAATTCCGACCCTGGAAGACAGAGCCTGGGAAACCCAGAGCAAAGCAATAAGGAGACAGAGCAATCCAGGAGGCACATATGCTGATGTGCCCTGCCCTCTTGCACACTCACACACACACACACACACACACACACACTCACACACACACACTCACACACACACACACAGCATAAATAATAAGGCTGCTGTGGGGCCTTTTGGGAGGACCCCCTACTTTGGGATGATAGGCGATACAAAGTCACACCAAAACCAGCACATAACATATAAAGGAGATTTATTGTTAAGCAAGCAGGAGGATGAACTAGGCAAGCAGCGTGCAGCATGGCTGTAAACAGACAGAAGCAGAGACTGAGAGGCAGAGAGAGAGAGAGACACACACAGAGTATAATTCTGAGATCTCTCTTGGATGTGGTCATGTGACCGGAATGAGAAGGGGGCAAGAGTGTGACTATAGTCCCACTGGAATGGGAAAGGGGGGTCACCCCGGGATGGGTGAAAGTCCTTGGGAGCTGCAGACAAGATGGGGGCCGTGGAATTGTCCTTGGGAGAACCAAAGCTGCTTTATCTAAGTAAACTGGGAACTGCGAAGGGTTCTTTGTCTGAACACGTACATGGGGGGAGGGCAGCTTGAGTCATTTTGTGTTTAACATGCCTAACATCTAACAGCTGCCCTTTCAGCTCTCCTAAGTGGATAATGATAAACTGGAGTGTTTTGCACTTTGATTCCAACATGATATATTCACCTGCTCCACTTGCAGATATCGAGTTACTTCTCTCATCACTAGGATGAGCTACCTGGCAAACGCAACCTCAGGAAGGAAAGACTGATTTTGGTGCCCGGCGTTAAGATGAGATATAGTTCACCATGGAGAGCAGCAGGAAGTGGCTGGTCACAGTGCTTCTGGGTCAGGAAGCAGAGAGAGATGGACGCTGGGCCCTGCCTGCTTTCTCCCTTTTTCCTCTATTTAGTCCAGGATCCAGTCCCTGAAATGCACTGCGCACATCCAGGGTGAGCTGTGCCTCCTGGATCAAACCTTTCTGAAACCCTCCCACAGATACGGAGGTGAGATTCCGTGACTCCAACTCCCATCAGTTGACAATGGAGATTAAACTGTCATCGATTCTTAGGACAAAAATGGACCCAGGGGACCCTCTCATGCAATCAACCTTCCAGATGTTCAGATTCACAAATAATTTTGTTTGCCCAGTCAGTGGGTTCCTAGCAACTTGCTCAGTGTTTACACTGTTGGATCCAAGTCTCTGGAGCCACATCTCACAGACACCAGCCTTGACTGTTGGGGGTTTCTGGAGGTCCTCCCGCCTCCCCAATACACATACACACTCTGCCCAGATTAGTATTTACCTGACCCCAGGAACTGTGTGACATGATAGGAACTGTGTGACATGATAGGAGCTTTGTCACATGATAGGAGCTGTGTCACATGATTGAAGCTGTGTCACATGATAGGAGCTGTGTCACATGATGGGAAACTTCTTGCCACACCAGGAAGGTTACAAAGGTTTGCTCTCCCTTTGTCCCAGGCTTCCTGCAGGTTGCCTGCCACACTGCTGCCTGTGGCCGCCATAGTTAAGCTCTCATTCCTGCCTGAACGCTTTCCAGCTTTAGGCCAAACCATGACCCCCAATAGCTATTCCATTCCGAATTGCCATGGCAGACGGTCTTGTTTTCTAAGATACACCTGCGCACACGTTTTATGAAGCAGCTCTGTGAAGAAAAACCAGCGTGACTCCGGCGTGCAGCTCAGACTGAGTTTTATGCCTCTGGGTCAGAAAAGCGCCTCAAACACAGCACCTTCCCCACTCCACTCGCCCCACCTCCCATGTTCTAGACTGGGCGTCACCTCCATTTCTTCCACAGATAACAGGGATCCCCATTTTTCTCATCTTCCCAACTCTGACTTTCCATTTTTATTTCAAAGCTACAACCCAAAACCTTGGGAGCACGTTGCATTCAAAATTGCTTTTTCTTAAACAACTCTCACAATTCTTGTCACTCGTCTGCGGCACCTGATGTCTTGCCCTCTGTCTCCGCCTGTGTTTCCAGCCGTGTCCCTGACGGTCCACGTTCTATGTCTCCATCAGCATCACGGGCTCTTAAACATGCTGACCCTCGCACCCTATCTCTGTCCCGCAAACTTGGCTAGAATGCTGCTCCTTCTGCCTTTGTTCCACTTTACCATCGCCCACCCGCCTGTGGCTTTCTCCCCTGGCAGTTAGCATCTCCCTCAGACGCATCTGCGGGTCTTTCTCGCACCCCGTCCCACTCTCCTGGAATCTAGGCTCTGTAACCTGTCTTCTCACCGACTAGACAGTGAACTCTTAGATGGGGACCATTCCTTTTCCACCTTTTTGTCTGTCACCTTCCACTTTCTTACTCTTAGTCTCCCATTTTTACCAGATCACTTTTCCTGCCAGTAACAAATCTGGCAAGGATGCGTGTGCAGGAATTCACCGGGAAAGCTCCTTCAAGAGCTGTCGGGAGGAGATTCCTGATGTAAATCAGTGGGTGCGGAAAGAGTAGCAACCTTAAGCAAGATGCTCAGACACCAATCTTGCTTAAGCTCAGTGTGGCGGTACATTCCTCCGCATGGGCTGCTAAGAAAGCTATCAGTGTGTGTGAGAGAAAGTGTGTGTGTATGAGAGAGAGAGAGAGAGAGAGAGTCTGTGTGTGGTATGTGTGTCTGTGTATGCAAGCGTGGTTGTGAGTGTGTATATGTGTATATATGTGAGTGGGTGCATGTGTATGAGTCTGTGTATGTGTGTGTGTGTGCGAGAGAGTTTGTGTGTATGTGAATAGGTACGTGTGTATGTCTGTGTGTACATGAGTATGTGCGCGTGCGCGCGCATGTGTGTATGTGTGTGCACGCGTGTGCGTGTGAGTGTTCCAATGACCAGTTGCTTGCAGGGTCAGCCCATCATAAACATTGCTGTCGCTGGCAGCTCCTATGTGATGCACAGGCCTTTCAGTGAGACTTTTATTGTCTTTGGATGTCAGCGATGTTTGTGAAACTAATAATGCGTAGGACGGAGTCTGTCACAAGTTAGTCAAAAGACATAGGATAAGGATCTTAGGGCCCAAGTCCTGGAAAGAAGAGGATGTCCCTGAGTTTGCCTTTCCCCTCAGAGGGCCCAGATTGAGAGGTGAAGAAGTCAAAAATGGGGAAGCAGCAAAAGACGCAGGCAGGGGGCTGGAGAGGTGGCTCAGGGGTTAAGCCTCCGCCTTGCAGGCGGAAGGTCCCGAGTTCGGATCCCAGATCCCACGTATAGACGCCAGACGGAAGCGGGGGCGGCCTGCGCTTCTGGTCCTGGTAGGGCGGAGCCTGTGAATCCCGGGGCAGAAGGAGGTGGAGGCGTCCATGGTGGTTCGCGAATTCGTCCGTGGTTCTACACACACATACACACACACACAGACACGCGCGTGCACATACACACAGTTGAATTAATAATAATAATAAAAAAAAATTTAAAAAAAAAAAAAAGACGCAGGCAGAAGTGTTCATGAGAGTTGACTTTGCACAGCTGCAGACCATGAAAAAAACAGGCCTGAAAGACAGAAGAACCACAAGCGTCCAGCCAAGTGACACAGAAGAGGCTGTGGCCAAGCCTTCCAAGCAGTGCTGGCTGAGCAGGGGTCCAGCCCGTGTAGTGACGGCTGAGCAGGGGGGGGGTCCAGCCCGTGCAGTGACGGCTGAGCGGGGGTCCAGGCTGAGCGGGGGTCCAGGCTGGGAGGAAGCTGAGAAGATGAAGCGGAGCGCTGGGACCTCCATCCCCACCCAGCAATATGAACCCCTTTGCCCCTGAACCAGGCCACTGGAGACCACCGGGGAAGTCGGGTTGCAACCACAATAGAAAGGAGGTTGCCCAGGGCTGGCGGGATGGCTTAGTGAATGAGGCTTCTGCTTGTAACCATGGAGACCAGAGTTCACGCCCCAAAGCCTGCACTGAAAGGAGTGACTACTTTATAAGTTGTTTTCTTTCCTCTCTCTCTCTTTCACACACACACACACACACACACACACACACACACACATACACATGCAAACAAATAAAAAATTTTAAATATTAAAAAAGAAGGGGGACAAGGAAATTACTCAATATATCCTTATAAAACAGGGGAAAAATAAGATTAAATATTATTTTAAAAAGAGAGGGAGGAAGGAAGGAAAGGAAGGAAGGAAGGGAAGGAAGGAAGGAAGGAAGGAAGGAAGGAAGGAAGGAAGGAAGGAAGGAAGGAAGGAAGGAAGGAAGGAAGGAAGGAAGGAAGGAAGGAAGGAAGGAAAGACCGTCCCCTCTCTGCGACATGTCTCAAAGCTGAGAGAGGCCCCGCGTCCATCCCTCTCTTGACCAGTGGCGGCCTCCATGTGAGGAGGACAAGTGAGTCCTCCGTGTCCCGCTCAGCCACAGAGGATCGTAGATGCCCAAAGTCACAGGGTAGAGCAGCAGTGTAATCTGATGAAGATCTCAAAGCAGCTGCTATAAAAACGCTTCAGGAAGCCACTGAAAATATCCCAGAAGCCAGGATGGAATGGAGCTAGAAATCAAAAATGTAAATACATCACCAAACACTGCCAACTCACCCACAAATTGAAGAAGACGAAGTCCCAGCCAAGCACGGAGGCACATGCGTGGTCTCTCTGCACTTCTCACGGAGGCAGGGGGACATCAAGTTAAAGACCAGCCTGGGCTATGCAGCAAGAACCTGTTTCAAAAAGGTAAATATTCCCAGGTTGGAGAGATGGCTCAGGGGTTAAGACTCTGTCTCCCAAGCAGAAGGTCCTGAGTTCAGATCCTAGGTCCCACATGGAAATGCTGGCGGCCTGTGGGCAGAGCCTGGAATCCCAGAGTGAAGCAAGAAGGAGGTAGAAGCAATCCAGGGTGATTCCTGAAATCACCTTCGGTCCCCCACAGCAGTAGGCAGTGCACACACACACACACACACACACACACACACACACATAAAATAAATAAATAAAGGGGTTGGAGAGGTAGCTCAGGGGTTCAGCCTCTGCCTTGCAGGCAGAAGGTCTTGAGTTCAGATCCTAGACCCCACGTATAGACGCTGGGCCAAAGCGGGGGCAGCCTGCGTTTCTGGTCCTGGTAGGGCAGAGCCTGTGAATCCCAGGGCAGAGTAAACAAGGAGGAGGTAGAGGTGTCCATGGTGGTTCCCGAATTCGCCAGTGGTTCTACACACACACACACACGCGCGCGCGCGCGCGCGCGCGCACACGCGCGCACACGCATACACGCACAATTGAATAAATAAAAAAGTTAAAAAAAAGAATCTTTATTTTAAATAAATAAATAAATGAATAAAATATTTTAAAAGGTAAATATTTTCTAAATAAGGAAGCTTCAAGAGTTTGGAAAAAATACATTAAGATGTATTTAATACATTAAACATACAGAAAAATGGACTGAGAATGGAAAAAGAACACACCAAAAGTTGTGAAACACAAGGAAATCCAAGAAGGAGATTTTCAATAGCGAATGCATATGCGAGAAGGAAACAAGAGCTTCCAAGAACAGGGGGCAAAATATGCTCAGAATAGAGCAAAAAAAAAAAAAAAAAAAAAAAAACTAAGTGAACTTAAAACATAAAAGCAATGTCATAAAGAGCTGGTTCTTCTTAAAAATGATTTTATATTCCTTGCGGGGTTACATGTGAATACAATGAATCCTTGTCATTTTTCACCCCTTATATTCAACCCCGCTATCCTACTTTTTCCCACTACAAAACCTTTTTCTAGCCCTCCTGTCTCCTTTCTCTGTGTGTGACCCACTAAGTCAACTCTGGGTTTCTGTTAATGGCGTGTGTTTGGCCACATGCTGCAGCAAGAATGATATACTAATGGGCAAACCACTGGGAAGAATAGACCCTCGTTCCTGCGCCCAGTCAACCCTCCTTAGGCTCTGAGGGATGTGTGGGGGCTCCTGAGGTCTTCCCCCTTTCCTGGCCGACAGACCAACTCTTGTCCAGGTCTCGTGGAAGTAGAGCTGCGGCAAACTCACGCATAAAGAGGTCCTGCTGTATCAGGCTGATATCAAGATGATCCACCCTTCCCTGCCTTCGGTTCTTACAGTCTAAGCACCCCCTCTTCCACGATGCCCCCTAAGCCCTGGGGATAGGAGGTGACTGTAGGGCAGAGTCGTCCACAGTGACCATTTGTCCTCTGCACTCTGGTCAGTTTGTGATTCAAAGAACTGTTTTTTTTTTTAAAGATTCATTGTCAATAAAATTGACAAAAGGCCAGGCAATTTTGACAAAGAAAAATAAAGAAAGCACAAATTATCTGGGCTGAAAGGGGGGCCACCATTGCAGATTATATGGGTATCAAAAAGCTAATAAGATTAAAAATCATCAGCTTTAAATATATTTTACTTATTTATTTTATTTGTGTGTGTGTGTGTGTGTGTGTGTGTGTGTGTGTCAGAGGGCACTCTGTGTTCCTGTGTAGGAACAAGGATGACTTCAGGAATCATCCTGGATTGCTTCTACCTCCTTCTTGCTTTGCTCTGGGATTTCGCAGGTTCCACTCCCTAGGACCAGAAGTGCAGGCTCCCGCCATTTCTGCCTGGCGTTTTTACACAGGACCTGGGATCTGAACTCAGGACTTTCCGTTTGTGAGACAAAGTCTTAACCCCTGAGCCATCTCTCCAGCCCCACTACTACCTTTAGACATACACATCTGTCTATTTAGGGTTTGGAGAAATGGCTCAGTCAGTACAGCGCCTGCAGCATCAACAGGAAGACCTAAGTTTGGATGCACAGCACCCACATTAAAAAAAAAATCTGGGGGCAGCGATACACACCTATAATCTTAATGGTGGGAAGACAAAAACAGGTATATCACTAGAGCTTACTGACCAGTCTGCGGATCTCTGGCCTGTCCGTGTGTATGCATAGGTAAGTGCACATATACGACAAGTGCACACACACACACAATTAGAAAGCAACAGAAGGTTTCGAGGAGTCTTTGAAGTTTCCATTCTTTCATCTTCTTCCTGTTTTCCTACGGGTTCCATGGACATTTGTTTGGAGCACCATTTTTATTATAATGATTTATATAGTTGGTGATGGCTCTAAATACCGTCACACATGGACGTAACTGATTCCCCTACTGGAGATCACATTGTGCTACTTTCAGTAAAGTGTCCCAGTCATTCACTTGGATCGCTTTGTCAACTCTAGTTATTGACTATGGCCATCTAAGAAGTAGTCACTCTACATCCATTAAGTTCTTCTCCATTAAATGGTGTTATAACTTTTACTTCAAGCATAAGACCATAAAAATAATTAAACTCAGATGGTGACAACCCATTAAGTGTATTTCTATTTCGACCCATCTCATTGTTTGTTCCTTGCTGAATGTCTCCAATTTTTTTTTATCATTTTTTTCTGTTCAGAGAGATTTTCTTGGGCATTCTATGACAGTGGCTGTGTGAGTTAGGTTTCCATCACTATCCCAGATGCCTTGGACAATCAACTTTAATACAAAAAAAATGGGTTTGACTGATAGTTTCAAAATTATGTTACCAGTGAGCTGGCAGAGTGCTTTGGCTTCAGCAGATGAAGTCGGGGGTCTGCAAGGAGCTCTTCATGGTG
Source organism: Typhlomys cinereus (assembly GCA_023101885.1). Classification (NCBI taxonomy): domain Eukaryota; kingdom Metazoa; phylum Chordata; class Mammalia; order Rodentia; family Platacanthomyidae; genus Typhlomys; species Typhlomys cinereus. Next base: position 39,275 of record JALPQD010000829.1, on the reverse strand, counting down.
GACTCTTTGTGTCCCCCAGTGTTTGGCAGGAAAGAGCAACAGCAGTAGGCAGGCGGGAGCAGCAGCAACTGGTTCTAGCCTACAGCTCTCCTCGGGGTTCAGGGAGTGAGATCCTGAGCTGGCAAGTACTGCAGCTCCACCACAGGAAGTCAGCCCTTGGTGGCGTGACAGCTCCCGAGCCCAGGATGCGAGAGACTCTTGCCCCGAAAGACGTGACAGCTCTGGGGAGCCTTCCAGTGCCCAGGGCTGGCGGTGTGTCTGTGTGCCTGTGGCTCTCTCTCCTTCAGCATTAGCTCTCTGTTGCCTTGCGTTCTCTGCGTGGTTGCTGAGAAACCACCATCAAACGGCTTAAGGGAACAGGGGTTTATTTTCTCTTATGATGTCTGGTTACAGTTCTCAGTCCAGCTTGACAGGAGAGCTCACGCCAGCACCAGGGCTGAGGGAACTGGCCATATCATTTCCATATTTCCATATAATGGCTGAGAGAGGGACGATCCTTACCTGCCAGACCAGCATGTCTGGCCAAGTGTACACAAGGATGCCAACTCTCTCAACCAGCTCTCTGTATTTTATTCCAGGGCCTAGTCCCACCCACTATGGGGTGGGCCTTCTCCATCAGCTAGACAATCTCTTGCAAATTTGTTCTGGGCTTAACTCAACCATTAATTCTCCACAAATGTGCCCAGAGCTCAAACCTTCAACCATCAAGTTGACACCTGTGCCCAACTATGACAGTCTCCAACATGGCTCTGCTCCTCCCATATCCCTGGCTCCTGGCCCCACAGCCCTGGAGTTGTTCAATTGCCTCCAGCAGTTGACAGCTACTACCAATCACAGTTGCTACCATGCAGAAAACAACCGCTGCTGCTTCTGTGGCTGCGGCTGCTGTGGCTGCAGCTGCTGCGGCTGCAGCTGCTGCGGCTGCGTCTCTTCTGGCAGCCTGCTATCTCCTGATGCTTCCTCATCCACAACACCAACTCTCCCTGTGCCTCTACAGTAGATGAGGAAAGACACCGCAAGAAAAGCCTTCCTCTGGTCTAATGCTTCAACACCAGAGATACCAGGGGAACCAGCTCCCACCCCACAAGAGAGTATCACCCACCCCACTCAGCAAGTGACCAGACAGCTTCTTATATAGTCAGAAAAAGGGTGCTTGCACCCCAATCACAGCAAAACTCTCATGTAAATGAAAGTTTGCCATTGCACCAATCACAACAAGGCTCTCATGCAAATGAAGATCTGTGCTTCCACCAATCACAGCAACATTCTCATGCAAACAAAAGTCTGTGTTTGCACCAATCATGGAATTGTCCCCTTTACACCAGTCACAGCAGTTGCTCATGGGAAGTGCCCCCATCCACTTCTGACTTCAGTAACAGTGGCAGAAGTTCTGGCTTGGATTTCGGCTTCAAGATTCAGAGCAAGAAACTATAATCATGTTTTCCCTCAAGATCTCCAGGGAATGTTAAAAAATGGCAGGTACTGGCATAAGGGTAGTCAGGCTGGCTACAATTCTTTGGCTCCAGACAGCCAGGGCAGCAAGGGAGAGTCCATTGACTGCCAATTGCCCCCAAGACTGTGGTCATTTATAGGATAAAAAACTTCAAGGGATGCTTGCAGCAAGAACCTAAAATCTTATCGTTAACACGGTGATTTTTAATCACTTTCGATCACACAGGGTTTTTTAAAATTGTGTTTTAAGTTGCTTAACCTCTGCCTAGCGCATAAGGGAGAGGTGGGTCCTCTCTTGTGTCTTGGTTGCAATGTATCACCGGCCTCACTGCCTTCAACAATGTAGTAAGGCAGTAAGTATGTCACAGCAGTTGCGAATGATGGAATAACCGCCCACCCCATATCTAGACTGCAAGAAGGAGAAAGAGGAAGAGACTGGGGTCCCACAATCTGCTGCAAGGGTATATCCCCAGTGACCTGAAGACTTCCTGCTAAGTCTCACCTCTTAAAGGTTCCACAGAGCTCCCAGAGGTCTGTGAGCAAGACTTTAACATGCAGGCCTTTGAGAACACTCCAGAGCCAGGGTATAGCAGAGGACAGCCGAGTGACTTGTTATTTCTCTGTCAATTCTGCATGATAGTTTCATTAGATATGCGTCATAAGGGTGGCAGTTCTTCCTTCCAACACTTGAACATGTCTATGTCTCCCAACATACATGATTTCAAATGAAAAATCCACTGTCACTCAAATGATTGTTCTTTTTTGCATATCCATGTGTGTACGTGTGTCTACAGGCATGTGTACAGAGGGCATTTGAGTGCGTGCCTGTGGAGCCCCAAGATGACATTGGGCATCATGGCGCACTGCTTACCTCCTTGTCGCTTTGCTCTGGGGTTTCCCAGGCTCAGTCTTCAGGGCTAGAATTGCATGTCGCTGTCGCACCCACCTGACATTTTTTACGTGAGATCTGCAAATCCAAACTCAGGTCCTTTTGCTTGTGAGATGCAGGCTTGCACCCCTGAGCCATGACTTCAACCACCAATAAGGTTCTTGATGCCCGCTCCACACAGGACACTAGACTCAGTTTCCACAACTTCAGACTCGGTTTCCACAGCTTCGCGAGACCTTCATGGGCATTGATGGTGGTAGCTATTGGCTTCTCAGTGGCCAATAGCTTTTGAGAAGAAGTTTCCACAAAAGCAAATGTGTAACCCAAAGCCTGAGAGTTGCTTTTTAATTTTACAACCCAGTCTCTAGATGAATTGGAATCTAAATCCTGCCTTTCCTGCCCACCCTTTGCTGGCTCAGCACAATGAGCAGTTCTCCCTTCCTCCTGTCTTGACCCCTTTCCGTCCCTGACTAGCTGTCAGCCTTCAGCTCTCCCTCCAATGTCAGGATGCCTGCTTCTGGAAGGTTCCCCATTATCATAGTTTGGCGCGGGTGTCAACTTGACAGTTGAGGGTTTGAGCTCTGGGCACATTTGTAGAGATTAGTGGTTGGGTTAAGCTCAGAGAGAACCTGCAAGAGATTGTCTAGCTGATAGGGAAGGTCCAGCCAATGGTGTGTGGGACTAGGCCCTGGAATAAAATACAGAGAGCTGGTTGAGAAAGTCGGCATCCTTGTGTACACTTGGCCAGACATGCTGGTCTGGCAGGTAAGGATTGTCCATCTCTCAGCCATTAAGTAGAGATAGTATGGCCAGTTCCCTCAGCCTAGTGTTGGTGCGTGCTCTCCCGTCAAGCTGGACTGAGAACGTGACTGGACTGTCGTAAAGAAATAAACCCCTTGTTCCCTTAAGCCGGTTGATGGTCATTTATCAGCAACCATGCAGGCAAACTGCAACATCCATTTCAGCCCTCACTTCTGGCTTGCTCAGGGGTCAAGAACATCACCCTTCCAGGATGGTTTTATTGTTTCTACACTAAGAAGACATTGACTATGAAGGAGCGTCGAAGTGACAGAGCTTGGGTCCTTGGCGTGGGAATAAGAGTGTGTCAGTTCTGAGCCTTTTTTTACTACAATCCTGCTGTTGGCTGTGCTCCAGATAACCAAGGCCGCTAGGAAAGTAGCCTTCGTTTAAATGAAGCATCTTTACCTTTACTTCACAGGCCTGAGATCTCCTCTAAACACACACACACACACACACACACACACACACACACAAAGTCCCAGACACAGACTCAAGTCCTTCTGGGGTAAGACACACACTCCCTTCCCACCCCACTGCTTTCTATTTTTCTATCACAAGATGGCAGCTGAAGTGAACTCCAGCCTGCTTTCTGAAAAAAAATAAATAACCTTGTGTAGTGCAAAAATCCACCACGAGATGCTTCAGCCCCCATGGATTCTGACGGTGCCACAACTCTAGGGACCCTGCGCGAGGGGTATGGAAAGGTAAGTCCAATTGTAAGTCACAATAGCTGCACATCTGTTGATGTCATTTCCAGTCTGCAGAGGGGACCTGCCCGATGTCCAGATCTCAATCAGGAGGCTCAGGAACGGCCACCGCCGAGAGGCGAACCTGGAAGACCCCCGCCGCCCCTCTGGCCCCAGGACAGACTTGCTAGCCTCTGAGCATGCGCATCTTGTGAAGAAGACGATCGACTGTCCAGTGCTCCTAGATGTGCTGGTTTGGCGTCAAGTGCGTCCTTAGGATGATCGAGGGCTGTGATATCCTAATGCGCTTCCTTTGCCAGGACTGCTCAGGCGTTACTGGCAACGCGTGTGCAAAGGCTGCACCAGTCACGCTCCTTCCTCCTGCTTCTGGTGCTGAATGTCGAGTCCTTTGGATACATGCACACGTCCCTCTACACATACTGATGGATTAAGCCTGCTGTGTGCCACGCTGAATGGGGGGGCATTACGTCACCTGGGGTGGCCCATTACGTCACCAGAACCCTGAACCAGCTCTCACGTTTTATCCACCTGCCCAGGGAATGTCTCCCCCTGCTGGGCTGGTCTCTCTCCTCAACAGATCTCCTGCGCGCTTGCTCAGAGCTGCCTCGATCACCAGCTCTTCACAGAGGTGCCCAGAGCTCAGTCCTCAGTTGCCACGTTGACAGCTGCATCCAACTGGCATACAGGGAGCGGTGTATGGTGACTGTCACCTATAACCAGCACTTGGGAAAGACTAAGCCAAGAAGATGAGATCACATCGAGTTAAAGATCAGCCTGGGTTACAAAAGAAGGGAGGGGGGAGGGAAGGAAGGAAGGAATGAAGGAAAGAAGGAAGGAGGGAGGGAGAAGGGAGGGAGGGGGAAGGAGAAAGGGAGAGGAGAGAGAGGGGGGGAAGGAGAGAGGGAGGAGGGAAGGACGGAGAGAGGGAGGGAAGAAGGGAGGGAGAGAGGGAGGGAGGGAGGAAGGAAGGAAGGAAGGAAGGAAGGAAGGAAGGAAGGAAGGAAGGAAGGAAGGAAGGAAGGAAGGAAGGAAGGAAGGAAGGAAGGAAAAGTTTTCCAGTCACATCACTTCTTTGTTCTTCCCTCAGCTGGGGGGACCTGGATACTTGGTCATGTGACTTCCTTTGGCCAATGCCCTATCATCAGCTACTTGGATTTGTCTGCATGGTTTGGCTCAGGCCTTGGAGTGCCCATGATTTGCTATAAAAGAGGTTCTCCAGGGACCTGCTGCTCACAGAACCAGACGCGTGGAGCCAGCCCAAGTCTGACTAACAGCTGGAGTCAAGCCCGGCAAAACCGAACCAGAAGCAGCCAGATTCCAACTGACCCACAGATGCACAGGGAAGGAAAATACATGCTTGTCACTCGATAGATCACAAGACCATGGGTGAATTGCTAAGTGGCATTAACCCAGGGTCTGATTAATAGGGAGACACAGTTGACTATCTAGCCTCTTCTCTGAAAGAATTAAAATTATTAAAGACATCGGTCAGCAAAACACACTGCAGTGTAAGAGAAGGGAATTTTTAAATGGTTAGAAAAGAACAAAATTGTGTGTGTGTGTATGTGTGTGTGTGTGTATTTCCATTTCAGTCGATACTGATGGCAATAAAATATTAACAATCATCTTCTTTTAGAGATAAGTATCATCCTATAGTCCAGGCTGGCCTCAAACACACTATACCACTATATCCTCCAGACTAGCTTCAAACTCACAGCAGTCTTCCTTTCTCGTCCTCTCTCAAGTGCTGGAATTACAGGAGTGAGTCACCATGCCTGGCCAAACACACACACACACACACACACACACACACACACACACACACACCATGATCATTCTGATAAACCCAAGCAAGAAATGACTAGAAAGCAGTCAAGATTCTCATCTTGCTTGGGCAGACGGTAGTGGATGGGACAGAGAGATGCAGCTCAGTCAATGTTGGTAAGAAAGAATACATATCAGTGTATAAAGTAAAGCTTGAGCGATCATCACCTTTCAAACCATTAGAACAATGAGAACAAGAAAATGAAGAAACGGTCAATCTGATGCAACAAAATTTTGGGGCTCTTTTTTAATTAAGGAGAGGAACAAGCACATTTTTTTGCAACTAAAACACAAAATAACAACAGGAGTAAATTCATACAGATTAACATTCAGTAAAACTCAAGATCCAGTTTCTTGGATCTTGAAAGGAAGAAATTCTAAGCACAGGAGAAACTACTGAGATTAAATGATGGGGAAAAATAAAACTTAAAAAGGCATAGAAAACCACCCTAACAATAGATGGTGAGGCAATAATCGTTTTAATGCTAGAATTCACAGATAAAACATTAAAGCGTGCATATAAGAAAAAACATCTGAGCGATAGAAAAGTAAAATCTACATCCTGTCCATCGATTTTGAACCACTTAATGATTCTAGAACTATAAAGATGGACAGGAAGCAAAAAAGGGACTTTGCCACTTCACCTCAGATATTTTCGTATATCTCTTTCCAAAATATCAAAAGATTAAGTAGATTCGAAAAAGGACTGAAGGTGGGGATGCTCTGGGGTGAAGTGCACCACGGGGGAGTGTTGGGAGAAGGCGCCCCGCCTTCAACTGAGCTGATACACGGAAACTTTTGAAATGAGAACGGGTGCGGCAAACTTCCAACTCAAGAAGAGAAGTAAGGAAGTGCGGACTCAGCACGCACAGAAAAGCCACACTATGTGAACCCCCAACACACGCACACATTAACAGGACCTAGAAGTTGATAACATAGTAACAGAAATGGTTTAATAGAATTTTGCCCTCAACAAGCAGAACATACATACTCGTTTCAAACAACAGAAAATCTTCACAAAACAGGTAACCAGTGGGCATCAAAGAAAGCTTTCTCATAGTAGAAATCTCCCCAGGTACCTGCATTGAACAGCAGTCCATAAAATATAAATTAATAGCAACAGGAGAGCTGAAAAGTCAATTCATCTGCAACATTAAAAACAATCTTCTAAAACACAGAAAAGCTCCAAGAGACTTGTGAACTATTTTTACACAAACACGGGGCCTATGTATCAAAGTCTACACATCACAGTAGGAGAGTGCGGAGAAGGCGCCCTGCCTTCAACTAAGCTGACACACGGAAGCTTTTGAAACGAGAATGGGTACAGGAAACTTTCAACTCAAGAAGAGAAGTAACAAAGACTGGAAGTACGGATTCAATAAACACAAAGATCTAAAGTTGAGCTCATTTAAGAGTGCAGTTGAGGCATGAAACACTTCTCGGAAGTTAAATTTAAAGCTAGATAAATACAAACGGAGAAGGAGAGGGCTGGGTAGACAATAGTTTGTAAATCGCTTGTCCTGCAAGCACAAGAGTCAAGTGTAATTCCCAGAACACGCATGTGCCTGGACCCCAGCACTGGAGAAGTAGAGCCATCTGGATCCCGGGGGACTTTCGCCTGCCAGCTAAGCCCATGTGGTCAATTTCAGGCCAGTAAGAGATCCTGTCTCAAAAGGGGAAAAAAAAAGTGGGTGGCACCTGAGAAATAATACTCAAGGTTATTCCCAGATCCACATTCCCACCTGTATGTATTGGTCAGTATTCTCTAGAGTGGCTGAATCAACAGAATGAATATATAAAAAGGGAATGTATTGAGTTGGCTTACGAGATATGGCCAAGGTAGTCCAACGATGGCTGCCAGTGGCTGCTCAGTCCAGTAAGTAGGTGATGGCTAAAGGCTGGAGAATTCCTGGTGTCTTTAGTCACATTGAAGACTTGGAGGGCTGGAAGGTTGAAGAAATGAAGAATCTGGGCGGCAGGAGGGAAGAGCATTTACTAGCACAGCTTCAGAGAGTCTCTCCTCCTCCCAGTCTCGTGTTCTGTGGTTCTTTTATCTGGTCCACTACTGGGAGGTGCCGATGAGCTCTAGAGAGGGTCCCATCACATCTGGGGCTGGTCTTTGTATTATCCAGATAATCTCTTCAGGTGTCTGAGCTGATCATTAATGCCAGGTGTGTCAAGTTGACACGCAGGATTAACTATCCCACTATGTGCAATACACACATGAATATGCACACACAGACACAAAAAAAAGGAGGGTGAGAAAAAAATTAGAAGCTAGAGGTGGAATTGTGTGCGAGAGCGAGAGGAATGGAAGTGGTGAGAGTCGTTGGATAGTGGGAATTTTGATTAATTTTTCTGGGACCCGCACCTGTTCACCTGGGACAAAATACAGTTCAGACCCTTAGCTCACACCGTGCACACCCAGAAGCGAATTCTAGGGGTAGTGGAGAACAGGCACAAATCCCACACTGTAAAACCCTCCCAGAACCATAGTGTTTTTATAAGTTTAGAGTCAGCCATGAGAGGGGGCATCTCTAAAGGAAAGGCAAATGTGTAACTTGTTCAGCTCCACACAGCAAAAGAAATCATCCGTTGACAGAAGGGGGGGGATGATTGGAAGAGCCTGAAAGGGGGTAGGTGGCAAGTCAGACATGATCTTGTGGATACGACGGTGATGCGGCACCCCTGAATTCGTGGCAGCTGGGTATTTTCCCACAGGGTTTGTCCTGCCAGCACTTCGTCATGGAAGGAGAAAGATCTCCAAAGGCCCAACTCGTCCCTGAGAGGCTGATGAGGGGTGATGCGGATGGTGGGAGTTTGGGGGTGCTTTTTCCTCACTGATGAATCACGTATGTATGATTCATGCTCCAGCAATATTTTGCCATTAAAGGCACACCGGAGGAAACTCAGTGGGCCACACAGGCAAAAACACCTGAAAATACAAGGAAGACAGGCAAGGGAGAAGAAGGGTTGTAAATGGGAAAAGGAGTAGGGAAAGAATTGGGATTAAGGTATGAAAATATCCTAAACTCACTGTATTCATGTGTGAATGAAAAATTAAAAATTTCAAAGCATAAATGTCCATAGTTTGAAAATAGCAGATTGAATGTAAAATATCTCAAATGCATTTGCAAACGAAGAATTCACATCCAGAGTTTATAAAGAAACTAAGAGAAAGGGTAGTACCCTCAAAAAGCCGTTCTACCACTTCTTATGATACCCTTAGGTCAGAAAAGCTCTTGGCCCTCAACCAAGACACAGCATCCTGCTGCCATAGAAGGCGAGTGAGGCAAGAACCACACCTGGCCAGAGGCCAGAGTACGGGCGACCCCAGCCATAATCAGGCCATCAAAATCTCTCCCTGTATCAAGATTCAGGGAACCAAACAAAGTGAGGGGGGGCAGTAACAATGGGGGGGCACTGAGCTGCTGAGCAGGACACTCCAGTTGTGACGGCTGCATCCAGGAACCCAGGGCAGTGAGCTCTCTCTCCACCAGAGCTGCACAGCGGCCAACATACAGCATCATGCCATCGTGGGCCAGCAGGGATCTCAGGAGAAACAACTACACTCAGAGAGAATCATTGGGGCAGGTGCCAGGCGAGAGAAGGGGAGTTACCCTACCTGCGACTTTACATACTGACAAGCCACTCTTACATTCTTACTGCCCCTTCTATGATGTTGCCTGCGCGTGGGGGGGAGGGGAGAAGGAAAAGTGATTTAGATGTCCTGTTTAAGGCTGATCACTCCATCATAATATATTCTCTGCATGAAACACCTTCCCTTACAATCAGAGGATAGGGCTAATACATTTATGCAAAAAGAGGAGGCTGGTTCAGGGCCTAGCAGCCATCAGGAAGCAGAGAGAGCAAGTCTGGCGGAGGAGGCAGGGCAGGGCTACCAACCTCAAGGCTCAGCCCTCGACCTGCCTTCCTCTAGCAAGGCTCCACCGCTTGAAGCTGTCAAGCCTTTGCCAAACTCAAACACCAGCTAAGGATTCAAATACATAAGCCTTTATGTGTGGGGAAGGAAGGCGGTTGACCTGAATTCAAACCACGGGCACAGTTCCACCTAACTAGATAGAGGGCATTCATTCTCCAAGGATGTCTCCCACCAACCTCAGAACCTTCCCTCCGAGGGTCCCCTTCTCACTGCTGGCTGTGCCTCCGACTCGTTGCAGCATTAACTCTTCTGTGTTCGAATCTGCATCACAGACATGATCACACTTTGTTTTCCTTCTGCACGCGTTCCAAAATGTGACTTATACATAGACACTCGGGATCCACATGCAATCAGACGCAACCTCTCTTTCATGCTAGAAGCACCACCCCGCCCTTCATCCCTTGCAACATGAAACCCAGCCAACGTCTAAGAAACCACAGACCCCAGTTGGCCCACAAAAATACCACCAGCCCGCAGAGCTCTGGTGAAGAGCTCCCAGCCTTGGGGTGCATTATGAGCTAAGCACAAGAAGCAATTTTGCTCACTAACAAGCAGGAGAGCTCGGGATGGCGAGTGTGTGTATGTGGGGGTGCACAGGGCAAGATGGTTACCTCAGAACTTGCAAGTCATGCGGCTTCTGAGGCAGGCCAGCCAGCCCAGGAATCCAGCCCTGAAGTACCACATCTAACCACCCTGCATTTTGAATCGTGAGCATCTTCACTCGGTGACATTTCCACCGCAGAACTTTCTTCAACATCACAACCGAAATGCCTTCTGTATAGGAGAACTCCCCCATTTCCTCACCCTGTGTCCCGGAAGCCACCATGCTGCTTCTATTCATTTAATACTGCCTCGGATGAATGGAATCACACAGTACTCATTCTTTCATGACTAGCGTGTCCCTCAGTGTCCCGAAAGTTCATTTACGCTGAAGCATGTATCAGAATTTGGGTCCCTTTTGAGGCTAAACAATATTCCATAGTAAAGAATATGACATTTTGTTTGTTCTTACCTATCTATGGTATACCTGGTTAGTTTTAAGGCTTCTGTTACAAAATACTTAAAATATTGTCTCTAGATGTAGTTATATTCTGGGGACTAGAAGTGAAAATTTTAGAATATGAGAGAGAGAGAGAGTGTTTTTTGGGGGGGCATGTGCGTGCACATATATGGGTGGGTGCACTTGTGTATGTATGTAGATATTTATACGAAACATCACTTGTCCCTGTAGAGGTCAAGGGTGACATCAGGAGTCATCCTGGATTGTTCCTCCACCTTATCACTTTGATCTGGGGTTTCTCAGACTCCACCTTGCAGGACTGGAATTGTAGGTCGCTTCCATATCCACCTGGTGTTTATTTTTATGTGGGGTCTGGGGATCCGAACCTGCAATCCCAGCACTTGGAAGGTAGAGGAATAAGGCTCGCCTCTTCTACATAGTGAGTTCAAGGGTAGCCTGGGTTGCATGAACCCTCATCTCAAAACAGCAATAAAATCATATCGAGATACCATAAAAGCAAATTTCAGGGAACCACATGAAAATCTAGAATAAAAAAGCCCCTGATGAACGGAAAGAAGAGAAAATCCTCAGTGCGTGTTTGTTTTAATAACAACCTGATTAATATCAAGATGTCAAGCACCGCAAAGACACTGGCATGGCACAGGTCTGATTGTCATGTCTTTGCCACTAATTCTCAGAAGCATAAAATGGAATCCCTGTGACTGGCCGTATCATGGACAGGTAGGTGTCCCCTGATGATCTTCCAGCGACTTTTCTTTGTTCGCCTTTGGTGCTATCTCCTCCTCCTTTTGCAAAGGGTTGTGGCATAGCTGGTATGACGTGTATTGAGACCTGTGTACTCTCCGTGCCCAAGCCATTACACAGGGCTGCCCAGGTCTTCAAAGGAGACCTCTCTTGACTTCAAAAGTAATTCTGCCTTTCTGTGATATTGAGGCACTTCCGAGAATGAAGACCCAGTGGTTTGGCAATTAACAAGCTAGGAAAATATTCCTTTTAGAAGGCAGAGATTTTTCACCCCAGGCCCACACAAGCAGCCTTACTTGGGAGTTGCAAAGGTATCAAAGGAAATAACATTGTATATTCTTCTTGCAATGCCTAAAATAAATGGCTGTGATTCCTCTGTGTGTGTTAAGATTTGCTTTGTAACCTAGAGTGTTGCAAATTTTAGAGACAGTTGCCTAGAACAGCAGAGATAAAAAAAAATAATAATAAAAGGGAAGGAAAGAAAGATGAAGTGTGGGGGGCTACTTCTTTCTGCCAGTGGGGTCAGTCGGACTAGTGTTCCCAGAGGCTGAGCCTGCGTGGGACAGGTGTCCAGGTCTGCCACGTCTGCCCTCGCTCTAGTCACATCACTTCTTTATGCAGGGGCCACTGCTGAACACACTTAACTTTGATGTTTATGGGCTAGAGAGGTTCTCCCACCATCCAAAGACACCCCCCCCAGGTCACATCCCCTGTATGAGAAGCACCAAGGCCTAAACTGCTCCCTCGAGTTGGAAATTGTCATATGCTGACACAGACAGTCAGTCGCAAGCAGATTCCTCTCCTTACTAAGAGCTGGAATCACCTCCTGCAACCAGATCTGCCTTTTGTTCTGGGACCAATGACAGCAAGATGTTCTCTACAGCTCCTTCCCTGTGCATCTGAGACGGAGGGAACGTGTTAATCTATGGATCACAAGATTGTGCACACAGTCTACCTAGAGACACCGTGTCTGTTTCCAGCTAGGTGTTACATCTGCTCTTTCTTACTACCCTAGATAAGTTTTACAGTGTGCATGTTTAACACGGTCCTGTAAAGAATTTGACCTGTTGGTCTCTGGGTTTTCCCTTTACATACTGGTGTTTGCTGCAAAGAGTCAGCTTGGATGATTTGGATGAAGGACATCCTAGCTCCCTCTAACCCAAAGCCTGCTTTCATTCCTACTGCTCTCTCTTGTGTTTCTCACATATCGCTGGCTCCCTGCTGGTTGGGGGACGCCAGCATTTCTGGGGTGGTTGTTCTGATGTTCTGGGGTCTGTATGTATCCAGCTTGTAGTTTGGGAGTCACAGACTGAAACCAGAACACATGTAGAAGATTAAGGCAGAGTTTATTAGGGAGAGAAAGAATGGAACTCAGGGACGTGAAGCCGTGAGGGACAAGACAGCCCTGGAGAACGTATGGACGCTCCAGGCACGGAATCCATGAGGGTGGGGGAAAGGCAAAAAAGGAACTCACGGGCTCCAGATGTCAAGTCCCATGAGGGGCAAGGGTGCCAAAGACTGCTGCCAGAGTCCAGAATATTTATACCCTTAGTCAGGCCCAGGAAAAGTGACTTTTCCTCATAGGTTAGCTCCAGTTTCTGCAAATCTAATTGGAGCTTTTGGTCCTGTACATCTCATTGGTCTGTTCATATGGGGGCCCAACCCAGTTGATGGTAGTGGCCGATGAGGCTTAGCTACAATGGAGAATCAATCTCTATATCCTCAGGGATTTTTCTACCACTCAGACAGACTGTGTGCTCTCCCTCCAAGTCCCCCAAAAGAAGATAAGAAGGATCGTCTACTCCAAAAGGCAGTTGCAGCAAAACAACCCCTGGCACTGAGCTTCATGCTCAGGAGAGAACACTACCTCTCATCCTCCAGGCGGAGAGACTTCTCTAGTGATGCACTGGAGAACTGATCCCTGAAAACTTAAATCTCGGGGCAACTTTATCTCTGTGAGGGTTAGAGTCCGCTCCTCCGGATCATCAGTGTATAGTTATAGCACAGGTGCCAACTTGACAGTCGAGGGTTTGAGCTCTGGGCACATTTGTAAACAATTAGTGGTTAAGTTAAGCCCAGAGCAAACCTGAAGGAGACTGTCTAGCTGATGGGGAAGGCCCAGCCCAGAGTGGGTGGGACTAGGCCCTGGAATAAAATACAGAGAGCTGGTTGAGAGAGTTGGCATCCTTGTGTATACTTGGCCAGACATGCTGGTCTGGCAAGTAAGGATCATCCCTCTCTCAGCTGTTATGTAGAGATGGTGTGGCCAGTTACCTCGACCCTGGTGTTGATGTGAGCTCTCCTGTCAAGCTGGACTGAGAATTGTAACTGGACAGTTGTGAGAAAATAAACCCCTTGTTCTCTCAAACTGTTTGATGGCGACTTATCGGCAACCATGCAGGCTGACTGCAGCAAGCAGGGTGCGGTCCTTCAGGGTGATCCCAGGCCTGGCGATGACCGTCCCAGCATGGCGCTCGGAAGCTGCTTAAGTTCTACACCAGAGGTGTCTCTTAGATGCCTTGGGAGTACCAGGAGCAGTCACAGAGCTGAACTCGGCAGCAGTGGAGCTGTCTTTGAATCTTTGACACCCACCAAGCACTGGTGTGGCCATCAAGCAGCCCACAGATCTTGGACCGTGAGGCCATGAGAGGCTCAGAGACGCCCCACTCACCGAACGCTGAGCCGGCAAACTCCAGAGCTGTTCACTGGTGAGCTCCCCTCACAGGCACAGAAAGGAAGGGGACCTTTCCCTTCTACACCTCCCCACTGTGTAGTACCCCCACTTTCCAACAGATCCACATCTTCAACTCCACTCTCACATGAGCACGGAATGGAAATGCCTTCCGGTGTCTGCCCAAAGTCATGTTCGCACCTTGTAAGAGGTGGAGAGGAAGCATAAAAGGCAAAAATCTTAAAGTCTTAAAATGCAACTTCTTAGGCCTGAGAAATTGCTGGCAGGCAATAAAATGCCCCCTCCCCTACTGTTCTCTGAAATTCCCCTCTGGAACGCCATTTGGCCGGAGGGCCGGAAAAAAGCCTGCTTGCCAATAAGACTGTCAACCTCTGCCTGCTGAACTGCTTTGGTGTGGCATGCAGCCTCTGTTGTCCCTTGTGTATAAAAACTGTGTGGAGATGTAATTCAGGGCTGCACACACATCACCCTGCCTGTGTGTGTAAGCCTGGTACCAGTCTCTCTCTCTCTCTCTCTCTCTCTCTCTCTAATAAAACCTCTCAGTTAAGCTCGTGGTCGCCATTTTCTCAGTTCAATGGTGGACCCCAGCATGCTGGATTGAATAAAACGCTCTTGCTTTTGCATGCATATCTTGGCTGGTTTTTGAGAGATATCGGACCCTAACTGTAGGGAACGCTCAAGCCCGAGATCTCCATTTCTTGAAGACAGAGGCCAAAGGCATCCCTCGCGGTCCCAGTTGCAGTGTGCCTCCTATTCCAGCAGAGCTCTGCGCCTATATCAGCATAGATGCCAGCCTATGTGGTATAGTCGTAGGCTGACTCCCGTTGGCCTTCCCGCAAGGGGCAGGGATGGATCTTGTCCTATCTCAAATTGGGTTCAAGAGCAGAGGTGTTTTTTTACATATTCCTTCCTGTTCTTTGGAAGCCATCTAGACATTGATTAGCATAAGTAAAGGGTGGGCACAGAGCCTTATCATTATAATTGTATCACCTCGTTCCTGACCTGTACTTTCTCCACCCTGAATGGGGCCACCAGGGCCTATTAACATGTCTAAGGATTGGCAGGGCTGTATTGGTGGTGGTGGTCCCACCTGTTGTGGACTTTGTACCTGCAGTCTGTCACTATTGATGTCATCATTCTGCGCAGTGTACAGACTTCACCACCCCGTTTCATGGTATATAAGGGTTTGGGATCCATAATAAACTCAACTTGGTTTTTTCAGCTTTTCCAAGATCCCCTTTTGACCCAACCTGACTTAATGCTTGCTGATCCCCCTCTGGTACCATCAGGATTGCGAGGTAAGCGTGCTGCTCACGGGACCCTGCACCTAACACAGGGTTACTCTTAACTGTTGCTGTGAGAGAGCACCCAAAGTCAAACAACTTAAGGGAGATGGAGATTTATTCAACTTACAGTTCCAGAGGAGAGAAACAGACTGTCATGGCGGAGGAGACAGGCTGGTGGCTGGTGCTGGCAGGCTAAGTCGCCCCCGTCCACGGGGCTGCAGGCTGCAGGATTCCCAAAGAGTCTCTCTTCTCCTCGGTCTTCTGTTCTAGGTTCCTTTTATCTGGTCCACTACTGGGAGGTTCCAATGGGATCTAGGGCTGGTCTTTGTATTGCAAATGTGTTAATCTGGATCATCTCTTCCGGGTGGTCTCAGCTGATTTTAGTTAATGCCAGGTGTGTCAAGTGGATGCCTAGGATTAACTATCACACGCATGAGGGTCAAAAATGGAATGCAAGGCTGGAGAGATGGCTCAGGAGTTAAGATTCTGTCTCCAAGCCAAAGGTCCCACATAAAAACATCAGGCAGAAAGAGCAGCAGCCTGCACTTCTGGTCCTGGTAGGTAGAGCTTGGGAAATCCCAGAGCAAAGCAATCCAGGCAAATTCTCAAAGTCACCTTGGTCCTCCACAAGGACACACAGTGGCCTCCAACACACACACACACACACACACACACACACACACACACACGCACTAAAGTTAAAAAAAAAAGAAAACAGAAAACAGCTCAAGGATCTGTCAGTAAAGATACGATGAATTAGGATGAATTAGTAGCCCACGTGTGTGGACTTTGCACAGAGTGGCTTTTTGAAAAGCATCATCTCTGTAATATTGGCAGAGAGGGCTGCTAAGTAGAAGACACGCATCTCAAAGGTGGCGCACTGTGTGGGCCCGTCTATTTGTATACTGAAATATCCAGTATCAATCCGCTGTGACAGAAACCAGAATTAAGGGCTTTCTTGGAGGAGGTGGTCCCTGGGAGAGGGGAGGGGGCACTCTATGCGCTGGGCATGTCTAGCATCTTTAATTACCCGGGGCATTGTAGGCTTTCGCTCTGCAATAACTCCTTGCAGCATACGTCGTTCTATATGCATGTGAAAAGTTTTACCAACACCCTCAAGAAAAAAAGGGAGGGGGGCCTCTGGAAAGCAAGAGAGGTCATCCAGAAACTGCAGGAGGAGTGCAAGCAAAAAGCAGGCCAGGTGAGAGTGAGACTGAGCAGAACCGCCAGGGAAGTCAAAGGCACAGTGGGATTCCTCTCTTATCAAGGTTTCTGGGGAGGATCCCAGTGTCTGAAAAGGAGCAGCTGCGATTGCGAATATCAGAGATGGAGGTTCCTGGGAAAGTCGCTTGGATCACGTGTTTTAATGAAATGACCACAAGCACAAAGTTTTGCCAACTAGAAGCAATGTTCTTTTTGACAGGTTCTTATACGCTTTGAACAGTTCGATTCAACCACAGCCTTGCATCCTGCAGTTAGTTCTACAAAGAACGGCCTCCGACCCCGGAGAAAGGTTTCTCTTAGCAAGTGCGGGCGGCTTACCAGGAAGGAAACTAGCGTTTCTAACCACTGCTCCAAGCAGCACCCAGAGGCGGGAGTCCCCCACCCTTCGCCAGCCCACAAGGCAACTCAGAAAAGGCACATCGGAGACGTGGGCAGCCATCCCGTGAACTGAACCAGACCCCTTAGCATCATGTTCCAGGATCCCTTGAATAGACCAATGTAGCATTTGCACATAGCCTAGAAACACCCTGTGTGTGTTAAATAATCTCCAAATCTCTCACAATGACTAATGCAGTTCAAGCGCCGTGAGAACAATTATGATCTTATTGTTTGGAGATTAACGACAAGAAATCTATCCACATTCAAGTCCTGGAATCTTGACTAAGTCACGCTGGGAAGACCTATGTTTGTCGAGACATAATATAACCACTGCTTTCCCACAGGGACAGTATCGCTGTCATTTAGGGGCATTTGCAGATAGCAACCTTCAATGGTGCCAGAGGCATGCATGTTGCAGAGATGTCAGAGGTCACTCGGGTCATGGTCAGTGAGGGTGCCCACTGTCTAGGAAGGCCATTCTCACACTGCCCAGCTCTGTTTAACAAGTCCACCTTGTTTGAAAACCAAGACAGCAAAGGGAAGCCTTTATTCCACATCTGTGCTAAAAAGTCTCCCTTTCTTTTTCTTTCTTCCTTCCTTTCTTTCTTTCTTCCTTCCTTTCTTTCTTTCTTTTTCTTTCTTTTATCTTTTCTTTCTTTCTGTTTTCCCCATCTATTTCTCTTTTCCCTTTTTCTTTCTCTTCTTTCACTCTCTTCTTTCTCTCTCTTCTTTCTCTCTCTTCTTTCTCTCTCCTCTTTCTTTTCTCTCTTCCCTTTACTCTTTCTCCCTTTCCCTTTCTGTCTGCCTGTCTTTTGAAAGCAAAAAGAAAGTTGACCTGCATGGATAGTTTTAAGAAGTCTTTTCCCAAAGCTGATAAATGTATACTACAAAAGATAATCACTTTACTCCTCAAGCTTTGTATCAGCAAAGAAAGCAAAAATCCCCCAATACAACCACCAATACTCTTTTTTTTTTAATTTTTTTATTATTATTATTTATTCAACTGTGCGCATGTGCGCATGTGTGCGCGTGTGTCTGTGTGTGTCTGTGTCTGTGTAGAACCACGGACGAATTCGGGAACCACCATGGACGCCTCCACCTCCTTCTGCCCTGGGATTCACAGGCTCCGCCCTACCAGGACCAGAAACGCAGGCCGCCCCCGCTTCTGCCCGGTGTCTATACGTGGGGTCTGGGATCCAAACTCAGGACCTTCCGCCTGCAAGGCGGAGGCTTAACCCCTGAGCCACCTCTCCAGCCCCCACCAATACTCTTAAAAGACGTTTTTCAAGCCCCTTGCCCCCGAGGGTCTTCAGTGGACAAACAGGTTCACAGATTTTACTAACGACCTGACTTCTTTCAAACCCTCCACTGTGGGAACGCTTTTTCTGGGGAGACCCGCATGGCTGTCTTTCCAGCCCAAACAGGATTTCAACAACAGACCAAAGAAATGATTACGCCAAGCTCCAGCTTGACAAACCATTGAGTGTATCAGGTTATTTACAGGAGTTGAGGGGTGAGGGTTACTTATGGGAACAGGGGTGACGCAAAGGCAGCTGCATCACCAGAAAGCCCACCCGGCATGGTTCACGGCTGCTGAGATGGAAACCCCTTCAATAATCAACCTTCCTCAGACGACAGACCCCAGTGTCCATCCCAGACCCGAGAGTCCAGTGGCATGGGAGAGACATGTATGATCAAGGCAGAATCGCCTGCTGGGAGGTCCAAGCCAGGATCCCGGTGAGGGGCCAATGCCCTCCCCACCCCCTCTGTCTCTAAGGAAGTGTCAATAGACATGGGCGACCTTGATGGTCTCAGGCAAAGATGGCAGCTGTTCCGAGGAAAGCGCCGTGACACCCCATTGAGCCCTCTTCTGCCAGTGCCGACATAAAGACCCATGAGTAAATTGCGCTCCCAAGAGTCTTGTTCTGAATTATTCTCATTTTTCTTTTCTAAGTCACTACCAACTGTCACAGCACGTACTGCTGGGCTTCCCAGTCTCCCCGAAATGAGGCTGGCTCCCCACCACAGCAAGAAGACCTGGTAGTTTGCCACCCTCAAGTCAGCACTCAGACTTTTGCACGGTGCCGGCTAGCGCTGACCCAACCTTTCCCAGGGAGCCAGTAAGCAAAGCCACTCCAGGCCCGTTTGCTGTTGCTGAAAGCATATGGAGGACGAGAAGAAGGAAAAGGGGAAGGAAAAGGGGGAGGAGGAAGAGGAGGAGGAAGTGGAAGAGGAAGAAAATAAGGAGGAGGAAAAATGGAAGACAAATTCTGCCTTAGTCAAACACTGTGGTGCTTGGAGAGGTAAAAAGAAAGGGGGAGGGGGCTGGAAGATGATTTAGGAGTCAAAGCCTCGCCTCACAAGCAGAAGGACTTGAGTTTGATCCCATATAAAAACGCTGAGCGGGAATGAACTCTGAGGTCCATGGAAGCATAGAGGTGGAAGGGAGGGAGGGAGAGGGAGGGAATGGGAGGGAGAGGGAGGGAAACTGGGATGAATACTCAATATGTTTGTAAAAGGAGAAAAAAAATTAAAAAAAAAAAAAAGCCAAGCAGAAATGATGTTGGTATCACCTCTGGCCTTGGAAGAGCCTGGGAAACTCCAGAGCAAAGCATTAAGGAGGCGGAGCAATCCAGGAGGATTCCCAGAGTCTCCCTTGGGCCTTCACGGGCGCGCACTCAAGTGCCCTCTATGCACATCCACAAACAACAAACAAACAAACAAAAAAACTTCCTTCCTTCTGCGTCTGCAGCCATTCCTCACTGAGCCCGCCGCCTGGCTGTGGTGACAGAATCCTGTTGTCTCTTAAAAGGACAAGGAGGGTACCTATTAAGTTTGTATGAGCGGAGATAATAAAAAATGTTAAAAAAAAAAAAAAAAGGACAAGGAAACGCTTAGGTAATGTGCATAAGAGATCTCTTGGGACTGGGGGCTCCAGGCCTGTTCCTGGCTGGCTCCTCTTTGCATAGCAAAGTGACACACACACACACACACACACACACACACACACACACACACACACACACACGTGGTCCTTTGTCGGAGGATGAATCAGAGCAACGACTGAACAAACGCCTCTGCCAACCCACAGGACCCAATCGTAGCTCCGAGACCAAGTGGTCTCAATCACCTGCCTGTCGCCTCCCTCCTGCCTCCCAGATCGCGGCGGGAGGGTGCGCCCCTGCAGGCGAGGGGTCTCGGATCCTCCCGGCGCTCACGGACAAGCCATCCTGTTCTCCTTAGATGGGTCTCTGCTGTCATTCTCACTTCTTCTGTCACCTGATTGGCAGGTTCATGGAGCAAAGGTCTCAATGGTTTATTCATGACTCCCCCACACCCCAGCTTCTGCATTCCCAGGGGACCACTCCCTAATACCCAGCATAAAATGACCAACAGGCCCATTGCGGGTCCTGAGCCTGGACAGAGGGGGGTGAGTGTCTTCTATCTAGGACATGGGAGGGGCTCGCTCCTCACTCTCCTCAGGCTTTGCAAATGCTTCGTGCTGTGTCTATGGGCTGCACAAACTAGGACGCCCCACTCTCCGTCCTCACTGGGAGGCGTTGGAGAAGACCAGCCTTTCTTCTGAGGTCCCCAGGGTCAAGGGAACGGGTCCTAAATGGCCTTGTTTTTTTTATAAAACGGGGTATAGAATTGGCAGATTCGTCAATTTCCAGCCAAGACTTTGGATTTTCTTTCTTATGTGTTTCTCTCTCTCTCTTTCTTCCTCTCTTCTTTCTTTGTGTGGAAAAGAGAAAGAGAAATGTGTGCTCACATGCATGCGTGTAGCAGTATGCTTTCTTGGTCGTGTGCGTGTCTGTATGTGTGTGTATGTGTGTATGTATATATGTGTGTATGTATGGATGTGTGTGTGTATGTATGTGTGTGTGTATGTATGTATGTATGTATGCATGTGTATGTGTGTCTGTGTATGTGTCTATGTGTGAATGTATGTGTGTGTAATGTGTGTACGTGTGTGCAAGTGCATGTAGCAGTACGCTTTCTTAGTCGTGTGTGTGTGTGTGTGTGTGTGTGTGTGTGTGTGTGTGTGTGTGTGAAGTAAGGTCAGCTGCAGGTATCCTCTACCTCATTCTTTGAAACCAGCTCTTTCTCTGCACCTGGATCTCACTGTGCTGGATCCAGGGGACTGGCCATCGAGCCCCGGGGTTTGCCTATCTCCACCTCCCACCCAGCACCGAGGTCTCAGGGGCACCACGCGTCCAGCTTTCATGCGAGTGTCGAGGACCCAAACTCAGATCCTTACGTTCGCACAGCAAGCGCTTCGCCAGCTGAGCCTTCTCCGAGCCCCAAGACCTTGGGTGCTTCAACCAAGACTTCTTTCCGCAACGATATGTTCCGAAGGCTGATCACGTTTGTCATAGTTAAGCACAGGTGTCAACTTGACTCTTGAGGGTTTGAGCTCTGGGCACAGGTGTAGAGAGTTGATGGTTGAGTTAAGCCCAGAGTGAACCTGAAGGAGATTGTCTGGCTGCTGGGGAAGACCCAGCCCATGGTAGGTGGGATTAGGCCCTGGATAAATCAGAGAGCTGGTTGAGAGAGTTGGCATCCTTCTGTTCACTTGGCCAGACATGCTGGTCTGGCAACTAAGGATCGTCCATCTCTCAGCCGTTATGGTGGCCAGTTCCCTCGGCCCTGGTGTTGGTGTGAGCTCTCCCGTCAAGCTGGACTATGAACTGTAACCGGACTGTCGTAAGAAAGTAAACTCCTTGTTCCCTTAAGCTGTGTTCTGGTCATTTATCAGCAACCATGCAGGCGGACTGCAACAACGTTGTTCATCGCAACCTTCCCTTGCAGAGCTTGGGGGGCACGTGCCAGCAGAGGGGTCCCTGTGCTTTGCATCAGCACCGCCGTCCCTGAATCCCCCCAAGGCTCCGTCTCTCGCAGGGCCAGACATGACCTAAAGTCTCATTTCCTTTGTCCACAGAACTTGAGCCAGGTCGTCTCCCAGGGTCCTGCTGCTGCCCCTACCTTACTATAAGGGGCAGCACGCTCTGCAAGAGGGGCAGGACCTGAGCCAGGCCCCTGGGACAGGCCAACCCCTGCTCTACCCAACGAGGACCGCTTCCTAAGTGGGGTTTTCTCCCAGTTCCCGACCCAGAGAACCCAACACTGTTGTCCTTCTTGAGTGACAGTCGTGACCTTTGGCCTCCACGAAGAGCCCCTTACATGACTCTGATAGCTAAGGTGAATATCAACTTGACGGGATTTATAATTACCATGGAAACAAATCTCTGCGCGGGTCTATGAGGGATTTTTTTTTTCCTGGATTGAGTTAATGAGGTGGGAAGACCCACCCCGGCGTGGATGACGTCATTCCGTTGGCTGGAGTCCCACACGGTGCAGAAAGAAGGACGCGAGCTGAGCAGCAGTGTTCTACTCTCGGGGCCACGGTCTGACTGTGAGCCCCGCCCCCCACGGGCTCATGTGTTCGAATCCTTATCCCAACCTTCAGGTTTGGGAAGGTTGTGGCACTTTTAAGAGGTGGGACCTTGCTGGAGGAAAACAAGTCACGGCAGTGGGGGAGGTTTGGCATTCAGGCCCTGTTCTCTCTCTCTCTCACTCTCTCTTTCTCGTTCTCTTTCTGCATCTTCTGCCTTCTGATGATTGCAATGACCTAAATAGTGCCTCTGCCTATAGCTCTGCCTTCTGTTACACAGTACCCCCCATGATGGACTGTGTCCCCTCTGGAACTAAGAACCAAACAAATAGCCTTTTCTCCCTTTCTGCCTGGGTCTGAATATTGTCTCCCAGCCAAAGACAAGTGGCTGCAGCACTCTTCTTCCTGACCACAGAGACACAAAAGCGGCCAGTGCTGTCTGTCCCTACCATGCTGCCCCCCACAGCCCCCCGTCACCCTGTCCTCCCCACCATAAGGAAGCGACCTTCTTGAACTATAAGCCAGAATAGCCCTTCTCGTCCCTTAAACTGCTTCTCAGGTGATAACTCTAGGTGAGCACCAAGAAGGCGGCCCTTGGACAGTTTCAAGGGTGACACTGGACCCGCCAGAAAGGCCAAGCGAGTACATGATTAGAGAGCTGGTTGTTCAGCCCTGGGCCACATCGGAGGGGCAGGGGTGAATGGTGGGGCTCAGTCCCTTGGTGGGGGGTCAGCACGCCATACACTGACATCACAAACAAAACCATCAGGAACGCGGCTTGGGGGCGGGGTTTCCAGCCGATGAGAACACACTGACCAAACACCCCCCTGAGCATAAACTCAGATGGGGAACACGCGTGGACTCATTCTCCACCAGCGTCAATCAGCAGGATCTTTTCCCAAATGCTCAGTGGCTCACCAGAGATAAGCACGCTTCAGTAACTGCTACAAAGACAAAGGACCCCCCTTCCCCCGGCCCGCCAACCCCATCACATTTTGGAAGTTTACTTTGCCCAACACGATTCCTTCCAGCACTCGGTGATGTTACCCACACATTCCTGATACGGTCGGCAGGCCATTTAAATCAAGTTTTCCCTTCTTTCCTTAAACAAGAGGCCAATAATGGGGGATTTTATGTTCTTTCCACAAATCTGTTGGGAAAACACACAGTTTTATTTAAGACCATTTCCCACCCCCCTTTGAAACCCAGCACGTGACTATCTCGTTCTTCTAACACAACACATAAAATTCCCCGGGTCCCCACATTCCCTCCACCTCCCCAACCACAGTGAACCCAAGACCTCGCCAACAATAACACCACGCCGCGCACGGACCCGCTGCAAATGACTTTCACAGTTGCCTGGTTCCGTTTGTTGGCCAGAGCAGAACATCTTCCCTTTCAAATGGGAGAAACCCCAGGCCCCGCAATTAACGGCAGACACCCCTCAAACATTTATGCCGCAGGAGCCTTAGACGTTGCGTGTTTTCTTCCGGCTTGGTCCTGTCGACACCCTGAGAGACCAGCGTTGTATGGAGTGGCCCAAACAGAGCTCACTGAACCCAAAGATATTTTCTGAGGGCTGGCTCCTGGTGTCTGAGCACAAACACACCTTCTGACTCCTACCCCTGGGTGCCTGACCCAATGGGGTGACCAGGCCAACCCCGGCCTTCACGTTCCCCGCCATGCAGCTCCTTCGATCCTCCAGCCTCCTTCCACTGCGAGTCTCCCGGCAGATGTTGACGGAGCCAAGACCAGCGGCCCCCACTGGTTCTTCAGACCCCCAACCACCCGGCACCTCTGGACTCCATCGGACAACAACTATAGTCAAAGTTCCCAGGGTGTGTGTGGAACGTGTTCCTAGGAGGCTCAAAGCGAGTGCTTTGGTAGCGTGGAGGACAGACCATCTCATGGGCAGCGAGGGCTGAAGGAAAGGAGACATGCTAGCTGCTCGGGCCCGCTATTTACGATGATCACGCCAGACCGTGGGATTGGAAATGAGTGTGCGGGGCTGCTGGCTGAGGGTGGGCACAGTTGGGGCTGGAAGCGGAGACTCCCTACATCCCTAGTTCTTTCCAGGAGCCATGTCCTCTCGGATCTATAATGCTGCTTCATTTTCTACTGTCCCGAGGGTCCTGCCCAGGAAGGACTCAAAATGTCTCCTCTCATTCAGGCCCGGCTCCCTGCTCCTCCCCAGCCGGCTCCCCAGGCACCTCGTGTTTCCTAAAGGTCAGTCCACTCACCACCCCCCAAACTAGAGGTGCACAGGCTCTCCGTGTGTCCATCCTAATCGCCAGGTACACTGAATGGGCTCAGTGAACCTTTGTCCCAGTCAGTGGTAAACCCAAGAATAGGAATGACGAGTTAAGGCATCTAATGACAGCAGCTAGGAGCCCGCGTTATTCTAAGCTGGGAGAACACCCGCCCATGCCTGGGCGCTAGAGCAGACGCGACTTTCCGTTTGCACTGGAGATGCAAGTGGTGTTCCCAAGACAACACACTAAGACTGGGGAGATGGCTCAGAGGGAAAGCCTTTGCCTCACTAGCAAAAAGACCTGAGTTCAGATCCCAGATCCCACATAAAAATGTCAGGCAGAAATGGCGGGGGCCTGCACTTCCAGGCCTGGAAGGCGGAGCCTGGGAGACCCCAGAATGAAGCAAAAGGAGGCAGATCAATCCCCCACCAAAAGACGTAAATGGCAAATGGCCCCCGCTGTGGCTTCAGCTGGGGGTCTCGATACAGCCCCTTGTCCAATCTCCCCCACCGCAGGCCTCAGCTCTGCTAGACCAGCGGTCTTCTTTGTGATGCACAGAACAGAAGCCACAACTGGGCCGAGCGCATCTCCACACAGAAATCCTGGGGTTCCCTAGAGTTCTCCTGTTTGTGACAGCTGGAAGAGAAAAAAGTCGCAGAGCAGGAGACTTAGATATGAGTCATTTGAGCTCCCTGCTAATGCACGCAGAGCCCTGGACTTTCTCTGTCACTGGGGGGGGGGTGACCGAGGAAGGGACGGAAGAGGGAGGGACATACATTGTTTTTCCAAGGACAGTAATTTCTAAGTCTTGCTTTATTTCACTTACGAAAACCATTATGTGTTTCAGGCCAGAGAAAAACATCTGATGTTTAGACTGGAGACAACTTTGAACCACAGACATCAGCCGCCTGGGAATTTGCGACGTATGCTGGGCCCCAAGAGCAGGCTGTGCTGAGCTGGCGTCCTATCCCAGCTCTACTGTACCCGGGCCCATCCCAGCTCTACTGTCCCCGGGCTGCTTCTTGGGAGCCTCATTCCTCCAGCCCCAGGCAGCCTGGGGGTCCCGGGAACCCCAGTAGGATGCAGATCCTTTTACCACCAGCACCTGACTCTCTTTTCTCCGGGTTTGGCGCCTGGATAATCAGGGGTCGAGGCTGAAGCTCTATGGAGTCGGATCCCGTGGAGCTGGAGGGAACCGTAGGTCACCTCTGGTTTGTGTTTCTTTCCTGCACAATGGAGCCTCGGCAAAGAGACCACTGTTGGCGCTTACAGACCAAGTGTGCAAGCACCTCCTAGATCCTGGGAGACATGAGGGGGTCCCTTCCACCTAGCTCTTCCCAGATGTCTCCTGGATGTAAGGTCTGATCCGAGATCTGATAGCAGAGACGGCCCCAGCGCACGATGGGCCGGCAGCCCACCACAAACGCCGTTTCGTGACCAAAGTACAGAGAGTAAGTGACTGTGAAGTGCTCAAAATCACCCCATCCCAGGGCTCAGGGAAGCTTGTGGAAGTGGGGGCAGTTAGGATGTAAGAGCCTGAGGGTGGGGTGGCGCTGCCTGACAGTATCCTGGGGTCACGACAGAGCGGCGCCTCCCAAGCACTCACAACACGGACTCCCACTTCCATGGGACCTGCACAATAGTTGGCCTAGCAACACTTCACCATGGAAGGAGAACTACTCCTTTCTGAGAGGCTATTTAGGGGTAGTGGCAGACAGGAGAAGGGGGGCTTCTTGACTCAGTGAATCAGCCACTGATAAGTCATGTGTACCCCTCCAAGTGTACCCCGCCGAGTGCCCAGGCATCGCCAGTGCAGGTATCCCAGATGCAGCCCCGTGGGCTGAGCGTGCAAAATGTCGTGAAAACAGGAGACTGGCTGGAAAGGAGAGAGCTTGAAGTGGGACAGGAGGGGGATGGGATGGGATCATAAGGAGGACGCTATAGTTACTCTTAACTATTGCTGTGAGAGAGCACTCAATCAACTTAAGGGAGGTTTATTCAGCTTACGGTTCCAGAGGAGAGAAACAGTCTCTCATGGCGGAGGCGGCATGGCTGGCTGGCCAAAGCCTGAGGAGGCTAAGTCACCGCAGACATCTTGGAAGCTGAGAGCTGCAGACTGCTTGCTGCAAAGGCCAACTTCTCCTGGAGGTAGGGTGGGACTCATCCACCTCAAGGCCCACCCTTGTGACTGCCTTCCTCCAGCAAGGCTCCACCTCTCAAGGTGCCATGACCTTGCCAAACACATGAGACTGTGGGGGACACGTTTCAAACCATAACAGGGGAAAAACACAAATTCCCTATATTTGTGTATGAAAGTGTCAAAGAATAAGAGTCTTAAAAAATAAAAAAGAAAGAAACACCAGTTCTGCCGTGCTTGTCTCTGATCTCACCCACAAACAATGCTAATGGCAAAGATGTGAAAAACTGCCCACAAATACCACACGTCGGTGGGATCAGAAGGAAGGGGCTCGTGTAGCCCCGGCTGGCTGTGTAGCTGGCTGTGTAGCATGAGGACGACCTTGTACTTCTGACCCTCCTGCCTGCACCTCCCCAGAGTTGGGGTCATGAGGATGTGTCACCACACCAATGCATCCGCCGTTGGAAAACAAACTTAGGTCTTTGTGGTCGCTAGGCAAGCACGCTACCAAATGAGCTACAACTTTTTTTTTAAACTGTAGGTCAAGCCCGGGGGTCAGTGCATCTGAAGCATGTGTTCTGCGATAAGCTGTCACCCCAGCCCCAGGCTTCTTGAAAGCATCCAGGCTTTAGCATGACTTGAGAGCAGACCTGCAGACTTCCCCTGCCATCACTTCTGCTGCTCAGGAAGCGTGCGTCCTCCCAGCGCTATGTGCCCAATTACTTGCTAAGAGGGTCCTTCCGAGGTCTCAGCGAGGGACTCCATTTATAACCTTAGACAGTCATGATCCACCCAACAGACTTGAATTGTGCAAAGTGCCCCTGGGTTGTGTAACAGCGCCCCTGTGGGAAAGGCCCCAACAATAACATTCATGTTGTCTCCCCCTGCTGGCAGCTCTCGGACACTGCAGGAGAGGCGCTAACCAGAACGCAACCACTGCTCCGACACAAGGCAAGACGTGACTCCTGTCACTGCGCCCATTAGAATCCTAAGGCCTGAGCTTGGGATCTTTTACTAGCAAAGGACAGTCAAGCAGGACTAGGCCTGCTGCTTCTCGGAATGCCTTGAGGCTCCGTTGCGTTCCCTGGCAGAGGCCGGAGCTGTTACGCAGGGAAAAGATCTACTTGGTCTTTGGTGCATGGTTCCCCTCCAGGTCTGGATTTCCCAAGGACTTTTAAAGTGAAAATCTGTGCTGGCCAAGTTCTCTTCCTTAAAGGCATCTGCTCGAATGTATGTCCCTGTGAGCTTGGTGGTTAGAAGAACATTAGAAAAATTAGACTCGGAGAAAGATGTGGGAAAATCAGGCAGGGGAAGAGAAGGTATGGGCACCATTCTCACGGGTCTGCAAAGGGCTTCTCTCATAGCCTGAGGCACTGGGCTGCTCTTGGTGTGCATGCGTGTATGCGCGCGCCCGCGTGCACATGTACCTGTGGAGGCCGAAGGGTGACTTTGGGAATCATCCTAGATTGCTCTACCACCTTTTAGCTTTGCTGTGGATTTCCCAGGCTCTGCCTTCCAGGACCAGAAATGCAGGTCGCCATTTCCTCCTGACATTTTTTTTTTTTTAATGTGTGCTCTAGGATCTGAACTTGGCTGTAAGAGAGGCTTAACTCATGAGCCATCTCTCCAGCCCCACTCTTAAAAAGAGTTTTGAGTAAGAATATTACATAGTCATATACATACTTATGCATATACCACACACACATATGTCTATATGACATACAGCACATCACACATATATATGATCACACTACCATACCATACCATACCACACACACACATGTCTATACCATATACACATATGCATACACCACTATATCACACACACACACACACACACACACACACACACACACACACACACACGTCCTTCCCTAATCCAGCCCCTCCTTCACAGTTGGTTAGAGCAGTTGGGGGAAACACGGGGCAAACTGGTTCCTGGCCTATGAAAAGCCTTTTGGGACACAGACACGCAAAGCTGGTTGGCAGCACGGTCCTGACGTCATCCCTCTTCTTGTGTCACGTTGGACCCTGGTCGGAGCTGCTCTTTGTCACAAAACACCTTCCAGAGTACATTTCCCGCTGGCTCAGAATTATCCGTGACCTCAAGCCCGGAGCACCCTCAGGGCACAGCCCCAGGCCTCCCTCGAAGTCCCCCACCTGGTCTCTACCCTAAGGTCAGGACAGAGCTGCCTTTCCCTGCTCATGGGTGTGAATCTCCAGCAAGACCTAGTCTCTAGTCTCTGCAGTTGGCATCCGATTACCTAGGAAAAGTCTCTGGCATCAGGACCATCTTGGCTCCTCGGCCTTGATAACGTGGCGTGGGTTCGAAACGGGAAGACCTGTTCAGATTAGACCCCTAGCGGGCAGTCCTCTCCTCCCTCAGGGACCCGTATTGTAGGAAAGTTGTACATGGAATATTCAGAACTTTTCACAAGGGAGGGGGGTTCATATCTTTCTGCTGTGCTGTAAAATGGGAAACATCTTTGAAACACAAGAAATTAACCGTGCAGATGAGAAGCCCCATGGTTACTTTTCACTTGATAACGGTGTAAAACCTGCAAGAGAAATTGCTGAAGACCATCATGAAAGCGTCCTGCTGTCCTGTCTCGGCAAATCATGCTGGGTTCCCCGTGCCCCACACATCGCGGGTGCTCGGCTGGAATGCTGAGAATACTAGGGTGCGCCTACAGGGACGGCAGCACCTCTCGGAGCTCTGTGACCCTGCGGGTGCATAGAGCCCCACCTCCCACCCCCATCCCCACCCCTGCACATGCTCCTGCAGAGGCAGAACACCCAAAGCTTCAAGTTTTGCATCTGTTGCCAGTGGAGGGCTCGCTGTTCAATGCTCAGAGGTCAGGAGACACACTGGTCTTTGTGAATACAAAGGACTTTCGTGTTGAAGGTCGACCAAAACAAGAAAGCAGCCGCTCAAATCTGTCTCCCCAGACAGCTGCAAAGGCGTTTCAACTGCCCGAGGGCACACTGGCTGTAACCAGGATCTTGGTGGACTAAATCCCCACTAATTTGCTGGTCTGAGTGAACTTCGTAGACACTCCGTTGCTGAGACTTTTCGGGTCTCACTGTTATTCTTTGTATTTTATATTATTTTGGCATGTGTGTCTGTGCGTGTCTGTGTGTATCAGAGGGCCTGTGTGTGCCTGTGGAGGCCCGAGGGTGACTTCAGGAATCATCCTGGATTGCTTCTACCTCCTCATTGCTTTCCCAGGCTCTGTCTTCGAGGACTAGAAACACAGGCCTCCATCATTTCTGCCTGACATTTTACATGCGATCCAGGATCCCAACTCAGGACCTTCTGCTTTGGAGGCAGAGGCTTAACCCCTGAGCCATCTCTCCAGGCCCTCGCCATTCTTCCTGTCTGTCTGCAGCTGTGGAGAGCACACCTCTTCAAATGGAGTTTCCACAGAATCTGTTCTTGTTCACCGGGCTTTCCTTAGGCAAAGATCTTTGGCTCTGCCAAACTCCTAAGGCATTTTAGGTCAGATGCTAAGGGGTTGCACCTGCTTCCTGAAAAAAAAGCTTGAAGAGTTTTTAGTACAAGGACGTTACCACCTTAGGACCCAGTGTCACTTTCAAAGTATTAACAGGGATGTAACCAGCTGGAGAGCCCTGAAGCTTCGCTTCCCTTCCATCTAATGATGCTGAGTCAGGGCCTATGTGTTCCAAGAGAAAAAGGCAAAAGGACCAAGATGCTGTCGCCTGGGAAACACAGCGCTTCTTAAACCCTCATAAACTCAAACCAAGGTGATTCGTGTGTGCTGCGCTTACCGCTCTGTACAATGCAAACTGCCCTGTGCTACCCGTGCCAAGTCAGCCATTGTCCAGCTGGGTCTGCAGACAACACATGTGATGCACAGATGCTCCAACATCTGTATGTATCAGAGGGCCTGTGTGTGCCTGTGGAATACCCCGGGCGGAGGAGGGGGGATCCTAAGGGAGCGACTTGCTAAGGGTCCCTCGCTCCCTTCCTGTGGGAATTGAGAACAGCATAGCAGCGTTGGCTGCCCTGAACACTTGAGGGCCACAGGTGTCTAGCCTCAGCTTCTAAACCCACAGACATGGGGCTTCAGGTTTTTAAAAGCCAGCGGCTGGAGAGATGACTCAGGGGGGTTAAGATGCTGCCTCGCCAAGGGATTAACAGTCATGATAATGTTCCCAAACTAATGGGGAGCCCAAGAAAGGGCTCTGGGCAATGCCACTGCCACCTCAGTAGGATGGAGGACTCGGAGGGAGATTTGGCATTCACACAAAAGGATGCTCCAGGGGAGGGGAGGAAGAAAGGGGGGAGACGCTGGGAGAAGGGGAGGGAGGGGGTGAAAGGAAGGCAAAAAACGGGGGAAAGGGGGAGTGCAAGAGGTGACTGGGGAGGAGTGGAAGGAGGAAGAGGATGGGGTATCTACTGAGCTTGTATAATTGGGGAAAAAAATAAAAGTGGGAAAAAAAAGATTTTGCCTCACAAGCAGAAGGTCCTGAGTTCAGATCCCAGGTCCCATATAAAACCACCAAGCAGAAATGGCAGTAGCCTGCACTTCTAGCCCTGGTGGGTGGAGCCTGGGAAATCCTAGAGTGAAGCAAAAAGGAGGTAGAAGCAATCCAGGATGATTCCCGAAATCAGCCTTGGTCCTCCCCAGCCTCTGATACACACATAAACAGACAGACAGACAGACAGACAGTACAGATAGATAGATAGATAGATAGATAGATAGATAGATAGATGATAGATAGATAGATAGATAGATGATCGATAGATAGATGATAGATAGATAGATAGATAGACAGACAGACATACAACAGACATACAGACAGACATATAGATATAGAATAGATAGATAGATGACTAGATAGATAGATAGATAGATGAATAGATAGATAGATAGACAGATAGACAGACGAGATGACAGATAGATAGACAACAAGACAGACATGTATAGATAGATAGATAGATAGATAGATATAGATAGATAGATAGATAGATGATAGATAGATAGATAGATGATAGATGATAGATAGATAGATAGATAGATAGATAGATAGATAGATAGATAGATAGAAGATAGACAGACAGACAGATAGATAGAAGATAGACAGACAGACAGACAGACAGATAGATAGATAGATAGATAGATAGATAGATAGATAGATAGATAGATATGAATGAATGAATGAAATCCAGTGGCTTGTATGTAGCTCTAGGTTCCTGCTCTGGGATTCGAGTGTCTGCAGCTCACACCGCCAGCAGCTAGCGGGCTCCTGCGCTCTGGGTGTTAATGTTTTCGTTCTTCTTCACTCCTTACAGCTCTGGGAAACTCTTCCAGCAAGCACGGCGCGGGAGGAGTCGGCAAGCATGGCTTCTTCGGGTTTTGGAAGAGCAGGAAGCAGAGAGCCAGAAGGTCTGCACCCAGAAACTCGCTTCGGGGAGCTAGGCCCCAACCCCAAACCTTCTCCAACCTATCAACACAGCAGGACAGTGCTACTAGCTGGAGACCAAGTGATTAAACACAGGGGTTTCGGGGGGCATCTCACATTCCAATGATAACATTGCCACGCATATCCTGGTCGCACCTCAGAAAGCGCAGCAGGCTTTAACCCTCAAGGTACCTATGTCCAGCAGCTCAGGCCTGCACCCCAAAAGTTCCACAATCTCCCAAATTACTACCACTGTCTGTGGGGAACACCGTAGGTCAAAGCCAACCAAACACCCAATCATCCCCCAAATCTTCTGACGATGTAGTGAAGCTGGGAGCCCTTGGAATGACATATAAACCAAATATCTGAACTATTGCAGTTGCCCCCAAAGCCACCCTGAAGTTCAAACACTCACCTTCTCTGCTAGGCAAGGCAGTTGATTCTGATCAAAGATTAAGTTGCAAACAACTTCCAAGGAAAAGGAATTAAAACAGTTCTGCTGAAGAATTCAGACATCTGCCTCCCCCATAAAACACTAATATCATCATTATAATTAAATGATAATTAATGCTGTTGAGCTATTATTGCCAAGGAGTTGGGCACAGGAGGCTCGCCAGACTGTATTAGTCAGGGTTCTCTAGAGAAACAGAACCCGTAGAATGGATATATATAAAAGGGGAATTTATCAGATTGACTTACAAGATAAAATGTGAATAGTCCAACAGTAGCTGCTCATGGCTGCTCAGTTCTTGAGCTGAATATCTCAGCGGTCCCAGTCTGGCATTAAAGACTAGAAGGTTCCCTGGAAAGTCTCACAGCAGTCTCAGTCTGTTGCCAAAGACTGAAGGATGCACGAAGAATCCTCGAACCTTAACCACACTGAAGGGCCAAAGAGGGCGATGCCAGCGTCGGCAAAGAACGGCATTCACCGCGAAGAAGGCAGCGGGCAGCAAACGCAGCGGCCAGTCAACGCAGGGCAAAGAGAGGGTGAGCGCCTCCTCCCCCTGCCCTTCCTTCTCCCCGCCCATCACTGAAAGTACCACCCCCTATGGGCAGAGTCTTCTGCATCAATTGGACAATCATCTGTTTGCTCAAACGCTGGCCTTAAGTCTCATTTCTTCACAGCTCTGCCCAAAGCTCAGTCGGCAACTGTCAAGTCGACACTTGTATCTAATGCTCACGAAGGCTGTGCATGGAAAAGCCCATCATGGTGTGTGTGTGCGTGTGCATGTATGTGTGCGTGTGTGGCACTTGAGTATGTGTGCCTGTGAAGGCCCAGTGGTGACATTGGGAATCATCCTGGATTGCTCGTTCACCTTACTGCTTTTTTCTGGGTTGTCCAGACTCTGCCTTCCAGGGCTGGAATTACAGAGCCACTGCCATATCTGGGGATCTGAACTCAGGGCCTTCTGTTTGTGAGGCAAAGGCTTTAGCCACTGAGCCATCTCCCCAGCCCCTCTTCGGCATCTTTAAAAAGGTGGATATGAGCCAGCCAGGAGCTATCTGGCACTTGGGGCTGGACAGCACAGAGGAATGAGAAGTCTCAAGGAGTCAGTCCTCTGAGCTCTTATGCAATATAACTGGACAGTGTCTGGCTCTTACATAAGCAACTGAGATCCGCTTTAAAACCCGAATAATGTTAACCAAAAGGAGCCAGCACATAACCTGTGACAACATTCTGACCCGATTCAGTGCCCCCCCCACCCACGCCTTCCCCCAGTGACCTTAACTGGTTAGCCCCACTAGGTTAAGCATTTAACCATCATGCTAGAAGAACTATCAATTTACAAGGTACAGTTACTTTCAGGAAATGATGGTTCTTCCCATAAACCTGGATCTGAGACTTTTTTCTACAAGAAAAAGGGACCAACCAAAAATATATTTTTGTGGGGCTGGAGAGGTGGCTCAGGGGTTAAGCCTCTGCCTTGCAGGAGGAAGGTCCTGAGTTCAAATCCTAGACCCCACGTATAGACGCCAGGCGGAAGCGGGGATGGCCTGCATTTCTGGTCCTGGTAGGGCGGAGCCTGTGAATCCCGGGACACAGTAAACAAGGAAGAGGCCGTCCATGGTGGTTCCCGAATTCGTCTGTGGTTCTACACACACAGACACTCATACACGCACACACACACATATACGTGCACAATTGAATAAATAATAATAATAATAAAAATAAATATATTTATTTTTGTGTGTTCATGCGTGCATCCATGCACATGTACCTCTGTGTGTGTGTGTGTGTGTGTGTGTGTGTGTGTGTGTGTGTGTGTGTATCAGAGGGCACCATGTGTGCCTGCGGAGTCATTCTGGATTGTTTCTCTTTTTGGCTTTGCTCTAGGATTTCCCAGGCTCTGCCTTCCCGAGCCAGAAGTGCAGGCTGCCGCCATTTCTGCCCAGCATTCTTACATGGTATCCAGGATCAGAACTCAGATCCTTCTGTTTCTGAGGCAACATCTTAACCCCTGAGCCATCTCTCTAATCCAGAATAACCAAATTTTACATCTAAAAATTAGCTTTCAGGTGCTTTTATTCCAAGCCTGGATTTATACCATAGAGGACCCATATACAAGATGAGTACCGCTATCTATCTGCATGAGGCCGCCCCTCCACATGTGTGCCTGAAGTTATAAAGTTCCTTTATGGCAGTGTTAGTTTTATACAATTGCGAAGTGAACTGTGATATACTAAACAGCTTAAACCACACCCATGTGGTACTTAGAGTTCATTCAGTCAGAAGTCTGGATGCAGCAAAGCAAGATTTTCTGTTCAGGGTCTTCCAAGCTTGAGGGAAGCTTTGGCCACATTCATTCAGGTTGTGCATGAAGAGAACTGTAAAACTCAGGTCCCTACGGGACAGTAAGGAAAAGCCTGACTACATTACCCCATCCCTTGTCACACTGCACCCCCTATCTTCTGACCCAGCAATGGACAGTCTCCCCCTCATATGAAGTTCATCCACTTGACAAATCTCCTACCAGGAAGTGCTTGGTCCCTTTGAAGGGTAGATCTAGGTGGCCAGACCCACCCAAGATAATTTCTCTTCCTGAAGGTCAATTGACTTGAGATTTCAATTACACTACATACTCCCTTCCCAGCCGCCCGCGGGTTAGTGTCTGACTGTGTGCCTAACATGTTAGTGTCTGATTGCGTGTCTAGGAGGTGTGCATGCATAAGCGATAGCCGTCTTGAGGGATATCACAGTGACTTGGCCTTGGTTATGTACCTCATGGTCTTCTTTATTCAATAAAAGCAGAAAAGGTCCTTCGCTTCGAATCGTTCCAGTATGCCAGCCAACAAAACTTGGTTTGGAGCTGACAATCCATTCCATAGTCAGCCTGGCAAAATTTCAGAGGCCAAATAAAATCCAAACTCTTCTGAAACCTATTTGCGCAGGGCCTGGGGCTTAAAGCTTCCCACCAACTATTAGTACGGTCAGAACCGTAGGACCCCTTAGGCACTGTGGGTCACCAAATAGTGCTCTGGGGACGATCGGAATCCTAAGCAGGCAAGCTTTGATTGGGTCTTTCCTACACTTGCTGTTCTTAGAAGGAGTTCTGGCAAAACTCTCACTGCATAAATCAAAGTCCTGAACCGGTCTGAGAATCTTGGAAGAAATCCAGTCCCGCGCTGCATCCCAGACCTGCCTAGCCCAAACCTGTCTTCCCATAGGATTCTAGGTGTACAAAATCAAGTTGGAAGCGCAGGAGGGTAAACCACCAGAAGTCGGCGTCCTTCTCTGAATAATGCACTGAGAACATGGTGAAGTCTAAACAGCATCACACACACACACACACACACACACACACACATATACATACACACATACATACGTATACACATACAAAAACATGCACACACATACATACACACATATACATACACACATATGTATACGCATACAAAAACATACACACATACATACACACATGTATACATACACACATACATATATGCACACATACATACACATATATACGTATACACACATACACATACAAACATACAGATACACACACACACACACACACACACACACACACACACACACACACGGTCATCCCATTCAAGCCGGGAAAGCATTAATAATGGACTGGGTCTATATTATACCTAGTGTTACAGTCTGAATATATGAGTCCTTCTAAGACTCCTACATAGGAACTTAACACTGGAAGTGATGGATCCAAACTTGAGGCTCTTGGGAAGTGATTGGCCGTGAGGGTTCTACCTTCCCTCCGGTGTGGGGGACTCAAGAGTCATCTTCACTCTAGTCTCCCGCCACGTGCACACAGCGAATGCAAGGTCCTGAGGGACAGATTCTCACAGGCACTGAATCTACCAGCAGGATCTGAACCTTTTCTATCCTTTGTAGATGGCCCAGGCTAGGGTGTTCTTGCTGTGCAGCCCAACGGACCCCGCCATCTTGTCAACTTACAGTTCTCAGGCACAACTCAGCCACTGGTTGCCTCAACTCCCTTCCACTGTGTGCCGCACACACCTAGGCTGGTGACCAAGGGGCGCTGAAGCTGAGCTGACGCGGGCCGTCCTACGACCAGGGACAACAGGCGCTGCCTTCAGTATAGTTAAAGCTCTGACAGCGAAGAGGGGCCCAATAACGGGCAGAAAAACAAGACCAAGACACGGCTGACCCGCCCACTGCCTAACAGCTGTATGAAGGTCATTGAGCTCCTCACCCGGCATGTGGGGGAGCGGCCTCTGTCGCCCACCCCTCCCAAGCCAGCTACAGGAAACAGGACACATTTACTCTAGAAGCGAATTGGAATCTTACCTCCCTTTCTTCTAGGCATGTGAGAATCTAGGGTTTGGCACTTAAACTCTGAGCCATGGGTTTTTTTTTGGGAGGGGCGTGTTTTTTATTTATTTTTCTAGTTTTACAAGCATATTGAGTACTAATCCCTGCTTCCCTCCATTTTCCCTCCTCTCATCCCCCTCCCTTCCCTTCATCAATCCATCCCACTCCCTCCCACTCTCCTGCCTGACTGCTTCTGTGGACCCCAGGGTTCCCCCTGGCTTGTCTACTCTTGTGGGGGTTCAGGCCTCTGCGGCATACCAAGTTGCCCTTCCTTGGGCCACTCCACTGATAGGGGCATTTCCAGCTCTAGTCCCCAAGGTTTGCACTGCATGCTCTTACCTCTCTTGATTTCCTTGCTAGTCTGTGGGGCATGTTGGTATGTCAGTCATTATGCAGGCCTGGGAAGGACCAGTCTCCCTGCAGCGAGCAATGGTCTTTGTCGACACTCAGTCTTAAGGTTTGGACTCCCCAGCACGCCTGCCCGGCGCTGAGAAGACCTTCGTCGTTGCCCACAACCCCGACCACCGGTGCTCACTGGGGTCGCTCAGGATCCTGATAGAGGAACCCCACCCCCAGCCCACTTATATCTCACTCTGTGTTGAGAGAGAGAGTTCTGTGGCCATGAACTCAGCCAGATGCCTGTGGTAGAGTCCGTGCACCTTTACTTCCTGGGGTCTTGACTCTGAGCCCCCCTAACCTGCCTCAAGCTTCTTAAGAGCAGCATCTGCCTCCCAGGGCTGAGGCGAGAGACAGAAGCATCGAAGACTAAAGGGTCAGATAATTCAGAGTTGGAGGTACAACCTTGGCTCCCCAAACTCTCCAGGGTCACCCCTCAGAGAGGGAAGAGACTGGGACGCATCTGGGTGGAGGGAAGTGGACCGGCGATGGCTTTCTGTGTCAGTGACGTGAGGCTGGGCGTCTGCGGCTGGTTCTTGTCGCCGGTGCAAGCGGGTTTGGGTTGGCGAGTGCTGCGCATGCTCTGGCTTCGCTCCCAGCCCCTCACGGGGACACCGGCCGTGCGCAGGACACTCACTGGCCACAGCTGATGGCTGGATGTCCCCACCCGGCTCAGACATGGAACCGTAACTCAGGCTCCACCCAACCTCCAAGTGTTCCCACTTCCCCCAGCACCGCCATAGCTGGAGAACTCGGGGGCTCTTTCCTGCTGCCGATGAAACTTGGGGCATTCATGGGTGGTCTTTTCTGCCAGCTGTGCCCAGGGACCTGTCGACAATGTAGGGTGTTGAAGACAGTCTTGCCTCTTACCCATATGGTGGTCAGAGCTCCTTGAACAGCTTATGATAGATTTCATGTCTGTGTTTAGAAACCAGTTATATCCAGACAACCAACAGTACCACTTCCCTCACTGGGGCTCACCTCCCAGAGCACCATACTTTGGGTTTTGTTCTAGAAGATTTTTAAAGATATTTTTATATTGATTTATTTTTCTGGGTAGGTGGATGGATGGATGGATGGATGGATGGATGGATGGATAGGGGAATAGATAGATGGATAGATTGATGGCTAAATAAATAGATGGATGTTTGGGTAGAAGGATGGATGGATGGATAGATGTATGGTTATAAAAATAAGATGGATGGATGGTAGATATACAAATGTGTAGATAAATAAATAAATGAATAAATAAACTGATTGGTGGATGAATGCTTGGATGGATATACAAATGGGTAGATGGTCAGATACATGGATGGATGGATAATGGATGGATGGATGGATGGATGGATGGATGACGGGTAGATATACAAATGGGCAGATGGACAGACAGATGGATGAATGGATGGGTGAGTAGATGGGTGGATGGATAATGGAAGGAAGGGAGGAAAGCAAAGAAGAAAGGAAGGAGGGAGGGAGGAAGGAGGGAGGGAGGAAGGGAGGAAGGAAGGGGGAGGGAGGGGGGAGGGAAGAGGGAGGAAGGGAGGGAGGGAGGGAGGGAAGGAGGAAGGAATGATGGATGATGGCCACAGATTCAACCCTGATGGGAAGCCCCATACAGGTGACCGTGGTGTGAAGTGACTCTGGCCACTCCCTGGAGAGAAGGCAGCTCTCCCTCCTCCCTGAGGGTCCTCTCCCTTCTCCCTGAGGGTCCTCCCTTCCCTGAGGGTCCTCTCCCTTCTCCCTGAGGGTCCCCTCCTCCTCCCTGAGGTCTCCCTCCTCCCTGAGGGTCCTCTCCTCCTCTGAGGGTCCTCTCCAGGGAATCTGGAGCCCCCCGAGACAGGAGAAAGCTGCTGGTGGTTTAGGTTCATCACAACATCTCAACCATCCTTCAGGCTCTCGG